>CAWUPB010000950.1:2400000-3000000 GCA_963924115.1 Dovyalis caffra | reverse complement strand
AAAGGGAATGGCATAACTGGTGGGATACCAAAAGAGTTTGGAAATTTATCAAGTTTAACCAGCTTAGATTTGGAAAATAATCATTTAAGCGGTGGAATACCATCTTCCCTGGGTGATCTTAAAAATTTACAATTTTTGTAAGTGATACCTTCTGCTCTCTTTGTTCTTTGAGGTATATGATATGTATTTCTGCTCCAAACTTTATCATGATCAGTAAGATTTTCTTATCATTCAACCAGGACATTGAGTCAAAACAATCTTAGTGGAGCTATCCCTGAATCACTTGCTGGTCTTCAAAGCTTGATCAACATGTAAGTAATGATGTCCTGCACAGTGCTAGATGATACAGGGTAACAGAGTTTTGTCTGTTGACTCCAGACTGGAATATTCCTAAATTGTTCTTTTTTTTTTCAACAATTAACTCTCGAATTGTATAGCTATGTATCCCTTGGCAGTTTTTCAAGATTTTGATGGCATGATTGAAATTCTCTTGCAGTCTGCTCGATTCAAACAATCTCATTGGTCAAATTCCTGATCATTTATTCCGAATTCCTAAATACAAGTATGAACAACATTGAATTAGTGCTATTTCAACTCCTATTTTTTTCATTTAAAGTTCTTGTTTGTTTCTTTTGTGGATATGTGTCCGTGCGTGTGAGCTGTGTCTTGTAACTGTCAACATTTGACCTAATGTGAATTGTGTTCACTTATTTCAGTTTCACAGGAAACCACTTAAATTGTGGTGGGCAAACTTTGCATCCCTGTGAGTCTCATAATAGCGATTCAGGTAAGTAACTAGCTTTTTTGATTCATTGGAGTTGTTTTTCGAACTACATCCATTAAAGCTATGTTTTGTGAAGCAAATTGCTAATCCTTTCATCTGTTGGCAGGTGATTCACATAGGTCAAAGATTGGACTTATAGTTGGACTTGTGGGAGGATTCACAATTCTTTTTCTGCTTGGAGGCTTGCTGTTTTTTGTTTGCAAGGGTAGACACAAAGGCTCCAAACGTGAAGTATTTGTAGATGTTGCAGGTTTGAATTTCCTTTAAGCACATAGCAAATGATTGCATTGCAGCTACCATCTACTACATGCACAGAATGGATTTTATAGATTGTATCACAATTTTGGCTAGTCTTGTTCTGCATTTCTATTCTGGCGAGCTTGCTGGACTTGGACAAGTTTTGTTGTTGATGTGATAAAATTCTTTTCATTGAAGCTTCAATTTACCGCTCAATTAAGTCAACTTCAGTACACTACTATGGAATTTAACATTTAGTTTACGCTTTTTTTTTTTGGGAAAATATTAATTGCATTACCAAATAAGCTGGTTATATCTTATGACAACCTTTTGAGTATGGCTAATTTTTAATGATCATATCAACACAATAGAAGTAAAATAACAGGCTTTAGAATTTATCTTATGTACCCCATCCTTCAGCTAATTTATTCAATTTACTGAAAGACAAATGAGGATTAGCGAAAAATACTGTTTAAACTTTGGTGCTTATTTTTTGTCTGTAGCTGAAATGAGGATTAGCAAAAAATATTGTTATGTATTGGCATATATTTTGCACTTACTAGTTAGCGGTTGATGAGTGGAGGTAACATGCATGTGCTTTAGCTACTTGCTATGGGTTCATATTTCGGCCTAATGCAATCTCATCCACCTATATGAACCAGAGTGATTGAGCATGTTATGAGTAGAAATTAATGAGCTTCCTTCTATTTAAATAAAAATCTTTTATGATAGTTTTTGAAAATCTAGCGCAAAAGCTTATATAATTGTCCGCATGTTGTAACCTGGTTCCACTCATTAAATCATGACGAAGTCCAGCTAACCTAATTCTCTTTTGATTGCAATCTAATTTTTTACCTAAAAAATTAGATTGCAATCAAAAGAGAATTAGGTTAGCTGGACTTCGTCATGATTTTATCTTATGATCGTTTTTTCTTCCTCATATAATAATTCATTTATAATCAGGTCAAACAAGCAGAAAAACTTGTAACTCTACATATGATGTTGCAATCTATGATACTATGGGATGTTTTGGTATGCATGTGGTACAATTCGATGCATCTGTTGGTATTACAGAAACTACTTTTCCATCTGGATGAAATTTAATAATCAATTTGTCTCATCATGCTCTCATACATATAGCTAGCCTATTGTTGGATTTATTTCAGATAATTTCTTGATGGTTTAAATTGTTCAAAAATCCTGGCTGCTTGAAAACTCTTCTATTTATATGTGCAATTCTGACTTTTGGCTAAAAATGGAAACTGATGTGTGTTTATTTGTTATTGATTGATGCAACTTCTTGGATCGAATTATAGGCACACAAAGATGATTATATGTTCTATTGTCTAGAAGTCATGAGAGTTCGAAATTGTATACAAAACAGAAAAATATTTTGTTTACCTTTGATTATCCTTTAGAAATGGTCAAAGTATTTAATTTCCTTCGCTTAATTCTTTTCTTTTTCCTTTTTTTTTTTTTTTTGAATGCCTTTCTTACTGTTTTCTTAGGTGAAGTGGATCGAAGAATAGCATTTGGTCAGTTAAAACGATTTGCATGGAGGGAATTGCAGCTTGCCACGGACAACTTCAGCGAGAAAAATATCCTTGGACAGGGAGGTTTTGGAAAAGTTTATAAAGGAGTGCTTGCTGATAATACCAAAGTTGCTGTAAAGCGTTTGACTGATTTTGAAAGTCCTGGCGGTGATGCAGCATTCCAACGCGAAGTTGAGATGATAAGTGTTGCTGTTCACAGGAATCTATTACGTCTGATAGGGTTTTGCACAACAACAACAGAACGCCTCTTGGTGTATCCATTCATGCAGAATTTAAGTGTGGCCTATCGTCTAAGAGGTATCAGTTATCTATGCGCAGGATTTGGAGAGGAAATGCTAATATATTTAACTGTTTTCTTCAATTTCTACAGCTGGTATTTGTCATCAATCATTTTCTATATTGCAAATATTTATTTGCATAATGCAGGACAAGATGATGATAGAACAAAAAGGCTAAAGCAACCCTGACAATTGTTTGGCAGCCTTTCATTTTCATTTTCATTTTTTTAAGTGGAGTAAACTCTAGTAGCAAATTCTTAATAATCATTCATCAATAGTTTTGTCCCATAACACAGATTGGATGCACCATAGGCATCAAAACTCTACCACAAAATAGGAATAGAAATTCTAAAATGAAACCCAAAGTCGACTACTATTAGGTAGAAAATGAAATTTATTTCTAGCAATTAAATCTGATTTATAACTTTGTCAGGTGTGTGCAATAGGAGTTGAATTTAAAAAAAAAAAAAAAAAGCACAAATAAGCTCTCATGGGACATCAAACTATGCAATCCGGTTCCTGTCTGTTATGATCCCTAGACAAAGATCGCGTCATAGTTTGGTGCACAGGGAAAATCCTCTCTTGTTCCCTTGCTCCGGTTCTTTCCTTTCCTAGAGAAACCTATTTTGACAATAACAATGGAGGTTTGTCCTTAAGAGACCTTCCAACTCTCCTTCGCCTTCTGAATATAATTCTCTCGATATCTTATTCAATTTCCATCTCCTCCTTATATAGTAGAGAAGTCCTAAAAACATAATACAAGCATAAAAGGCTATTGCATAATTTGAATCCCGAACGCATGGAAAGTCTAATTAAAACATCAAACAATTAGGACTATGCAAGCATAACAAGCTATTGCCTAATCTAACTCCCTAACACATGAAAAGTCCAATTAAAACACCAAACAATTAGGAAAATCATATCTGGTTTGCTAGTTAGCTGGTCCTGGTTTATTCTTAACTAATAGTAATAAACGTAGCAATAAAATAAGATAGATAATAGCAATAAAATAGATACCCTTCCATATTAATTTTCCTCCATGTGCTTCTGTCTTCTTCTGTATTGTTTGTCCACAAAGGCGTCTGCAACACCGTCTCAGTAGGGGTTAATGATTATGTGATGCAGCGACCACTGTCATCCTCAAGTGGGTCAATTGTCACAGAAATAAATTCAGAAGGGTAATAGTGGATGGAAAATCTTCATAGGGGCCCATTTGAATTTGGCGATATTTTGGAGAAGCTTGTTTGTGTATTATGCAGCTTTAAGTTTTTTGTAATGATTATTGGCAGCATTGAACTAGTTCTGGTACTAACCTACAAATGAGTAGGACAAGGATCAGCTGATCCATAGCATCGGAGTTTACTTATAATGTTAGTCTTTTTGTTGAATTATTTGTACATCTTTCAGTTGTAATATCTGATGTCAACTATCATAAATACAATTAATGCCATATAGTTATTTTACAAATTTTACGTGCAATAAATTTCTAGTTACTTTTGATCTTGACCTGCAGAACGTAAACCTGAGGAGCCTGTTTTAGATTGGACAACCAGAAAAAGAGTGGCCTTAGGTGCAGCACGTGGGCTGGAATACCTTCATGAGCACTGCAATCCTAAAATTATTCATCGTGATGTGAAAGCAGCTAATGTACTACTTGACGAAGATTTTGAAGCAGTTGTTGGTGATTTTGGCCTTGCAAAGCTGGTGGATGTGAGAAAGACTAACGTGACAACTCAAGTTCGTGGTACAATGGGCCACATAGCACCAGAATACTTGTCCACTGGCAAATCATCAGAAAGGACTGATGTCTTTGGGTATGGGATTACGCTCCTAGAGCTTGTTACAGGTCAACGGGCAATTGACTTTTCACGCCTGGAAGAGGAAGATGATGTCTTATTGCTTGATCATGTAAGATAACTAGAGCTAATTACAATGATCCATTATTGTGTTGGTTTTGTTGCATGCATCTCTCTCAAACCCACCTATGTTATCTATTTGTTTGCATGACTCGAATGTCAAAAATCCACAAAAATCCAATAAGATGAGTATGATATCATTTGCAGATGTTTCTCTAGCATGGTTTTAATTTTCATGTTTTGCAACTTTTTCACGGGCTTGTCATTCTACTCTGGATATTTGGTTATGAAGGTCAAGAAGCTGGAGAGGGAGAAAAGATTGGATGCTATTGTAGATCGCAACCTAAATAAAAACTACAACATCCAGGAGGTGGAGATGATGATACAAGTTGCCTTGCTCTGTACCCAAGCATCACCAGAGGACCGTCCAGCAATGTCAGATGTTGTGCGGATGCTAGAAGGAGAGGGGCTAGCTGAGAGGTGGGAAGAATGGCAGCATGTTGAAGTTACACGCAGGCAAGAATATGAAAGATTGCAGAGAAGATTTGACTGGGGAGAAGATTCGGTTTATAACCAAGATGCAATTGAGTTATCTGGTGGAAGATGAGGTATTGAATTCCCTGACGCATTTAAAGCAAGTAATTTCCTTTTACATCAGCTTGATGTTTGCCTTGAATGAAAACGGACATATGAAAAAAGAAGGAAACAATGCGCTTGCATAATTTATATGACAGTTTTCCTTATAAGCTCCTCGTTCTTCCTTTGTGGGAGGGTCTTTGTGTTCCCATGCTGTCTGAGATGAAAATCTTTTTGACGTTAATGTAGTGGGCGTCAGCAAGGTTTCTTCCTCCACCTATGTTAGTTCACTAATTTGTCTTGCTTACAAAGTCAGATAGTCTTTACAACTCCAAAAGCTTGCAGCCTGACTTTCTTCCAGTTTCATCATCATAGCTATTCCAAGAAAGTGGCATTTGCTCTCAGCTTGCAGCTTAGGCTTTTTTTGCCTGCTGTGCGTGCTTCCATCAAGTTTTCTATGTCATTTCGCTCTCATTTTCTAGGATTTTGCTCTATCATACAATATTTGCAGTGATACGTGAGATATAAGCGAATGTAATATCTATAATGCAAAAGAGGGGAGATTTTCTATTTGCATTTCATATCAACGTGTTCTGATGGTGAAACAACTGATGTTTCCCTTCCAAGTCTATGGTCCATGGTTCCAGGATTGTTGCCCTGTGCCATTGTTGATTCTTTGACTGATAACGGCACCTATAAGCTCCAAGACTTTATCAAGTTTTACAAGCCAAAAGTGATCATGGAAGATCTGTTACGTGATTGAAATTTTGTACTGGGGAAGGGTGGCCACAAAATGTTATTATTATTGTTATTATTTTACTTGAGATCACTACAATCTCACCGAATCATTTAACTCATAAAACTTCCCTGCTGGAGCTTGGAAAGTTAAAAAGCTATTGAACAATAAAAGCTATGTGCAAGCTGGTGCCCGCAAGAGACTACCAGTGTTAAGGATTGGGTGCATCAAGTAGCGGTTTCGATTGCAATAACGGTAACGGATTGTGATAACAGATTTAGATTTTAACTGTTAAACATAATAGTCACAGCTATAATTATTGTGAATGATTGAGCAATTTTCATAATACATGTTAATTTGATAGTTTTAATGGATAAACATATAACATTTTTTAATTATATATGTGCACGCACCATTATAATTTAATAATAATGGAACTATTAAAAATTAATTTTTAATTTAACTGAAGTTTCAAATTATGCATAAAATGTTATAATAAAATTATAATTTAGTTATTAGTTGCTAGAATTGAAGAAAAATTGACTTATAAGTTTTTTTTTAGAAAAATAAAAATATTATTAATTTTTTAAAATTATACAAAGTAAAAGAAAGTAAATAAAAAAAAATCTAAAAATCAAAATCCAAAACTAGGCCCAATAATATCACTTAAAAAAATATAAAAATGACGAGTCCAATTAAAATTGCATAAAAAATAATAGGGCCAATAGACCGTTTAAAAGTATTGATCCGGCTCAAAATATTAAAACGCTAGGTATAAGTTAAATACTAAAAGCTCTAAATGCTAAACCTAAATCCACTTCCTGCTGCCTCCCTCTATAGTCTCTTCTTCTTCCTTGTACATACTGCCGCTTCTTCTTCTATTTTCTGCAGCACCAGTTCATCTTCTTCTTCTCTCTCTCTCTCTCTCTCTCTCTCTTTTTTTTTTTTTTTTTGCCTTTCTATATTGAAAACAGCATCCTTAATCTTCCTTCCTAAAAAATCGATTCTCCCTCCAAAAATTTTTTCTTTATGTTTTAATTAAATATGACTGAAAATTGAAGCATAAATCTAAGCATCAATGGAGGATGGCGCCGTTTTTTTTCCCAGAAAACGGATATAACGGCTGTTAACGTTATGTAACGGTATAACGACCGTTATCTTTGTGAACCATCAGTATTTTAGCTTAACGCCGAAAAACGGTAACGGCTACTGTCGGTTCAGTTATATACCGGCCGTTACACCGTTTTTTAAAACTATGCAGAACCTTTTCATGATTGCAGTCATGGTTATCTTGGACTCCTGAAGACAAATAGCAGGCATAGAAACTCACATGATTCTACTTGTTTGAATTCAAACGTTGAAAGCAGAATATTTTAAAATTTGCTTAACAATAACACCATAATATTTAACAGTAACCCAATTTTTATATTCCAATGCTTGTCGTGAATACCTCATTTTGCCATAATTTTCATTGTTAATAATTAATCTTTATGAGTTTACACAGAGAGGTAGCTAGAAATAGCACACTTTGATGTTCCATCCTTTTCTTTTTGCAAAGATGACCATCTTTTTGCAAAAATTTCATCAGGAAATCTGCCTTTCATACGCCACTATAATATACAAACATAATTCTTCAAACTAAATACATATATATACGTAGATGTAAACATAATACTACAGCTTTTTATCTTGCTCATGAATAGTCGAAACGATATTAGTAACTGAGCTTCCCATCAACTTATTCTTCTCATGAATTCTGATCTCCCCTTCTCCACCTTGATCGGCCAGAAGATACTGCGGAGTCTTCTCGACATCTCGACGCTCCCTCTCTTCGAGGCTGATGCAAAACTCCACGCAGTCCACACCTGCCATTGCTAGAGCTTCAATTGATGGCATGGCTGAACGCTGATGGCTTCACTTAAAGTGTCAAAAGTGTTTTTGTGTGCTTCCTTTTAACATAACATCAAGACATGAGATGTATTTATATGGAGTATCTAGCCTAGTATCGCTGTGGCTAAGGTCACAGGTGTGCGTAGCTGCATGTGTTGTGGCGTGTAGCCATTTCTTTAGTGACGACATTGCTGACGTTTATTTGTAAAGTTAAATTCTGACATTATGTCTGTGATCTCAGTCACATTAATCCCTCAACGTGGACACTTTAGTGTACTTTTTCTGTTTTTGGTGAACGCTTTTGTGCACTTTAATTAACTGATTTTTTTTTTTTTCCATAGGAAGTTAATGTTAAATTTATTGCCTACTGTGACGTGGAGCACTGCAGTTGGCTGTCTTCCGGGTTTTTTTTTTTTTTTTTTTTTTGTGATAATGAAAATGGAGGATATTGTGATGAGTGTGTTTAGATTTAATCTACGTAATCTCTATTTCCATTGACAATTGTCAGAGGGAATTTAATGTGTCTATTAAATGAAAGTAGTTGATTCCAATTAATCTTTAATATCTTTTTTTCCCCTCAAACCATAGAGGAAGCGGTCAAGTTTGTATCAAAAGTAAAAGGATTAAACTCAGATGAACGGCTTCAGGTATTTTAAAAATAAATGCTAAAAAATATTAGCTACAGATGTTTATTTATCAATTGACTATTACATTGAGGTTCAAGGAAGAAAAAACTTTTAAGTTACCATATTATAGCATGGCGTGGGCGCACCCATCCATATAAACGGGGTGATTTTATTAGATATTTATTCTAATATCTAAAACACAAACTATATAGAATATTATGAAGTATTAGAGCTTTGTTTATACTTAATTTAATATTCAATTTTGTGACTCGACTCTAAAAATTTCAAAGAGTTAGAAAGAATTTTATTTTTTCAGATATAAAAAAATAATTTGTTTTACATTAATTTGATATTAATAAAATTATTGTCTTTCTAAAAAAACACAAAAGGAATAACGAAGTAACATGATATTGCATGTCGTAGGAAGATGTCGGGACGAATGTGATGATTTTGAAAAATAGGAAAATGAGCAAAAATTATTGAGTCACTACCTAGTATTATGGTTACTAGAAAACTATATGATTAGTCTATTCGAGTTTTAAGTAAGAGGTTTGTTACGTGTAGGTGAGATTAAAAATCATTATATCTTGTCATACCTAAGGCAAGTTCCATTGGATACAAATATGACTTGATTTCTTTTTTTTTTTTTTTTTGAATTTATACCTATCCCTAAATTTTTGCCGGTCGGATGAGTAATTCGGGACTTAACCGATCAAAGGTCTTATTTTCATCGTGGGAAATAATAAATCTAAAATTTAAAATCATACAATAGACATGGCAAAAACATATATAAAAAAGAAAAAAATGGCAAAGAAAATTTGAAAGTAGGGTTTTATTTGATGCGTTTTCGAATTTCAAAAATTTCGAGTAAATAGGAAAAATCATTAAATTGGCGGATCCAAAAACAAGTTTTAGATCGACAAGATTTCAAATGTCATGATTTTCAACCGCTTGACAAAAAAAATTGGCAAGTAAAATTGGTATGGCGAGACAATGTTGGCATTAACTATTCGAAGCAAGGTGTGGACTGACATGACTTCAAGAAAAGGTTTTAAATAAAATCGACAAAAATGGTCTAAATAAAGGTTCGAATCGACACAACTCAAACACCAATATTTTTAGACAAATGGCGACAATGTCAAATTAACCATCACAATTGGCAAAAATGGTCAAAAAACGAGTTTCGAACCAACGTGACTCGAGAATAATATTTTTTTAAGTGAATGGATGACAATATTAAAATTAATCATTACAATTGACAAAAGTGGCCTAAAAAATGATGTTTGGACAAGCGTGACTCAAGAATCACATTTTGAAATAAAATGGTGGATGAGCGATTTAATGTTACCGGTGGCAAAAAAAAAAAAACAAAAGGTCCAAAAAACGGGGTTCACACTAACACAATTTTATCACACAGGAAATAACAAAGATAATTATAGAATAATAGTCCTTATTCCACCTCGATATTACCCAAGGTCTTCGACCCTTTCCGTAGGCTCGGTACACTATAATGTATCTTAAACACATTAATCAAATAATCACACAACAACATCAACAGTTTAATTAATTTACGAGTCATATAGATACAAATTAAATTTTATAAAAATTAAATTTAAAGATTAAAAATGAATTACTTACCGAAAAAAAAAGCAAAAAGGTTGAAGGAAATTTTTTCTCGTCAAAATAAGGTCGGTTCCCACCTTTTCAACCTTGACGGAGATAGATTATTCGGTTAACTAAGGAGAAAGGATGGCCGCCTATTGTAGATTTGGATTCGAGTGAGGTGAATTGATCGTTGGTGATCGAATTAGAGGTCTGCTAGAAGGTTATATCGGATTGTTGATTCGAATTACTAGTAGATCGAATAGCTCCTACTAGGGATGTTACTAGATTGAATAGTTATTATCACGGACGCTACTGAATCAAAGGTTGATGCGTCCGACGAGGTGGTCGTTGGTGGCTATTAGGCGATGAAGAAGGCTTGCTAGAGCGAACGATAGATCAAGAGGTGTGGATGGCTAGCGGTAATGCCGGTGGTTGTTAGATGGTGGCTCACACGAGGCTACTTATACTCGAAGGATGTTGGATGGTGATGCACGAGGCTATTGGAGTGGAACGGGGATGAACGACCATTGAAAGAGGGATCGACTATTTGATAGTAGTTGGCTAGATGAGGGAAAAGGGAGGCATGGTTGGAGGGGCTTCTAATGGTGGAGGATCGACTAGAGAGGTTGTTGACGATGAAGGATCGATTTGGATTGGACTACTAGTCAAAATTTCAAGAGAGAGAGTTGGTTGTTAGTTGAAATTTTTAGAGAGAGAAAAGCTGGTGAGGGGTGAGAAAGAAAGGTATTTATACTAATTTTTTAGATTTTTTAGCTAAAGTTCGGTTTGGTCCTTCATCTTCCGAGCTTGTTTTATTTTGATCATTTTTTCTTTTTTTTTCTTCAATTGTACCATTCAATTATGCTTTTCAGTCCCTTTTCTATTCTTTTCTTTTCTTTTTTATTTTTAGGAGGAAAATTTAGATGGTAATAATTGATCTCTCTTTACAATGCTTATGATGCATAGCTATTGAAAATATACTTTTTCTTTGATTTTGCATAGTATGCTCGTAAAGAAAATCATAAAAGAAGTGGCAAACAAGCGAGAACAATAACCAAACAAACAAATCAAATGACAAATTCAAATAATGAATGACTATCCTTAAATCACTCGGTCAATTGTGGATGACCTTCCTCAAAACATAGGTTAATAGAAGTAACAATCTTTGAGGTAAAAAAGGTGACATTCTCTTGGTAATTGGTTAATAAGGGTAACCATTCCCGAGGTCAAACATGTGGTCTTCCCTTGATAATTTTTTAATATAGATAACCATCTCCGAGGTCAAAAGGTAACCTTCCCTTAGCAATTGATTAATGCGGACAACCATCCTCGAGGTCAAAAAAGTAACTTTTTCTTGAGAATTGTTAATATGGGTAACCATCCTCGAGGTCAAACATATGGCCTTCCCTTGAAAATTGGTTAATGTGGGTAACCATCCCCAAGGGAAAAAAGGTGATCTTTCATTGGTAATTGGTTAATACAGGTGACCATTCATAAGGTAAAAAAGGTGGCATTCCCTCGACGATTAGTTAATAGGTGTAACCATCATTGAGATCAAAGTGGTGACCTTTCTTTTGTAATTGATTAATATAAAGAACCATCCCCAAGGTCATAGAGTTGACCTTTCTTTGATAATTAGTTAATACAAACAACCATCCCCAAGGTAAAAAAAGTGATCTTTCCTTGATAATTAGTTAATACGGACAACTATTACCGAGGTAAAAAGGTGACCTTTCTTTGACAATTGGTTAATAAGAGCAACCATCATCGAGGTAAAAAAGGTGACATTCCCTTGGTAATTGGTTAATACATATAACCATTCCCTAGGTAAAAAGGTGACATTTCTTTGGTAATTGGTTAATGCGGGTAACCATTCCCGAGGTTAAATAGGTGACCTTTCCTTAGTAATTGGTTAATGTGAGTAACCATCCCTAAGATAAAAAAAGGCGACCTTCCTTTGGCAATGTACAAGATCACAAGTGACATACGTTATTATCATCGGAGAAACATAATTTTTCAATATCAAAACATAAGCTTTCCTCTCTTCTCCTTATTTATAAGTCATCACCATTTGAATAGGTTCGAGGTTTAGGATAGCTATTCTTGCTAATTTTTCTTTGTTTAATCATATGTCCTCTAATTATGTTTTTTTTTTTTTGAATTTTTGACCGGGTTATCGTTCATGTCATCCAAATAGCATCCGCTCTTATGGCTAGGTTGATAATTGGTCTTTTCTTCATACTCCTAAAGTATTACCCTCAAATGTTTTGTTTTTGCTAATACATATCAATAAATCTAGCCCAAAAATTATTGAGATCATTTTTTATGTCACTATCCTTAATTTATTAGAAAATATTTTATGACAAGTTTCACAAAGAAAGCTTTCTTGTTTATCAAGTCCGAGCAAAACTCTTATCATGTTATCATTTATCGATTTGATGCATCATTATATTTCATGAATGATGTCAATCATAAGATCGTGCATAAGATACAAAACTTTGTAGGGACTGATCATATTTGTAGAAATAAGGCCATATTGAAAGGTAAAAGAGAGCAAATCATGTTATGTTGGGCAAGGCAAGAATAAGAGAAGCGAAGTTGAAATGATTGCTCTAATGAATTTTAGCCATAACTCGGATGATCTCTTTATTGCTCTAGATAAAAGTGAAGTTGTTTTGATTTAATTTTGATTTTGATTTTGATTTTTTTTTTTTTTTGGAAGACTCAACTTTCGGTTGTTTTGACTTCTATGGATTAGGCTATATATTCAAATAATTTTCATCGAAGCATGTTGAATTATTCAAAAGAAATCATAGAGATGTTTACAAAAATATAATCTCATTTAAGAAAATATTTGATTCATTTGGTCAAAAGCCAAAACACATCATGGACTCAAAGGTTTTTCAAAACAATTAGGCTCAAATGGGTAGTTTTGTCTAGAAAGATCCTCGGTTTCATTTCTTCCTTGCCCCTATGTATTTGATGTAAAACTCGTAATCAAATGCCATGAATAATGATTTGCAATACATAATCAAGTTAAATTTTATTAAAAAATGTTTTTCTTCTTCTTGTTTGAAACTAAAGCTTATCAACACGAAACAAGTCATTCTTGATCAAAAAGGGCTTTTGAAGGCACGTAATGTAGGCTAAAGCTTTAACTTATGAAAAAAAGGATATAAAAAATCTTAAAAGGTGTTTGAGGGTATAAAGACTCATGATCACGTGATCACCCATTGAAATCATTTTAGACTTGTCATACCGACTTTGGTATTTTCATGACTAATCTCATCTTTTAGTCTCAGTTCTTCTTTTATGTTCACTTATATCATTTTTTGGGGATTTCACAATCTTTTCTAACTCTGAATCATGAAAAAGGTCACTTAGAAAACACTTTCTTTTTGTTTCGTATCATTTCATTCTTTACCCCTTATTGTTCTAAAATCATAGTCAAGGTTCTTCTCAATTTTTTTTTAACTAAATCCATATTTTTTTCCTAAGAGAACATCATTGATGTCACACACTTTCAAATTGCCCCCACTATCAAGGGTGATCCTAGTATGAGTTATTATCAAAAGAAATTATCAAAGGCTCAAAGTGGGATGACAAAGGATAAAGTTTATTTGTGAAGGATATATAAAAAATTACTTTTCTTCATCTTCGATCCGACTTGTGCGAGTCGACATGCTTTAGTTTTATTTGAAAATCATGATTTATGTATGAAGATTAAATGATAGATTAAATAGTATCATAATTTGAGTGTGCATCACTTATCATTATTTAAGGCACCAAATCATTTGGCTTCTCATTTGGGATATCATTAAATTATCTTTGGCAAGGTTGTTATCAAAAAGATTCATTAGGAAAAGAGAGTTTTGGTTTTGAAGGAAGGAATTGCCTCTTGGAATTTACATGATATATTTTGAAAATTGAACACTTTCAAAATATATTGAATGCATTCATCATTTTACTTCTTTCGACTTCGATGACATAAAATAGAAAATGATACTTTCCAGTAAACATCTTTTTATTTTAAATTTATAAATCATGTTTAAAAGGTAGAGATTTCTTTTTCATTCAAAGAAATGGCTTAATCCATAAAAATCATAATACTTTTTCATCATCCATTGTCATCGAGTTAGGATAATTATGTCATTTTTTAAAAAAAATTTAGCGCAATCATTTGATGTTTTTGAGATATGATTATATTGAATGTCTCAAAGAAAGAATGCAAATAATATGAATAGAAAAAGAAGGCAAAGATGGAGAAAATTTGCACGATCTAACAAAATAACATTATTGTGAAAGCATGATAAAAAGTTTGGCATAATGCATTGATGAACTATAATGATAGAAAGTAAAAATGAATCATAATAAGAGAACAACTCAATCTTAGAAACAATAGGCACTTCTTCATTAAACTAGTTACTTAACTCCTCTTTTTGGTTTATTTTATGGACAAATCGTCAACATCATTAGCATCTTTAAGTGTGTAGATTATGAGTTATGAAAAAGCTACCAACTCTGAGTTATTAGGTCCTAGCTCAAACTATATGACTTGACTATTAACATTATCCTCTTCCGTCCCTAAAGTGTTCACTCTCTTGCCATGCTCCTTTTTTATTTCTATCATCAAAGCTCTAAATATCAGCATGGTATGAACTATTCGATAAAACTCATAATAATCATCAATATCATGTCCACTCATATTGTGAAACTTAAAAAATTACTCGACATAAATAGAGACTTGGGTCTCTTTAGGTTTTAAGTTTAAGCCATTGGCACTCATCATTTCAAACAACTAAGACATAGAGATTTTTAAGGTTGATCTCCTTCGTCATATTTTATGTCATCCAATGATAACATGTTTACTCCCTCATTAGTTGGATGATTTGAAAAGTGATTGAAATTTATGTTAGAGGCTTTAAAGAATTTTCAAATACAATCAAACCTTGATCAATTAAATTCCATACCTTTTTCTTGAAGCCCACATAATTTTTAATATAATGATTGTTGATGCCACTATGATATTTTCATACCTTGTTTGGCTTGTACTAGTATGGAAATGGTGGTTGAAATGGAGTTACTATCACAAGAGCCACTTGGTTGATGATTACAAGGTGTTTGAAGAGATCACTAAGAGATATAGAAAGTTATGGCAATATGTCATTGAATTGTCCCTTTTTGGTATTCCTTGAAAAGTTTTGATTGGGTGGCCTTGGTTGGTAGTTGAATTTTTATAGGAATGGGTAATAAGTTTAGGGTTGATGTTGGGATGAGGTAGGGTAGGTGTTTGAGTAGCTTGGCAAGGATTATTTGGTGTTTGGTAAAGATTGTGCTTGTATTTGATATTGTTGAAAGGTTGGTGTTTGGGATGTCGGTCAATTATATTAGCGTGAAAGGGGTTTACAAGAATTATAACTTATGTAGTTGAGTTGACCATGTTATTTTAAAAGGTAAATTGATTGCCATTTCTCCAAGAGTTTTTCCATTAATGCCTTCAGAATGAAAGAAGATCCCCAAATCTAATACGCTTTTGAGTCCCTTCATTTGTTGAAGTTACTCTTCTTATGTCCAGATTATAAAGGGTCGGTTATCCTCCCCAACTTGATGGCTTATTCAATCCGATCAATAGCAAACACTATCTCAATAAAAGTTATTTAACCTATTACTCAATAGATAGTCATAATATGGAGTCTTAAAGATGTTGATAAAATAAGTAACTAGTTCTTTCTCGAAGGGAATCACGAATTTGAGAAGCTATTTCTCACCATCCTTAAGCATATTCTCTTATAGACTCATTCAAGCTCATTTTCATAGACTATAGGCTCGATCCGTCAGGTGTTATCCGTAGGTTAACCTTGTACTACCTCATGAATATATCCACTAAATCCTTTTAATTTTTTATCTTTTTCCGCCTAGGTCAATAAACTTGTTGATAGCAGATCTGTTGAGACTCTCGAGAAAGAAATGGATCGGTAACTTTTCATCATATGCTACCTCATCCATCTTGTTTAAATAGATCCTTAATTAGGTTCTAAGATATTAACTATTAGTTTACTTTGTAAGTTTAAGCACTTTGAGTCGCTTAAGAATCACCACGTTTAACATTAGATATTTATCTATACTCGAGGAAAGGGTTATATATATCTACGTATTTGATAGCTCTCGGGCGTTCCTCAATGGTTATAAGCTTCTCGGTTTCAAGCCAACTCTTCGATGATGAAATTAGTAGTTATTATTGCTAGTGCTTGGATAGTTCGATGAAATACAAAAGGCTCGAAGGTCTAGGAGCAAACTCATACGTACCATCTAGTATAAGATAATTAGCTAGTGATACCAACAAGCTCTAGATTGGGTATACCCAAGGTGGTACCGAAGCGGTAGTTTGAGTGATCGATGATGGTATGGTAGTGAACGCTTTTAGAAAAATAGATGATCGATCAATTTTTACCTTTTGAAAGACAATCTTTAAAGATATGCGATTTTATAAACTTTGTTCCAACAGAGTAGCATGGCTAGCAACCTCTTCCTTAAATGCATTTATCTTTTTCTTGTAATTTTGCTCAAGCTGAGCAATTTCATTGTTCTTCATCTTTTCTCTTGCCCTAGTGTGGTAAATACATGAAAGAAGCATAGTTTTGGTAGGTCGACTTATATCTATATTCAAACAAAAGAAAACAAACATAAGATATATACAATATATTAAAAATAAAATGACACTCGATACTAAATGTGAAATATTCTTCAAGTGGGAATGATAAGAGAATCTAATCATCAATTCTTTAACATTTTAAAATTATCCTAAATTAGTTTAAAAATAAAATTAGGTTTCATCAATAATCTTTAGGATGTTCCGACATATGAAAAATATTCCACTCTCAATAATTTTAAGCCACTTTCATCTCTAATCCCTTAATTTTCTACTTAAACTCATCTCTCTAAGACTTTAAATTGTGTTGCGAGTGTCGGATTATGTGTGATAATTGATTGAATCTACTTTATGCCTAGCAAAATATGTTAAAATAAATGAATTAAGCATGGGAATTAAAATTAAATGCTATTAGAGAATGATTAATAAAAATTAGTAAAAAATAAACCTTTCTTGGCTGATTGTTTGAGTTTATGGTTCTCAATCCTCAACCTATTTAGCATTGGGGAAGTGCGGTCGTATTTTTCTCCATCTTTAACAACTTTTGGTTGTTGAAATCAATTTCTCTAGCAAAATGCACTCGCAAGCTCTCATGTTTTTTGGTAGCTCTTCTAGAATATGGGTTTTCTATTCTTGGATTGAAGGTATTTTTACGGGAGATAGAGAAGCAATCGTTGTTTAAGTTTTTAGTAGAGTTTGCACAATGTATTGATTTCATTTACGTGTTTGATTTACGGGTAAACTATAATTTTTTAGCCTTATTGGTAATGTTTTTTCACAACAATGATGAACTTACTTGTAACTCATTCAGATTCACAATACATAAAAAACACCTTACTATATCACTTGATCAATTAATCCTGTATTATAATTTAAAGTGAGTCTTCTAAGTACTTTTAGTCCAATAAATGCAACTTCTTCCAAATGTTCACACCTATCTAAATATGCAAGAGAAAATTTATAGTTTAAAACGAAAGGACCTATCTTAGTCTATCATTATGGACATTCTATACTTGTGTATATGATGCATGGTCTCATAAGTCTATCCCTATTTCCCATAAAAGAATACAAGTATCAAATTCACAGGTGACACAATCTTGATAGTAGAAAGTTTTATTTTTTTCACCAACAAATCCGAGTATGGATGGATGGAATTGGAATTCCAATTAAGGGATAATACCAAACAAGAACATCTAAATTCTAATACAGAGCATCCTAATACATATGAAACAAAAAGAAGAAAAAAACCTTTATAGTGATGGAATAATCATAATCAAATCTATAAGGTAGTAATTTTCTTCCCAACCCATTAATAGTGTTTCATGATTTCATCTGGATTGGATCTGGTTAAAACTTTTTAATATTGATTGTATGGTTTTTAAAAGTTATAAAAAGAATAGCATATGGAGTATTTACCTTGTTATTTTTTAGTTAATATAGAAAATACCACTCGTTGTCCAATCGTCTCTAGCTCCCTACCATTGTCGTCCCTCTTTCTAGCCATGGTTGATCATCCCCAAAACTCCATCCTTCTAACTTAACAACCACACTAGACCTTAAGATGATTAAAAAATTTATTAAACTAAAAGTTAACAAAAAAATGATTAAAAAAGAATCCAAAAGTAAAGAAATAGACTGAAGATGAAATAGAGTATAGATATATGATAAAAACAAACGAAAGATTAAAAAAATCTTTGTAACTATTAACCCAATGCTAAATCTAAAATTATCCTAGATAAAAGAAACAAATAAAGAGGATAGATGCCATTTGGAAAAACTCAAAAAACTCCTAGGTGACTAATAAAAAAATATACGTCCTTAATATTTAGGTTAGGACGGGAACTTCACCGACCAAACTGAAAGAAAAAGATGTAATGTTATTCGCCTCTATAACTCCTTACTCTCTAGGAATAATCTAAAGCTTTTCCTCAACATCTACTAAAGCCTCTTTCAATTCATCAACTAATGACTCATTTCTAATCATAACCGAGTTGAGATTTAGATCTCTTTATATGTCAAAAAAAAAAAGAGGGAGAGAAAGTTAATGAGAACAAAATCGATTTATTTTATTAAAGTCTTGATCTCCTAAAACAAAATAGGTAAAGATAGTAACTAAGATAACTATCCCTACCATCGGTTCGAATACTAAGTAAAGATGACATTAGAATACATGAATCAATTGGCGCACGACCACCAAGAGCTACAACCTTATCACGAAATGAAAGTAAAAGGCATTTTTTGATCTTATTAGAACCGTTATAAGCATCCTTAAGGAACACGAGCACGCCTTGCACCTTTATTACCGATGTATCAATTGGCGCACGACCACCAAGAGCTACAACCTTATCACGAAATGAAAGTAAAAGGCATTTTTTGATCTTATTAGAACCGTTATAAGCATCCTTAAGGAACACGAGCACCCTTGCACCTTTATTACCGATGTAAAGTATACCATGATGCTTTATCAAATAAATTAGTAATCTAGATGGAAACATATACTTAGAATGAAAAGCATCCAATTGAGAACATATCATCCTCTTCTCTATAGTCAAACTAAGGAGCTCTTGAAGCGTTGTCACCACACACTTTCACATCTTTGGATCAATAATTTTAAATCTCCTTGCATTCAAATATGGAGAAAGGAATTCCATTCTTTGGCATTTTTGAAGTTCCTTAACATAACCCATGTTTGGCCTAAAACACATGGACCAAAAAAGTTACCATCTTTTGATATTCTAGCATTCTTTTTTATTGGATTTGTAGCAAAAACACCTTCAAGTCTAAATCGTTCCTCACGAGACGTAACTACTAATGAAGAATCCCAATTCTCTATATGTAGATAAGCTTTCCACTAGAATCTTTCATTGAAAAAAATTCTAGGTATTTTGGAATTAAAGAGTTCATGAAATCTAGCGACAAACCTAATTCATTTTCAATGAATTCAATCTTCTCTAATAGCACCCGATAATTAAACGACACCATCAATAACTTCCTCAAATTCTTAACTAAAATGAGCTTTATCAACTCCTTAGCGTTTATTTTTCTCTCATAATCTTTTCATCTGTCTTAATGAGAATAACAAAAAGAGGTGTCCTACTATTACTAAAACCACCAACAATAAAAATTATTGGGTATTTTTCAATGATAGATGTTGACGGAGGCTCGCAAAGAGCTTATGGGAAAAAAGACTCACCACCTAGCTAATTTGTGAAAACTAAAAAACCCTTAAATAAACTAGTCCGTGTATATATATCTAGGTAAGAAGTTAGTTACGTATAGAGAAGATATAACATTACTACCATCTCGTCCTACTTAAGGTAGATCGTATTGTTTTCATGTAAAAATAAAAGTTTAGTTTTACTATGCCATGTTTCTATACCTATGTGAGTGAATTTATTGATGAAGTGGTAGAGTAATTCAAAGTTCAAGCGAGTCTTTTAGCTCAAGCCCATAAAAGAAATCATTTGGAAACAAAACAACGAGTCACTTATGACTACGACCAGTGACAAAGATGTTCGTTAGAATAAAAGTGGTGACTCTCTTGTGACTCAAGCCCATAAAAAAATCATTTAAAAAGAAAATGGCAAGTCTCTTGTGTCTACAACTCGTAACGGAGATGTTACGTTATAATAAAAGTGGTGAGTCTCTTGTGACTCAAGCTCATTAAATAAATCATTTGGAAATAAAATGACGAGCAACTTGTGACTATAACCTACGACGGAGATGTTTTGTCGAATAAAAGTGGCGATTCTCTTATGATCTGCAGCCTACGATAAAGATGTTCTATCGAAATAAAAGTGGCAAGTCACTTATGACTACAACCTACAATAATGATGCTATGTCGAATAAAAATGGCGAGTGTCTTATGATTTAAGCCCATAAAAGAAATAATTTAAAAAGAAAATGATGAGTCTCTTATGATCTGTAGCTTGCAATAGAGATGTTCTATTGAAATAAAAGTGGAGAATCTCTTATGACTACGACCCACGATAGAGATGTTCTATCGGAATAAAAGTGGTAAATCTCTTGTGACTCAAACCTATGAAAGAAATTATTTGGTAAGAAAATGACAAGTCCTTTATGATCTGCAGTCTCATGATGAAATGTTACGTCATTATAAAAATGATGAGTCCCTACTCAAGCCTATAAAAAATTCATTTGGAAAGAAAATGACATGTCCTTTGTGACTACAGACCTACGATAATGATGTTTTCTCGAATAAAAAAGATGAGTTTTTTTATGAATCAAGCCCATAAAAGAAATCATTTGAAAAGAAAATAGCAAATCACTTATGACTACAAACCACAACGAGAGATGTTTTGTAAAATAAAAGTGGCAAGTCTCTTATGACTCAAAATCATAACAAAGATCATTTGAAAGGACAATAATGATTTAGAAGCTATTAACGACTTCATTTCAAATGAGTAGAAAACATATAAAACAACTTTGAAACCATTGACGGCTTCATCACATAAAGAGAAGTTACCAATGACTTTATTTCCATGATCAATTTTTGGATAAAAATGGCTTTAAGACCATTGGCATCGATAAGTCACCGATGGTCCCTTTTCGATGAATAGAAGCTCGATAAAATGATTTCAAAATCTATAATAGCTTTATCACATAAGTGGAAAGTTATCAATGACTTCATTCAAGAATTAGTTTTTGGATAAAAATGATTTTTTAGAGGCAATCGACGGCTTCATCCATATAGGTAGAAAGTCATTGTCGACCTCTTTTCTAATGAACGAAACCAAGTAAAATGATTTCAAAATCACCGGCGACTTTATCCCATAGGTGAAAAGTTACCAATGACTTTATTTTAATGATTATTTTTTGGTTAAAAATAGTTTTAGAGCATTACGGCTTTGTCCTCGATGATAACGGATTATTTAGTAAGTCGAAAAGGAGAGCAACTATCCGTTGACAAAGATACCGCAACCAATTAAACTTATTGCAACTTAATGGGACTTGGCAACAATGGAGTTGCTATGTTGTTCCTACAAAAAAAATACAAATACGATCTATAACATTAAGTTGTTCCTTCTAAACTCAACAATCCAAATAATATATATATATATATATATATATATTAAGTTTTGTTTTGTCAATAATAACTCAAACTCCTATTATAGTCAATGACAAAACAACCCATAAGTTTTGCGTTCTTTTTTTCTTGATTTTGTCCAAAGTATGAAACTCGTAATAATAGATGTTTTTAAGATGAAATCATGAATGAGGGAGGCTTGTAGTGTGACTTGGTATGGTTCGATCAATGAAGAGAGAGGAGACAAAAACCATTGTTGAAGTTGTCCTCTTCCTTTGCTTTGTCTGTTGGAGACAATCCATGGTTCTTAAAAGGCTAGAAAATTCAAAAAAATACATTCCCTTCGATTATTTGATGTATAAGGATTATCTTCCTTTACAAAACCTAAGTGAACATTGAAGCTACCGTGCCACCATGCCCCTTTCTAGTTATTATAGGAGTTACAATTATTCCTTGAAGAACCAAAACCATAAAGGTATCTATGGCATTCCAAGCATAAAGATCAACCGAATGACCAAACTTATCACCTTCATTCCCATCTATGCTGTCTAACGATTCCCACCATAGAGTCATCCCGGAATGGCATTTCCAATTGAGAAGTGCATAATATCAATTTCATGACCTTTGTTATTCTTCTTATTGCAGGTATCGGTTCCCTCTTTACTGACCACCCATACTAGGATAGGTTGCTTCATCACCAATCAAAAACAAAGCAAACGATGGGCATTTATGGTTATCACCCTACTTTATTGTTGAATGCCATTATGTCCTCCTACCTAGTTATCTTTTTTGCCCTCTTCTACTTGGTCTTTCTTGCCTTGCTTTTTTTGGCCTTTTTGCCAATTTCTTTTTTTTTTTTTTTCCTAGGGAGCATCTAATGCTTTTTCTTAAAGTTTGCTTCTTTTATATTGGCATTGAGACATTTTATCGATCCTTGCATAATTACCTAGCCTATCTACAAAAGTGTTTGTCCTTTTAGGAGATATGACTGATAGTACGTCTTCTTAAGCGACTCCTTAATATGATATATCAAAGAGATATTTAATATTATCGGTACCCTTATTATCCTTTTATTAGTTAGATCTTCCAAAAAATATTAATGAATACAAATGCTTATTTGGATTCTACACATGTATTAAAATATACGTTTGGAAATAGTTTTTCTAGAATGTGTGCCATGTAATTGCTTTCTAGAGCTTCAAACTCTCCCTTCAATAGGAAAAAAAATAGTTGATTAGTTGTGTACAAGATAGATGCTTAATAAATCAAGATTAAAAACCCTACTTTATTGTTGGGTCTTTCAATTGAAAAAAAGAAGCATAGATATCACATTTTTTCTTCCAATAATAAAAGGCAAATAAAAGCCATTAACAACATAATTTTTGGAATATTGAATAAATTATATATATATATATATATATATATATTAAAATATATTTTTTTGAATCATGCCTAATTACAAAGAACCCTAAAACATATGAGATATTACTATCCACACACTAACAAATTACTATTCATTAGGTTGATATTTTTGTAAATTAAATTAGTGGCATTTTTGTTATTTTAAATATTTTTAAGGCATTTAATACATCCATAACACTATTCACCCTTCCTTTTATTGTACCTTGAGTGTTGTTTTTTATAATTTTGAAGTTTTTTGAGCATTTTATGTGTATTTTTTGCTCATGTTGCTCTTTCGTCTTTTATTTTTTCAACTTTTATTTCTATCCATAATTTTATTTGTATTATAATCTAGTCTCTTATTGCTAAGAAGAGAGAAATAAAGAAAAAGGAGGGAGAAAGGAGAGATCTATATATTAATTTTTTTATGAATTTACGGAATATTGTTATTTGCTCTTAAATTTTTTTTCATATAATTAATGTGATGAATCCTTTTAATTTTTAAATAATGGTAGCATGGTTATATATATAATCATTTAAAAATTAAAAATTCAAAGAATTCGTTATATAATTTTTTTAAAAGCAAACAATAATATTCCCAAGCTTCACACACACATACACGGATATATATATTAAAAATGTTATTTTAAATAATTTGTCTCAAATTTTTTAGGAAAAAATATTATAAGAAAGGTTATGAATTTTTAGAATATTGGTATTTGCTTTTAAAATTTTTTCATGAAATTTATATGATGAATTTTTTTAATTTTTAAATAATGGTAGCGTGGTTATATATATGTGTGTGGGAATTTTTGGAATATGATTATTTTCTTTTAAAAAAAATTATATAGTGAATTCTTTGAATTTTTAATTTTTAAATGATGGTAGCATATATATATATATATATATTAAATGTTATTTTAAATAATTTGTCTCAAATTTTTAGGAAAAATATTATGCAAAAGTTTTGAGTTAAAAATTCATAGATTTTTAATTTTTCTTATAAGTTTTTATTTAAAAATCTGGATATAGAGGAATAAATCATGTTCTTTTCAGTAAAAAATTAATAAAAAAACATAATGAATAATTAGTTAAATATAAAATTATAAAAAAATTAACATCTTTTTATTTTTGATTTGATATATTTTAATAGATTCATATTATAAAGTAAATTATAAAATTAAAATTAAAATAAATAATTTTATATATTTTATCGTATCTGTAGCGGAGCGTAAAAAAATAACTAGTTATACCTAAAATCCATAGATATTAGAGTCCTCGATCTCCCTTTAAAACTACTTCTTCTTCTTCTTCTTCTTCTTATTATTATAAAAAAAACGTACAAATCAACAGAGCCCAATTAATATGGCCTCTAGTAGAGTCAGGGGCCCAGGACACGGCTAGACGAATCCTTAATTTAGAAAGCCTAATCTAATCACAAACCGCCCTCGTCTAGAATCCAACCTTGAACCACTAGGCAGGTACGAGATGGACGAAATTTTTTAGTCTGAGGGATCAAGTTCCTTACTAACTTCATGAAAAGGTAAAAATATGGATATTGGATAATTTCGCTTTTAAAGGTATATCATTAAGCTTTATTTTCCATAAAGAAACGATGTAAAAATTTCTTTAAATATGTGTGAATATATTTTAGAAAATAATATAAAAATTATTTTTAACAGTTTGATTGAGATAGTTTTTTTTCCACAAAATACAACACTTTCAGTCATAAGCCTAGAGTTCCATCACGTACCAAAAATAAATAAATAAAATAAAATTGTAATAGCATAATTGCTTAAATCTGCATAGTCAACCATCCTCAGCCTCAAGTCCAATGCACTGGCGAGCTTGCGACCATCAAATAGCACTGACCCTTCGAATCAGATGTAGGATTGCAAATGTTTTACTTTCATTTCATAACGAAATGAAAATTTAGGAATAATGAAATGTAATTTACTATTATAAAATATTAAGATCAACGATTTAAAGTCATTCTATTTATATTTTAAATTTTTTTAACATTTAATAATTACGATATAATCGAGTATCTAACGATCAAAGTATTGGCTCATGTTATTTTAAACTTATAATCATCTCAAATCATAATAAATTTGATAATTGAATGATAAATGAGTGTAATCCAATTAATTATCGGACAAATATAGCTAAATTGATTTCTCATTAAAAAATATTTAATTAAAAAACACAAATGGCATGGATGAAATTCAATCCAATTCTTATAATGCAATCCATTAAAAAAAAACTTAAAAAGTATCTTGAAATGATTAACTTGATATTTAATCAATTTTCTTTTTTTTTCATTGTGCTACAGTTAATAAAAAATATTCATATTCTGAATATTATAGCACCAACTTTCATTTGATTTAAGCAAAAACAAATAATAGCAAATAGATTATGAGATATATTTTCGTTTAAAGCATTTGGTTTTTAAAAAAAAAACTTTGTTAGTGTGTAAATGAGAACAAAACACATGACATGAAACTTAGGTATACATATGATGATATTATTCGACGACACTCGAGAGTATTGCTTATAAGACATAATAAAGAAAAGAAACTGATATGTGGCTCTGATGTTGACGTCTTTCGAGGTAAATTATAAAGTAGTCTCTTTATTTTTTGAAAACAAATTAAATAGTGTTAAGAAATAATAAATGTCCATCATCATGTTCATCCATTTTTTATATCCCCACTACTCATGATTATTAATATGATTCAATTCATCATTCAATATGAGAAATTGAAAGGGTGATGCAATTGATTATTCATAGTCTCTTTCAATTCTCTCCTCAATTTTGAAGCCTATAAATAGACTTGATTTGTTCATTAGTTGATGTACAAGTTTCCTAGAGATAATAAGAGAAACTTTGAAGTTCTTATCACTCATATTCACATTATGGTGATTTCATTTTCTTGTCATCATTTTCTTCAATTCTCCTATCATTTCTATTTATTTTATAACAGATAGTATATTTATTTTCAAAAACTAATTAATTATTATCTTGATCAGCATTGATTATAATTACCCATGGAGAAAGGCTTCCTTAGACTGAAACCAATTGTACAAGTAAAAGCCCAATAAAGAGCCCAATGTTACAGGGTCCAATCTGATTAAATGACCGAACTTTGTCTAAGAAGGCTTTCCCTTAATTCAAACCAGCAGAATAAATTAAAATCAAATCAGCTTTTTATTTTACGACACCGTTCTATGTAGCAAATGGGTTGACAAAAACAAAAACAAAACATGCCAGAATTTTTCGTTTTACATGTCGTATACTTTCGTAGAGATAATAACAGATAACAGACGTGTAAAAATATCTTTTAACATTTACATAATTTATTTATTATCAAATCCATTATTAAAAAAAAAAAAAAGCAAGCACAACTGTTATTAATTACTCATTCTTGTAGATACATTGCTCACTTAAACCATGCCCGAATTTTTTGTTTTACATGTCGTAGGTATTCGTAGAGATAATAACAGACGTGTAAAAATATCTTTTTACGTTTCATAATTTATTTATTATCAAATCCTTTGTAAAAAAGGAAAAGAAAAGAAAAATAACTGTTATTATAGTAGCATTCTTTCTATACGTTGCTGACTTAAACCATGGTGGGACATAAGAACGGCCACAAAAGTGAGCAGCTCTCCTCGTTGGGTCAGTGAACGGCCACAAATTAATTTAGGTAAGAGATTTAGAGAGATATAAAAACCAAAAGCTGACACATGCATCTCATATCTTTACGGCCAACACATACTTTGAAGACTATATAAAGAGTAGTTTTATTGTTTTGCAACTAGCTTGAAGTTTATGTGTTTACACTAGTGTCACAAAATTATAAGATTGAACTGGATCAATTGTCATATAATTATTAGATTGGATCGTTTGGATATACTTAAAAATATACTTAAAAAATAAAATAAAACCTTTTAAATAATACAAGTAAAGAGACTCGGGAAAAAAAAAAAAAAAAACAAAGAAACCAAAAATCAATCCATACAATTCATACATTTACAACCAAACGACTTGAAAATTATGCAAAGAGTTAATAGTTTTATTATTTTGCAAACATCTTGAATTTTATGTGTTTAGATCTGATGCCACAAAAGTGTGGTTAATAATATTGTAAGAATATGAATTGGTACATGTGCTTTGCTTTTTATTATCAATATCAAAAGTTATTCTCAAGAAAGAATAAAACACTTATTTCCGTCACATGATAGAACTTTAAGATCTTTATTAAAAAAACATAAAAGAATGAAAGGAATAAATTATTTTCACTTATCACAAGCTAAACCTTTGTCAAAAGTTATGATTCTCATGAGCACAAATTACTTCCTCTCTTTGCAAGCAACAAATTCATGTAAAATTTATAGCTTAAGGCAAGTAGGTGACAAAAATGGATACAGAAATTAACAATTAATCTTGTAAAACTTCTTTTCTCTCTCTTTGCTTTTTTTCAAACAAAGGAGAAAAATTTCTTTGGTCATGGGTTTAGCCTAATAGTATAAGTAAATTGATGTTTTCAAAATGCATTTTTCCCTAATTAACATCAAATTAATGCTTTTTTAATTAATTTTGGATGAATTTAATGTAAAGATTTTAAAACCATTAAAACACACTTAAAATTCCATGTTTCTTTTATAATTGAAATAAGTTTTTGCAAAAACACTCTTTACATTACAAAACACACGCTAAGTGGCTTTCTTTTATTATACTCATTTTATATCATTTTTTTTTTTGTTGTACTCTCCATGTTTCAAAAAAAATGTTTATCTTTTTATTTATATTTATTTCAAAATACTTATCTGATCAAAGTTTTTAATACTTTACTTTTTTTCGTAACCAAAAAAAATCACACCCATCTTACAATGTTAATTTTTAATTATTTGTTTTGATTTATTTTATTCTATTTTATTTTAGTTTAGTTTAGTTTATTTCATTTTTATTTGATTTATTTTTATTTTAGGATTTTTTTTAAAAAAAAAGGAGAAAGAATTTAAAAAAATACAAAAAAAGAAGAAGGAAATATATAGAAAATACAAAAAAAAATAAAAAAAATCATGAATTGCATTCAGAGACACAATTGCATTAAAAGAAAGTATAATTGAAGTAATTAGGGGTACAATCAAATCAATTGAAAAATTAAGAACCTAAATTACTCTCTACAGGAACCCAATTGATAACATCGCACTTTATGAAGACTGAAATTACTTAGAAAAAGGACATGACGGATAATAATTAAAATTTGAAGCGACCAAATTATAATTTCGGAGAAAATGATAGGACTAAAGTCTAGCTGACCACACCAGAATTCTCTCCTGGGATGGTTCTCAATCTTTCCCAGGAGACAAATCTTCCCCAGATTAAGTTGTGGTTGATTTTCATTCACTGTGATTATTAGCTACATTTGATACTAGCGTGAGAGAATTGGACAAATCTTTGCCTATAAAAGGATTGCTTTGGTTAGGAAGAAGGGAAGAGAGGAAAAGGGAGGAATTTTCTGTGAGAGGGATTGCAAAATCAAGAACGAAAACAAATCTTTTTTTTTTTTTAATTTCTGACAGTAGCTTTTCTGGGTTTTTCTGTGCAGGGTCATTGTTGTTCTTCATTTTCTGGGTGGAGTTCATCCTTTTTTTATTCTTCAGTTCATTTTTTTGGTTTTTCTGGGTTCCGTTTCAATCCTCACAAGTTTCTTAACCTCATTTTCTGGGTTTTGAGGCTTAATTCTGGGTTTTCTCCTCTAGAAATTCTGGGCAGCCCTTGGTGTCTTCATTCTGGGTTGGTGTTCATCTTTTTCTGTGTTCGTGTTCAACATTCCTTTCCACTGTTGGACCTCAATTCTTCGAGTCTAAACCTTATCCAAGCGTTCAAAACCAATCGAAAGTTCCCTAAATCCTCCCGAAACCATCCCGAGGTTCAATTTCTGTCCATCTCATCTTCTGAACAACGATCCTCAATTTCAACAATTCGGTCAGCATCCTTCATTTTTTTTCCAGTTTTTGATTCAATTGCTTGTCGTTATAAATTACTGTAAGTTATTTTTTTAAGCTATAGGTTGTGATTTTGATTGGGGTAAGGTATGAGCATGGCATAGATAGTTATGTCATTTGACTGAATTGGAAGGTTAATTCCTGGAAAAATCGAGGAATAGAGAGAGAGAGAGAGAGAGAGAGAGAGAGAAGAACGCGAAGAACAGGAGAGAGGGAGAGAGTCAGGGGCTTGTTTGATCTAAAAAACGAAAAGAAAATATTTGGGCTTTGTTTATGGACTTAGTCTAGCCCGGGTAAGCCCCACACACTGCCTTAGTTTAGTTCAAATAAAAATAAAAATAAGGAACTAGGCAGAAGCTGGACCGGAAAAATATTTTTAAAAAAAAAGGAAAAAAAGAAAAGAAAAATAAGAATCGATCTATACTACAGAATGAGAAACTGAAATTAGTCCAGTTAAAAATATATATATATATATATATAAAAAGAAAGGAAAAGAAAAAGAAAAGAAAATAGGTAGAAGGGAATAAGGCATAGGCCATTGGGCCAAGGGTCCAATAAGATTTTATATATATATATATATGTTTTGGTTTCTTTTTTTTAGATAACTTAAATTTGAATATTTTTTTCTCCATGTATTTTTATTTTTTTTGCATTAATTTAGATTTAATTTTTTTTATATTTTTTGGAATTTATTTAATTAACTTAAATTTTAGAATTTTATTTTAGAAATTAGGTTAGATAATTATTTGATAAAAGAAATTTCAAGTCTCCTAATTTTTAGGGACTCATAATAATTTATAAGAAAATAATAAATAAAAATAACAAAAAATAGTAAAAATTCTTAACAAAGATTCCTATAGGGACTCGTTGTTAATAAAAAAACAAATCCTTGACGAAATCTCTATATGATAGGAACTATCGTTGAGCAAAAAAACAACAACAATAATAATAAAAATTCTTGATGAAGTCTCTTATGTGATAGGGATTGACGTTGCCAAAAAATAATAAAAATTATTCAAGAAGTCTCCTATTCAATAGAGACTCGTCGTTGCATAATAATAATAATAATAACAAAAAATTCTTAACAAAGTCTCCTATTTGACATGGACTCGTTGTTAATAAAAATAAATAAATAATTAATTTAAATCCTTAACAAAGTCTCATATCCGATAGGAACTATTGTTAGAAAAAAAATCATAATTTAATAATCAAGATGTTCTCCGACACACCTAGTTGTGTCGAGGCTTAAAGTGGATTTGATATTGGAACCGATGCATCTCCCGATAAAAGGGTCCGACAATCGTTTCAACACGATGACACATTCAAAAACAAAAAAATTAATTTGGCTTATGAAATTAGAGTTTAAATCGAAAATAATTTGACACAAGTAAAATACCTTTAAGAGATGAATTTAGAACTAAACTAAACGTGATACCTTTCTTAGGAAAAATCATTTTAAAATGATCGATATCTTTTCAAAGTGTAACCAATTTCTTATCCTAAAATCTTTCCATCGGTGCTATTTTAGATTCTTAGTTTCTTCAATACTATGTAGTATCTCGTGAACTCGGTAACAACTTACTTCTCTAGAATAATTCAAAAATGCAATGCAAAACCCAATTTCAAAATTTTCAATAGTCGAGTAGCGATCGCTTTTTTAAAATACTTTTATTTTGAAATGCATAATTAAATTGAATAAATTTTCTCCTTAAATAAAAAAATATTTTAGAAAAGTATTATTAAAAAAAATACTGATACTACATTATAATTAATAAATTTTTTAAAATGGATAAAAAAATCAAAAGGAACCATCATTTTGGGACAACTTCAAGACAAGAAGTTATTATTATTATTTTATTTTGTTTTTTAACTTTTTATTACAACTTTGATTGACACACTTAACCTATTCCAATTCGAACTCAACATTTTAGGCACAAGTTATTAGAAATCAACAAAAAAAGAAGGCCCACGCCCAATGCTACAAGAAATAAAAGTGCAGTATAGGAAAACCTGTCTATGTCATTGGTGACGCTGATCGTGGCATGGAATGGATGTAGGTCCAGGAACTTGTTCAAGGCATAGAATGACATAAGACAGCTTTGAGGAGGATCTTTGTGCTTGTTAATTAGTTTTGATAAGGGTTTATTCATTCATTCATTTATTTTTGTAGTTAAATAATTCAAACAACATCGTCATCCCTAACCTGCTTCCAGAGTCATCCTTAAAAATGGTCTTTTTTTTTTTTTTTTTTTTTGGATCATGCTCTAGTTGAGCTCCTTTCATGAATCAGATAGTCCTGAACATGCGATGCATATCATTGCTTTGACTAGGAACGTAAAATGGAAAAGAAACTAGTATTCTAGATATGGTTCGCTATGTTAACTTGATATTTAATCAATTTTCTTGTTTTTTTTTTTCATTGTGCTACAGTTAATTAAAAAAAAATTCATATTCTGAATATTATAGCACCAACTTTCATTTGATTTAAGCAAAAAAAAAAAAAAAGCAAATAGATTATGAGATTTGTTTTCGCTTAAAGCATTTCTTTTTTTCTTTTTCTTTTTTTTTTAAAAAAAACTTTGTTAATCTCTATTTTACATTTGGGTAGAAAACTAACTGTGATAGTGAGTAAATGAGAACAAAACACATAACATGAAACTTAAGTATACATAGCATGCTATTATTGGACGACAGTAGAGGGTATTGCTTATAAGTCATTAATTAAGAAAAACACTGATATGTGGCTCTGATGTTGAGGTCTTTCGAGGTAAATTATAAATTAGTCTCTTTATTTTTGGAAAAAAATTAAATAGTATATTTATTTTCGAAAACTAATTAATTGTTATCTTGATCAGCATTGATTATAATTACCCCTGGAGAAAGGCTTCGTTAAGCTGAAATCAATTGTACAAGTAAAAGCCCAATAAAGAGCCCAATGTTACAGGGTCCAATCTGATTAAACGACCGAACTTTATCTAAGAAGGCTTTCCCTTGATTCGAACCAGCCGAATAAATTAAAATCAAATCAACTTTTTATTTTACGACACCGTTCTAGGAAGCAAATTGGTTGAGAAAAATAAAAACAAAACATGCCAGAATATTTCGTTTTACATGTCGTATACTTGCGTAGAGATAATAACAGATAACAGACTGTAAAAATATCTTTTTACATTTACATAATTTATTTATTATCAAATCCATTGTTAAAAAAAGAAAAAACGAAAAAGAAAAACAACTGTTATTATAGTAGCATTCTTTCGATACATTGCTGACTTAAACCAAGATGGGACATAAGAACGGCCACAAAAGTGAGACCTCGGGTAAGTGAACGGCCACAAATTAATTTAGGTAAGTGACGTAGAGAGAAATATAGAGACCAGAAGACGACACATGTATCTCACACCTTTACAGCTAAAACATATTTGAAGATTATATAAAGAATAATTTTATTATTTTGCAATCAACTTTAAGTTTATGTATTTACATCTAATGTCATAAAATTACAAAATTGAACTAGATCAATTACTTATAATTATTAGTTATCACTGTTTTAATATATTTGAAAACATATATAAAATAAAATAAAACATTTTAAATTTAAGTAAAAAGACTCTTAAAGAAATAAAGAAACTAAAAATCAATCCATGTAATTCATATCTTTATAATCAAACGATGTTTGAAAATTATGCAAAGAGCTAACAGTTTTATTGTTATGCAAACAACTTGAATTTTATGTGTTTAAACCTGATGGCACAAAAGTATGCTTAATAATGTTGTAAGAATATGAATTTGTACATATTCTTTACTTTTTATCATCAATATCAAATATCATTCTCAAGAAAGAATAAAACACTTGCTTCCGTTATAGGATGGAATTTTAAGATCTTTATTAAAAAAACGTAAAAGAACCAAAGGAATAAATTACTTTCACTTATCACAAGCTAAACCTTTGTCAAAATTTATGATTCTCATGAGCACAACTTACTTCCTCTCTTTGCAAGCAACAAATTCATGTAAAATTTATAGCTTAAGGCAAGTAAGTGACAAAAATGGGAACAGAAATCAGCAATTAATCTTGTAAAACTTCTTTTCTCTTTTTTAAAACTAGGAGAAAAATTTCTTTGGTTATGGGTTGAGCCTAAGAGTATAAGTAAACTGATGGTTTCAAAATGCATTTTTCCCTAATTAACATCAAATTAATTCTTTTTTAATTAATTTTGGATGAATTTAATGTAAAGATGTTAAAACCATTAAAACACACTTAAAATTCCATGTTTCTTTTACAGTTGAAATACGTTTTGTGCGAAAACACTCTCTACATTACAAAACACACGCTAAGTGGCTTTCTTTTATTATACTTATTTTATATATTCTTCTTTTTTGTTGTACTCTCCATGATCAAAAAAAATTATTCATCTTTTTATTTATATTTGTTTCAAAATATTTATCTGATCAAATTTTTTAATATTTTACTTTTTTCATAACCAAAAAAATCACACACATCTTACAATGTTAATTTTTAATTATTTGTTTTGATTTATTCTATTCTATTCTATTTTAGTTTATTTCATTTTTATTTGATTTATTTTTATTTTAGGAATTTTTTTTAAAAAGGAGAAAGTAGTAAAAAAAAAAATACAAAAGAAGAAGAAGAAGAAGAAGAAATATATAGAAAATACAAAAAAAATCATGAATTGCATCCAGGGACACAATTGCATAAAAAGAAAGTATAATTGAAGTAATTAGGGGTACAGTGGAATCAATTGAAAAATTAAGAACCTAAATTACTCTCTAAAGGGACCCAATGGATAACATTGCACTTTATAAAGACTGAAATCACTTAGAAAAAGGACATAATGGATGATAATTAAAATTTTAAAGGACTACGTTATAATTGTGGAGAACATGATAGGACTAAAATCGAGCGGACCACACCAGAATTCTCTCCTGGGATGGTTCTCAATCTTTCTCAGGAGACAAATCTTCCCCAGATTAAGTTGTGGTTGATTTTCATTCACTGTGATTATTAGCTGCATTTGATACTAGCTAAGGATAATGCCTCAACGCAATTCATTCTCTTGTTTTGGCTTATCGAAAGCCAAACTTTAGCTTTAGCAGCTGGAATCCAGGGTCGAATGAATTAATTTTGGGGAGAGAATTGGACAAATTTTTGCCTATAAAAGGATTGTTTTGGTTAGGAAGAAGGGAAGAGAGGAAAAGGGAGGAATTTTCTGTGATAGGGATTGGAAAATCAAGAACGAAAACCAATCTTTTTTTTTTTTTTTTAATTTCTGACAGTAGCTTTTCTGGGTTTTTCTGGGCGGGGTCATTGTTGTTCTTCATTTTCTGGGTAGAGTTCATCCATTTTTTTGATTCTTTAGTTCATTTTTTTTTTTGTTTTTCTGGGTTCCGTTTCAATCCTCACAAGTTTCTTAACCTCATTTTCTGGGTTTTCTCCTCCAGAAATTCTGGGCAGCCCTTGGTGTCTTCATTTTTCTGGGTTGGTGTTCATCTTTTTCTGTGTTCGTGTTCAACATTGCTTTCCACTATTGGACCTCAATTCTTCGAGTCTAAACCTTATCCAAGCGTTCAAAACCAAGTGTAGTAAACTGGCGAGCTTTCGAGCATCAGGATATGTTTTAAAGATTTGCTTGTACTTTGCTTCAACCAACTCTTCAGGTAGCAAAAACGGCAAATCACTCCATAGATACATCAAGTAATCAGATAAAGATCTGCTCATCTTACAATGAATTGAATCACTATAATCCTCATTCAAACGATAACGAGTAGCAATGTACCATAACAGGAAGCTTTCGTGAAAGTCTCTTTCAATCACAGACCAACCTAATTTTTCAAAGCATCCCTTACGCTTAAGCACCTGATCACCTCTCTCTTCCAATATCATCTCTCGACCAACCATGCGTGAATGATGGCCAGTGCGGTACCTTGAACGCTTATCTAAGAGGTAATAGAAGATCGATTCCTTTAAATCATCACTAACAAACTCCCAACTCTGAATGTTGCCGGTGCTAAAGAATTTTAGCATGTGTCCATAACGTGATAGCTTAACTTGGGCCATAGATCCTTTCCACCTTCCATTATTGCCAAAAAACGATAGCAACCGAGAAGAAGAAATAACTCGATAAATAGAATCCGCCAATAGCTTCCGTTGCTTGGTAAGCCAAAGCATAGTCCAATCAGAGAAAAGCATCAAAATGGCTGAGTAAACCTCCAGAACAATAGCTCATACCAGCAACAAGTACGATATAATAATATCAAATTTGGAATAGGCATGGAAGTTTCTGGTCATTACTGAGAACGCAAGTAATGCAGAAACAGAGGACAGAAAGTTGATCGATGAAGCGGAGAATGAAGCGTGGTTGCCAATAAACCGCTGATGAGGACTAAAAATATTTAGTTATTGTTTATATATATATATATAGATATAGGTTCTTATGTGTTTCAGGAAGGAGGTTCTATAAGGTGCAATGTGAATACAATAGTCATGCCTTATGTGTTGTGAAGTCTCTATCATACTTGGAAGTTGGATCTATTGACCTTGAAATAAATTTTTAACATATAAGATTGTTAATTAGTTAATATCATAATTGGATCATGCATTTGGTGATTAATTTGAAGGAGCAATTCTTAAAATTGTATATTACAATATATTAGCTAATAATTATTTGTTCATATTTTCTGAGGAAATAAATTATTGGCTTACGTGCCCTTAAGATGGGAATGCTGCCTTCAAAACATTGCCATTGCCATTGCCATAACAATATGAATTTCAATTGTAAGGAAATAATAATCATCTAGAGAGCTATACACTTGGGCCTAACCATTAATTTGATAAGTTGAAATAAAAATGTTTTTATTGAATCATGAACATTAGACTGATATATTTTATTAATTATATTACATTATTATTAAGAAGTTTGTTTTCTCTTATAAAATGGTATTTAAATGTTTTGAAATTTAATTTTATTCAATTTGAATCTAAAAAAAGAGAAAGCATTGTAGTAGAATTTCAAAGTTTTATCATCGTTATTATTGTTAAGAAGCTTTTTCTCTTATAAAATGGTATTTAAATGTTCTGAAATTTAATTTTATTCAATTCGATTCTAATTAAAAAAAAAAAAGGATTGTACTAGAATTCCAAAGTTTAATACTACATTTAGATTTCAATAAAATTTAACACACACATATATATAAAGACTTTAAAATTGAATATTCAATATCATGACTTTAAGAATTTTTATTTTTTTTTGTTTTTTTGCATTTTAATGAGGAGCTTTGCAGTTAAAAAAAATTATTTATGATCAAAATATTAATCGAAATAATAAATTAAAAACTGAAACATTATTCAAAAACATAATAAATATAATTAAAAATATACGAATAATATCTATCGGCTAATTACTAGTAGAAGTTAAACAAACTATTCAAAAATAAGAAAGAAAACAAGTAACAATTCAGCACCATAGACAAATCTTAATCACTTGTGCTAACTCTTATAGGTTAGAATCAGTTCTGATGGAAGCTAAACAAACTAGTTTTCTTGGCACGTACACCTATATTATTAAACAAATTTGTAATATTTTTGTATTTTTTAATAATTGTTTAGAATTATTTATAAATAAATAAATTTAAATATTTATTAGATACAAACAGGTTCTATTTTCATATAATTTTATATATTTTTTGATATTTATAATTTTTTAATTAATTAAGGACAGAAATTAAAAATTAACCTTATAAAATAACTTTTAGCTAGACTTAAGTAAAAATTGCGGACTTACATTGAATTATCTTTCAAAATTTAATAATTAATAGTTAAAATAAATATACGTAACTCTTAATGATAATAATTAAAAATATTTCACTTCACATTATATAGCATTATGAATATTTTTTATTTTATTTTAAATAGTTCTTTTCAATCGTATGTGACATGAATATTTTCTTAAAAGAAAAATAAACGTGCAACGTCAATATAAATTCACAATACATACTTGCATAAAAATAATTTATAAATTATTTTCTTAATAAATCTTGAATTTTTAATATTATTAGTGTATGTCTGAAAGAGTAAACAATAAAGTAAGACAATAACAAAAAATAACATTTTAAAAAATAACCAAGGCTTCAATAATTTGATGAATTTTGATGTAATTTAAGTATTTTCGGATCTTAAAAGTTTAAGTTCCTTATTTGCTTGTTTTAAAGTCTTTTTAGAATTTTAATAGTTAAAATAAAGTATCATTATAATAGTACATTGTTCAGAGTGATTTCACTTGTTTTATGTTTTTTTATAATAAATTAATATATCTTCATATAATATTTAAAATATCTCATTTGTCTTTATATTTTCAAAATAAAATAAAATAAAACATTTGTTTTTATCACAAGATAAAATTTGAAGATAATGAAACTCCTATGTAAATAACAATTTTTACTGAAAATAAAAGAACCGAAGGAATAAATTACTCTCTCTTGTCACAAGCTAAAACTTTTTCAAAAGTTATGACGATTCTCATGAGAACAAATAACTTCCTCTCTCTCCTTCAACAAATTTATAACATTAAGGCAAGTAGGTGACCGAAAATAGTAACAAAAATCGACAATCTTGTAAAACTTCGTTCTTTTTTTGAAAGGCTGAGCTCAAGAGTACAAGTACAAGCCCAAAATAGGACCTCTTATGGGCCTAAGCAATGCCTTCGGTTACTTACCCTCTTTGTTTGTTCTCTATACGATTCTCTTCTTCTTACTGGTGACTTTGTGATTTAGTCATTTTTCTTTGAAACATTTCATCCGACATCTTATATCCTTTCCCATTTACATGAATCTGACCTAAGTTTAATTTATATATGCAATCTTCTCAAGCTTAAGTATCAAGTTTTAACTTTGTAAAAGATAATATAATGAATTCAAACCCTTCTTGCCTCTCCCTCCTTGTGCTGAAATCAGATGAATGATAAGCTTTCAAGTCAAGGAAGAAACTTGGATTAAACTTTAATGACTTCAGTGATCATACACATAATGTATTGTATCGAAAATCTATCCTTTTGTACATATAATCATGTAAAGATTCCATATTATCGTGTAAAAATGTTTCTTCTTCACAACAATTTTATTATCAAATCATTAAATGCAAAAAAAAAAAAAAAAAGTAACATGTACTCTTCATTTATGCCAAGATGAGACATAAGAATGGCCACAAAAGTACGTGAGTAGCTCTGCTCCTTGGGTAAGTGCTTTTGTATATTCTTCCCATCCACAATGAACCACAGCAAAAGTAAGCGACCATTGATTAGTCTCTAGCAAGTCCAATGCACTGGCGAGCTTGCGACCATCAGATAGCACTGACCCTTCGAATTATATTAGTCTCTCTATTTTTAAAAAACAAATTAAATCGTCTATTTATTTTCAAAAACTAATTAATTATTATCTTGATCAGCATTGATTATCATTAATTTAATATTATTTTATTCTAATTTTTTTTTACATCAATCTTTATGTATTTTTTTTATTTTATTTTTTTAAATAAAAAACAAAAAGAATTAAAAATGAATAAGTTATAAATAGATTAAATTTTTTTTATTAGGATGGGATTTGGGGTTTTATATGATTGAGGAAGGTTTTAGGTAAAGTAATATAATTAGCCTTCTGATGACCAATTTTAAGTCAAGTGTTGGATTTGAATCTTTGGAGGCTAGGGGACGTATACTTGTTTATTTTGTTAAAATCTACCATTGAAATTTCTACCTTGCACAATTAAAAAGAACTCTTTAATCATCAAAAAAGCAGATGAAGTGGCTATCAATATCAGAGTTTGATTATTTGTAAATTTCAGTTTGATAGGCCATTTCCTGGAACTCAGTTTTGATAGTCCGACTTCTTCCAATTGAAGGATTACAAAGTATTGAATTTATAGAGAGTTTGGAATTTAAGACTTTTATCAACCTCTTAACAAGTTGTGGAGACTATGTAGATGGAGACCTGCAGTATAAGATGCTATACAAATCTAGCACAGTGGAGCCCATGAAAAGTCTATAGAATATTAGGTCGGATGTATAAGCCAATTAGATATTTTTTCTTATAATTCTATTTGTCCATATTATAAATAAAGGTAACATCACTTGTATTTGTAGCCGTTACTTACAAAATCTAATAAGAAATCCTAGTGCAACCGTAAAAAAATCAAGGAAAAAGTTATTCCAAGCCGGATACAATGATATGATACTAAAAGGTTTAGTTTGGAAAAATCAAAGAAAGAGTTATTCTAATGTCATATAGCTTGATGGCCAACAAGAAAGGATTCATAGCACAAGTTAAGAAACTAAAGCCTTATCAACGGTCCAAGCATGTATTGCGACGTTGTCATCCGATTAGAGAGATCATTAGTCGTGGTAACGTAAGAATATAAAAAGTTCACACGGACGACAACGTAGCCGATCCCTTAATTAAACCTTTGTCACAACTGAAAAATGAGTCTCTTACTCGATAGTCGGGATTAAAGGACATGGCTGGTTGCTCTAGTGCAAGTGAGAGATTGTTAGTGTAGGTGTCTAAAATCCAACCATATTTGGATAAGTTTGAGTTATTATATTATTATATAATTTATTTTATTAATAATAAAGAAGTCTTTTTATTAATTCTTATGCCTTATATTTATTTATTGAATAAAAATAGATAGAAGCATATGCATTTACATTAATGATTGATCGAAAGATGTGTGACAAATACTAATGCGTATAAGTGATATTATTAAATGTTACAAGTCGTAGTATTGTCAAGAATAGACATTGACTATATGTATTTAGACTCATGGTATATGATAGCAAGAAATAGATGTTAGAAAATAATATAAAATATATTTAATAGTTTGATTGAGATTTTTTTTTTTTTTTTTCACAAAATACAACATTTTCAATCATGTGCATAGTAGTTCCATCACATACCAAAAATGGATAAATAAATTGTACTGGCACAATTGCTTAAATCTGTATAGTCTAAACTACAATAAAATGCTAGAAAGTGAAAATATTTCTCCGTCTGAACTACAGTACCGAAGTGTCCAGAATTAATTAAATCAACAGCTTTCGCCCGTTGTAGGATCTTAGCATTCCCAATTGTTCATAAGTCATAACCCATTAATCCATATTTTGCTCTTTCTGTTGATTTCATTGCCTGAATGTTGGTCAGCTACCAAATTAATGTGGTGCAATCAACACCTGCCACTGCCAGATTTCAACATGCTTCTGATCTAACAGAGTTTATATATCTACTCAGAGACTGTTCCCAATAACTGATCCCGCAATTTGTATTGGTTGAAACACTAAAAGGCATCATTGTTATAATAATCTAAATATATGGTTTCATCTTAAATGAGTCCTGTTACATTGAACCAACTCGTCAGTAGTTTTTCGTCAATTTGTCCAAATTTGTATATTTTGTTATTTCCATTTATAATTTTATTCAAACCGATCTATTAATTATAGGTGCTTTTTTTTTTTTTTTTTTTTAATGATTGGACTGTGCTTCCAGCCCAGTCCTATGGGCCTGGTGTTAGCCCAACCAAGCCTATCTTTTTTTTGTGTTTTTTTGTACTTTTTTCATTGATTATTATTTACTCAAAATAAAAATTTTCTTTTTTATGCTTTTATTTATTATTTACTGGAAATAATTTTTTTCCATAAATAATGGTTACTTTTTTATTTTTTATAGATTCATTAACTAAAATTAAACACTCTTATAATATAAATTGATTTTTTAAAAAATAAACATTTAATTGCAAGTTTTATTTTTTATTTTTTTATTGATCAAAATAAAAAATATTTCTATGATATATTTAAATTTAATTATGATATATATATTGTGAGAATTTATTTAATTTAATATATATTATGCAATTAGTGTTACATTAAATAAATTCTCACAATTAGTGTTAATTAATTTTTATTTTTTTTTGCTTAGGTTTTTTTAATTATTTAAAATATTAGAACAAAAAATTAATGGTCACTTTTTTTAAAAAAACTATTTTTATGGACTGATTAACTAAAATTAAACATTCTTCTAATATAAATTTATTTAGCATATTCTTCTAGTTTGATTTTTTTTAAAATAATTAATTGTATGTTTTCTTTCTTCTTTTTTGTTATTGATCAAGATAAAAAACATTCCTATGATATATTTAAACTCAATTATGATATATATATATATATATATATATAATTAAAAAAAATTCTCACAATTAGTGTTAATTAAATTTTATTTTACTCCTAATTTTTTTTAACTATTTAAAATAATAATAAAATATTATATAGATTTAATCGCGACAGCATACGGCCGGGTATTATATTAGTATGATCTATACAAGCATTAATCTTGTGTGTACGGTTAGCCTTTTTCAAACGTAAGAATAGAACACACGAATAGAAACTTGCAACCAGTACTAAATTTATCATTATATCCGTGATCTCTATCTTTCGTTTGGCTCAATCCTTTTAGAACGTGGAATAAATTTACTAATATGGAGGATGGTTCGTCGAATTAACACTAGAACAATATCTGTATCCGTCAGGACGTGGAAAAACATGATTATATTTCGTTATCGAACAGATATTTATAGCACTTGATCTTCTCGTGATCAGAAACTTCCATATTTCGTAGCAATGCAAGCTCTCGATGTTTGAACAAATAATGTTCACCTACAACTCAAATAGAGTCCCTGTAATGGTAGCTAAATATGACACATGTAAAGATCACATTATTCTTGATCTTCAGAAATTCATTTCACCGTCATATTTGTCATTCGTTCAACATTATAGTCAACCAGAACTTTCATTTCACTTGGAAAGATTATAAAACTAGTCGTGTACGGAGGTTTCTGATCACAAGAATATGAAGGTTTTTTTAGAGCATGAAGTCCATAGTCCTTCATTTGCTCTATGACGAATGCAGTCAAAGTCCTAGATCACAGTTTTAGAATCCCAATTGTCATCGCATAATTTTCCTTGCTTTAGAAAATGGAATTGCAGTACATTATACTTGTGTATGTTAACTGTATATAATTTCAAGTCCACGTGAAGACAGTCTATCTCGTCAAAGTCCAAAACTTCAAGCATCCTATTAAATAGCCGTGTGGGAGAACATTTAGATTTTTTGTTCTCTGAGAAGTTTATGTTTGAAGGATATGGTAGCTTGCATAAGGGCCCTGTTCAATAAATATTATCATGTCTTACATGCTTGTAGAAATCAGCACCGCATCTGGAGTTTGTAGTTGAATATACTGATTCAAAGTCAATAAGATGATCACGAGAATGTGGCTCCTTTTGTGATTCTAAACTTCACCCTGTTTTTCCACTTCGTTCGTCAAAGCCCTTGCATGACTGTTAAACATCATATTTGAATTTTTCTCTTAATTAACTTGTGATCTTTGATAGTTGGAAAGAATATGTTTCTCTATATATATGCTAGTCATGCAGCAGGTCTAATCATAAATTCACTTGAATCCTGATCTTTCTCAAGGATTTTTTTTTTTTTTTTTCTTAAGGCCGTGAACCAGAGGAGAAGAGAGATCGTAGATATTTGTATGCCAGAAATCATGTCAGCATCAATAGAGGCTTTAGCAATGGCAGGTGTGGATTATCATACACACAATATGAAAGTTGAAGAATGGGAGCAAGAGGAGTTGGAGTTACCTCCAGCACATTTACTAGCTGAAGAAGAAGAAGAAGAAAAAGAAGTTGAAAGAAATAGCAAGTACAGCTTTCATATATGTCGATGTTGGCTGTCAAGCTGCCCGGCGAAAGATGGTGCTGGTAGTGATTATGCAATCATCAAGCTACCCCGGAATGTCATCCAAAAGTAGGCCAAGTGGGAATCTGATCATGTAAGACGATGTGACCAAATGATGCTGAGAGCCATATCTGTAGTTCCTGTCTGCCAGTTTTAGCAAATGTTGTTTGTTAGTTATGATTCCTTGCTGTTGTTTAGAGTTTAGCTTCGTATGATTTTTTGATTTGTAGATTCTGAGTCAGCTTTGTAGCAGTTTAAGATCTATTCCTTTTCTTTTAAGAATGAATAACTCTAGAAAATCCTAGACTACAACATCACGACTAATGATCTGGTTTTTGATTTCAATATGAAATCCAAAGAAATGCATCCAACCCTTCCTTCCAAGTAGCAGTATGTAGTGAAGACTGTCAACGTCTTTGTAGAGCAGATTTCAAATATAGTTCGTAGGGTTAGAAGAGGGTGTCTTCGTTCCATTAGACAATGCCTTATTTGAGACTCGGACACAATTGGTAGGCCTGGTCAATTGCAACAGTGATGCGTTAATAAATTGCTTCTCATGTCATTTGTAATTTTTGCTATTTTCCCAAGATTTGTTGCATCTGCACAAGTATCTTATGTGAATTGTGAACATGTGATATTCATTAAATCTTTTCATTTTGGTTTCGGACAGGTTGGTTCATATATCTATTCGGTTGGGTCCTTCCTCCGATAAAATCCAAAACCCATATAAATCTGAAAGAAAAAAATGAAAAAGAAAAGAAAAAGACATAACTAATGTCACGTCAGTGACAATTATATAAGCAACTTTGGCTTATTTTGAGTGAGCGGCTGCTAAAAAAAAAATAAAAGAGAGAGAGGGGCAAAAAAATGTGTTTTTCATCTTTACTGTTTTGATTGGATGGTAATTTCAAATCCAATCAAGATAAAATTTGATATGTTATTTTTAAGGATTAGTTTTTTAACTTGAACAGTATTTATAATTTAAAAAAAAAACTTTTATTTTTTAATATTTTCTAAAAACCTAAATTTGGTTTATTTGAGTGAGGTACTCACTACAAACAACGTTCAAATAACGACAAAAATTAGTGATAGATCAACTTCCGTCACTAAATAGCGGGTAAATAACGATAAAATAATGTTTATTAGAACCATCAACAAAATAGAGATGAATTAGTGATGGTTTATCGAGCAATCGAAACTAATCCATCACTAAATTTAACGGTAAAATCTTCCTAAGAGTTTTAGAGATGGTTTGACGATGGATTTGCTAGAAACAATAATAACGAAATTACTAATCAGCGAGCAGGACGATGATTCATCATCTCCATTATTTTGTTTATTTGTTTATAGTTTTTTTTGTTATTACAATTAACAATACAGGATTATTGATTTTTTTTTAAAAAAATTCCTTCATTTAGCAATGGAATTGTGAGGATCTTAACTTCTATAATTTAGCAACACCCATTCCATCACTATTTAGCAATAGACATAAGTGTGTATAGCGACGAAATTCATATTGTCTCTAATCCGTTGCTAATCGTGTATAGCGATAGAATCACATTATTATCTAGTTTCTATGGGCATTCATTCAACATTGTTATGCAAAACTTTAATTTCACACAGGTAGAAATTATAGGACAACTAATGTACTGGAACTTTCTGATCACAAGAATTTGAAGTTTTTAAGAGCATCAAGTTGAAGTTCATGATAAGTCCTTCATTTCTTGATTGATAAACTAACTAAGGTCATGCATCTCCACCAGTATCTTCTGTGAATTGTGAATGTGTGATATTAACAAAATTTTTCCTTTTTGGTTCCAGATAATTGGTTCCATCTGAACATTAATTGTTAACAACATCCGTCAGAAGTTATTCCTTTGTTCTCATTTTACATATGTTTACATAAGAAAGAAATGGAAAAATTATTGAACTTTTGCTATGCGGATTTAATTATGAAAGAAAACGTAAGCTTCTACGTCAAACTAGTAAAAACTTCTCGTTTTTTTTGTTAGAGTTTAGGAATTGGAACTTAGAAGTTCTAAATTTAAGTTTTATTAGGGTGCGTTTGGGGTTTTATAGGATTGAGAAAGGTGTTAGATAAAGTAATATAATTAGTCTTCTAATGACCAATTTTAAGTCAATTGTTTGATTTGAATCTTTGGAGGCTACGGGGCATATGCTTGTTTGTTTTGTTAAAATCTCTCATCGAAATCTCTGCCCTGCACAATTAAAAAATACTCTTTAATCATCAAAAAAGCAGATTCAGTGTCAGAGTTTGATTATCTGTAAACTTCAATTTGGCAGGCCATTTCCTGGAATTCAGTTTTGATGTTCCAACTTCTCCCAATTGAAGGGGTTACAAAGTATTGAATACCTATAGAGCTTGGAATTTAAGACTTTTATTGACCTCAGTCTAGTAGTTGTGGAGACTGATGTAGATAAAGGATTGCAGTATAAGACGTTATACGGATCTAGCACGGCGAGCCCCGAAAGGTTTACAAAATATTGGATCATATGTATAAGCCTGTTAGGCTTTTTTCTTATAACCTTAGTTGTCTACTTTATAAATAGAGACAACTTCATTTGTATTTGTAGCGTCACTTATAAAACCTAATAAGAAATTCTAATGCAACCGTAGAGTATGCACCATTACCGAACCCTATAAAATCTCTCGTGTCGTTGGATTGTGATTTAAAGGGTCAAGTTCACGAGGATGTTCAGATTTAGGTCAGCATGAGATATTTCAGACCTATTTGTCACGTTTGTTAAACATTCTAGCATTAACTTGTCAATTATTAGCCTTTTTCTCGATAAATACAAGAAATGTGTTTCCAAAAATCTCTCTACCTTAAAAAGTCTTTCTTCTGTTCAATTTTGATGATCTTATCAACATAGTTAGAATTTAAGACTAGTAGGTTATGCACGGCATGCAAGTATGAAAAGCTTCTCGCTTGTCTAAATAGCATCGATCATGCATTTTTCATTTCAAGTATGAACTCAAACTAATTCATGCCTGATAATGGACTACGGAAATTTCTAGTCACGAGAAGATCGATGTTTAGTAAGCACATAATCCACAATGCTGACGAGCAGTTGATCTGCTCCATGACGTATACATTGATGAAATAAGGCCCTGTACTTTCTATCTCCTGGTAGATAGAATTCAAGTCAGGATCCCATAGTTTTTCCTATCTGTGTTGCTGCACTTGCACATCCTACCCGTGTCCCAGAAAATGTTAAATTCTCAAATTTATTTGCTGGTTCAGCAAGATATCCAGTTTAAACATTGATCTTGAATTTGTCTTGGAGATATATTACGCAACTCTTTTCCCCTGATCCCAACAATTGCAGCCCATCCAAGTGAGAGGTAAGGCCAAGGCAGAGAGGAAATATCACGGATATAGTGAGTAGTGACACATGATTGATTGTACATACAAATCTTGTGCACCTTTACTTTACCCAACCAACTAAAGAAAACAAGAAATACTTGCCATATAAATAGGTAGCATGTCATCCTGTCATATAGGAATCAGAAGTGAAATTTTGACCAACAGTGTTAAGTAGATACAACAGTATAGAAGAAGCAATGTCTATTGAAGCTCTGGCAATGGCAGGGGTTGATTACGCAGACTGTGGCATCAACCTAGAAGTGTGGGAGCAGGATAGCTCGGAACAGCCACCCCTACATCCGGTAGGTGAACAGAATTCAAGCTTGGAAATTGATAGAAGGAGACAAGATATGTTACTTGAAGAAAAATTGTGGAAAGCAAAAATACTGGAATGGGCTAAAGCTATTGCTGCAATGCACGTTACATCAGTTCATCAGCTCAAACCAAACGACGCATTTAGCTAATTATGTTCGACATTGAAGAATGCATCAGCCTTTAACAAGAATTCAAGCATCAAATCCAATGTGCTATAGCCAATGAGCTCCACTTTATTTTCGTAACTAGTAAAATCACAGAATGAGATTGTCCATAAGTGATTATTGAATGGTGTTATTCCAGTTTCTGTTCGGTTTTCCTACTTTAGGCCTGTTGTTAATGAATTTATGTATCCATAAATTTCATTGCATCATTAGATCCATGTATAAAAGTTAAGTAGTTTTCATTTGGACTGGGCGTAGGACATGAAAAGAGAGGAATCGCTCCAAAAAAGTGGTATTAACTTTAATGCACATAGGCAACTAACTATTTGAACCAGAAAAGAAGCTGGCTTTTATGAAAATCACATGTTTGTATATATTCTGTGCAGAAGGAGAGGATTGCATGTATGTCATTGGAAATCATCTTGAAATTAATTGATCCAAAAATCAGATAATCATACTTCTGTTAATTCAAGACTTTGATCATTGCAATATCAGCCCTGGCTTCAACTAGCCTTCAATGGCTTTCAGCATCATTTTTTCTGCCATTTGGATTTTGGCATCCTCTTAAATGAAATTATCTTCTGGCCTAGTTTTAAATGGCATTCAGGGGTGATCCAGCTCTCAGCATTAGTAAAACCACCATCATCTTTTGGAGAACCGCTCAACCAGCCAAATTAAGTTACAGTAAAGCTGCAATTTCTAATTTTCTCCTTCAAAGAGTAAATGCAATGGAGACTGCTCGAAGTCCTCATGCTCCCATTTTTTCACATAAATACTGCATATATGATAATCCAAACCCAGCCATTGCCAGTGCTTCTATGGATGCTGACATGATTCTTTCACACATTATATGAAAGATATACAACCACATAAAAAGCTATATTCTCGTTAGTAGAAATAGCAATGGAACTGATATAAAATGAATATTTACTTTACCCGACCCTATAAATATCTACTAAAAATATTGAATGGTTATTGAAATACATAAATATAAAAAAATACATATTCACTAATATAGTTTTAGGATGTGGGTATCCACTTTTTACCCTATTAATAGTCATTAATTTATTTAGATTTTTTTATTAACATGTAAGGATTTAATTGCATAAAATTTAAAAATTAAGTATCAAAATATTTTTTTTCAAAAAAGTTAAGGACAAAAAAACTTATAAATAAATTACCAAAATACAAAAAAAAAAAAATTAAGGATTAAAAAAAATTTTCTTAAAAATTATAGGGATTAAAATAAATATTTTTGACAAATTAAATTTAGCATGTATTTAATGGATATTAAATGATCTAATTGCATAAAATTAAGTATAAAATTTAAAAACTAATATAGTTTCAAGGTATGGGTACTAATTTTTACCCTATTAATAGTCGATAATTTATTTAGATTTTTTTATTAACATACAAGGATCTAATTGCATAAAATTTAAAAATTAAGTATCAAAATATTTTTTTCCAAAAACTTTAAGGAACAAAAAAACTTATAAATAAATGACCAAAATCCAAATAATAATAATAATAAATTTTAGGGATTAAAAAACTTTTCTTAAAAATTATAGAGACTAAAATAAATATTTTTGAAAAATTAAATTTAGGGGGTATTTAATGGATATTAAATGAACCAATAAACTAGTATGGATCGAGTATGGATTGGGTAAACGTTTATAAGGTAATTTCTAAATGAGTAATAAATAAATGAAAGGATATGATCACAACATATGTTGATTATGATGCAAGCTTAATAGCTATAATTCCTTGCTCTTTAAAACTTGATACTCTTATAAATGAAAGGAATAGGAAGTTTAACCATAAACCAGAGTTTGAATGTCAACGTAAGAGGATGAAGACAAGTCACAAGCTTAAAGGCTATTGTCCAATGCATGTGTCATTGAGATGTTCTCTTAAAACCTTGATAATTCTTATGATAAAAAACCCTTATAGTCCTATGTGTTGAGAGAACGAAAGAGAGAGAGAAAGCAACTAAAAGTTTGTTATTTGGTTTGTTATGTTATCGTTACAACAATAACAAAGAAGGTATATATATATATATATATATATATATATATATATAGACACACACCGAGAGAAAAGGCTCATTTGTAGCTCACTTGTATCTTATCTAACTACACTCGCATCCTTTTACTATATACCCATACTAAATACATTACAATTATACTCTTAGCACTCCCCCTCAAGTTGGTAGTTTATACATGTCATAAACTCCCAACTTGCGCATGAGATGGTGATGACTCTTGGTAAAAATGTCCGCAATTTGCTCCTTTGTATTAAAAAACATTATCTTGATCATTCCTTCTTTGAGTTTTTCTCTAACCAAATGATAATCTATCTCGATTATGTTTCGTTCTTTCATGAAAGACTCGGATTGGAAGCTATATAAACTACTGTCTTGTTGTCGCAGTTCATCTCTACTGTCTTAACCCCTGTAATTTGTAGCTCATTCAATAATCCAACTAACCATATTATCTCACATGTAGCAGAAGCCATGACTCGATACTCAGCCTACTGCTACTGAACATGAGATTATGTTTTGTTTCTTAGCTTTCCAAGATAAGATGGAATTCCCAAGAAACACACGAAGCCGATCAATGACTTCCTTGTCATAGGGCAAGCTGCCTAGTCGAGTCACATAACACTTTGAGTTGCGGCTAACTTGAAGAAGACATCAAAATCCCAAGGCTTGGTTTGCCTTTAAGATATCTAAGTACCCTTATAGTTGCATTCATGTGGAAGGTCTTTGGTTGGTGTATGAACCGATTAAGAATTTGTACAACATAGGTAATGTATGGCCCGGTGATAGTCAAGTAAATCAATTTTCCAACTAACCTTTGATATTCAAAAGGATTAGCTAGAAGTGGATCGGTATGCCTACCGTGTGTTGCTTCATCATATTGCACTATAGTGAGTTTCGGATTTTGCTCCGAGGCATTTCCACGGGTTTGGTGCCAAGTAATCCAGACATCATTCAACAATTTCAGAATGTATTTCCTCTTATTCAAATAAATTCCCATAGCAGACCTTGCAACCTCAATTCCTAGAAAATATTTCAAGGAACCAAGGTCTCTAATGTGAAAGTTATCATGCAAAAAAACTCTAAGCTTCGTGTATTTCATGTACATCATCCCCCGTAATCAAAATATCATCTATATATACTAATAAGATAACCCTCTTTCCATTTGTCAACCTAATGAACATTGAATAGTCATGTTTAGATTGAATAAAACCAGCTTAGAATCATTCTTTCGAGTGAACTTTGAGTTCCACCGACGTGAAGCTTGTTTTAAACCATAAAGAGACTTCAACAATCTACATACTAAACCCTCTCTCTAAGTGTGAAGTCCAAGTGGTAAAGTCATGTAGACTTCTTCATAAAGATCTCCTTGGAGAAAGGTATTGGTCACATCCATTTGGTATAATGACCAATCATGTATAAGTAGCCAAGGCAATGACTATTCTGACGAGTAACCATCTTGACTACTAGAGAAAATGTTTCACCATTGTCAATACCCTCTTGTTAAGTATAACCTTTAGCCACTAACTTGGCTTTATATCATTCAAAACTACCATCCGAATTATACTTCACTTTGTAAACCCATTTGCATCCTATAGGTTTCATATGGCATGGCAAAGGAACTAACTCCCTTGTTTCGTTCAATTCAAGAGCTTGGATTTTCTTGGTCATGGCATTAACCCACCGAGGATTTTTAATGGCTTCGAATAAGAATCAAGTTCGGGAATGAAGAAATGAAAGCCAAAAAAACAGTATGGAAGGAAGAGATAGAATCATAAGAAATGTAATTGGACATATAATACCGATTAGAAGATAGTGAAACATAATGTGATTGAGGTAATGTGGGACAAGCATAATCGATAAACCAAAAGGTACTTTAGATTCTCCGAGAAGAGCACCTAAGAGGAATCATATCGGACGTAATGGAAGGAATATAAGACACGGAATTGCCGTAAGAAGACTCGTAGAGTTCGTAGAGCAAAAATTGAATCAAAAGGTATAGGTGAAATAGGATCGGGAGATAATGAATGAGCTAGACCACTAGTTTCACTAGAAGAACTAAGCTCATCTTCATATGGCTAGATAGAAGTAGGACAAATAGAAACAATAACATCATGAGAGTCGATAAGGAAGGAAGAATATGAAAAAATAGATTTATGGAACATGACATCTCTAGAAATAAAGAAGGTATGAGTTGTTAAGTCCATCACTTTATAACCCTTTTGTGAATAGGGATATCCCAAAAGAAGACAAGGTTTAGATCTAAGAGCAAATTTGTCACGACAAGGTAGGACTTTGGCATAACATAAAAATCTAAACACTTTGAGATGTTTAAAGATAGGAGGCTTATGAAACAATATCTCAAAAGGACTTTGTCCATGCAAAAGTGGTGTTGGAGTTCTATTGATGATGTATGTAGAGGTTAAGATACAAACCCCTCGAATTGAAAAGGTACTTTGGACCGAAACATAATAACTCTAACAATATTGAGGATATGGCTATGTTTTCTCTCCACTATACCATTTTGTTGAGGCATATAAGTTATAGTAGTTTCACGGATAATACCCTTGGAAGAGAAGAATTTTTGACAAGTCTGTTTGTAAAAACTCGGAACCTCTATCGGCTCTAATTCTTTGAATTAAGCAAGAAAATTGTGTTTGAACCAAAGCATGGAAATCAATGATTAATTAAAGTGTTTAAGATTTGGTTTTCATGAGAAATATCCATGTCCCTCTAGAAACATCATTTACTATAGAGAGGAAATATCTCTCTTGATTGTAAGTAACATGTTTATAAGGTCCCCATATATCTATGTGAAAATTTTCAAACGTGGTATTAGTGGTGGAAGTTCTTGGTAGAAAAGGTAGTCTAGTTTGTTTTGCAAGTGGGCAAACATCACACAACAAATCATAATTTGTTGAAGAAAATTGTAATTCGGGTATCATATGAAGTCCGGTAAGAGAGATATGGTCAAACCTTTTATGCCAAAGTACTACATCATCTTTAACGGATTGGTGATCAACAATAGCTTTATTACGTAAACTAGAATGAGCACAAAAATTACAAGAACAAAAATTGTCTATGATGTTTGATTCAAAGGTATATCGTGAGATATGATATAAGCCATCTCTAAGTTTACCAATCCCCTTTGTCTTTCAAGTCTTGGGGTCTTGAAAAAGACGAAATAGGGGTAAATTGAGGCTAGACAATTGTTATCGATAGTGAAAAATGAGCCAATCGATAATATATTGAATTTGAAATCCGATAGGTAGAGGACATCATGAAGGCTCGGTTGTGGTAATTTTACCGAACCTATGTGAGTGACTAATGTTTTCCTGCCATTAGGTAATCGCACAATGAGGCTAGATGCTAATTTCCTAGGATTATCCAAGATATTAAGTTGTCCCGTAATGTGAGTATTAGCACTAGTATCTACTATCTATTAATCAACGAAGTGTGCAAATCAACATAACCACAAAAGTAGTTACCTGCCATGTTTGCAACCAAGTCATCCTTATAAACACTTTTCCCTAAAGCTCGTATTATTGGCTAACGACTCCAAAATCCGGTGATACCGTTGTTAAGAAAAACAAGTGGAGTGGTTGTCATATCTAAATTTCTCCCCACTCGAATTTTGATCTCCCACATTCCGCACTTGAAATTCTTAATGATTGTGAGAATGAGTATGGTCATGCCTCATATAATTTGCATGGTGTGTATTGTGTACACATTGCTCGTCTCTACCAATGTTGCCTTTAGGTATTCTTCCTCTATTATTACCAGTCATTCTATTATTCAAGCTTGGGTATCCGTGTAACTTGTAACAAGAATCCTTGTTGTGACTAGAAATGTGACAATAATCACAAGTGATATCTCTATGCCAATTCATTTTATGAAAATTTCGCTTTATTTGATAGTGAGATTTGGCGTAATAGAAAGTAGCAGATACTTCTTGTTATATGTGAATTCCTCGTTGTGATTCCTTATTTGACACCATGGAATATGCTTGTGAGTGAGTAGGCAGAGCATTCATCAATAAAATTTATGATCTCATAGGCTAGAAATGGTCATTTAATCCCATCAAGAATTGCATCATTTTGCGTTGTTGTTTATATTCAACAAACGGTTGTGAAACTCGACTTTTACAACTTGGAAAAACACAAGTGAGTATGGGAATCAATGAGTCATATTGATCCCATAGATTTCTCAACTTTAATAATACACTACTACACTCTCTGTACCTTGAGTTAAAGAGTGAATCGCTTTGTGCAGAGCAAATACCTTAGCTCCATGTTGCTTGTCAAACCTTTCCTTCAAATCTCTCCAAACCTCTTCGACTAATTGGTAATATACCAAGCCATTAAACAACTCGTGTGGATACCGAATTCAAAAGCCGGGCATGAACCAAGGCGTTGCACTTTTTCCATTGTGAATAGTCAAGCGAATCCGCATTTGGTTTCAAGCATTTTCTAGTGACAAATCCATCTTTACTTTTTGCTTCTAAGGAGATCATCATAGCTTTGCTCTATGAGTTGTAATCTTCTTTTCCTCTAAGCAAATGAGAAATAAGAACTAAATTCGGAGTATCTAAAGGATGGAGATATAATGGATCATTAATATCTCTTGAAATAGCTCGGTGAAAGCTTGCATTATTGACATGATTCGCCATGAAATTTCTTCAAAAAACATAGGCTAATCGTAAATCGGATGCAATATCATGTTATGATTGAAGAAGAAAAAAACCTAATTTGGTTTGGGAATGTCGAAGAAGATTTGGTGCTCGATACCATGTTGAGATAACGAAAGAGAGAGAGAAAGCAATGAAAAGTTTGTTATGTTATTGTTACAACGAGTAATAGAGAAGGTATATATATATATACACCGAGAGAAAAGGCTTCTTTGTAGCTCACTCGTATCTTAGCTAACCACACCCGCATCCTTCTACTATATACACATACTAAATACATTACAATTATACTCTTAACACTATGCATAATCTATTTGGAGTAGTCTCCGCACTATAATTATAAATGAAGCATATTATGCATAATAGTAACTATGATATTTAAGCCCTTCTAAAATCCGATTAAACTTCCATAATTTTGCACCATTCAACAATTTGAATAGAATATGTGCACCGCCAGATTCACAACCAAGTAAAATTAGTAGTTCTATTGGTTTGTAAATTCAGTATGACATATGATGCTAAGTCTATAGTTTTAAATCGTGGATACGCTTAAAAAAATGATTGTAGTGACCATTGTAAATCATGGTTTATCATAATAATAAAATAATGATCACGGTCATTATATGATACTGAATAGCGGTAATAGAGTTTCCCAAAACCATTATATATTTAAATCTATGATGTAAACTGAGGTGGCTGTTTAGTCCCAGCAAGTTTTAGTGAATAATGTTTAATACATTTTGTGGCATTGCAGACCAAGCTAGAAAGAAATGAACTACTTTGGTATCTGCAATTAATGTATGTACCTAACTATACAGAGCGAAAAGCCGATATTAATGACATTTGTCCATTTTCTACTCTTGGGATATTAGCAGTAACTCCCATGAAACCAAAACTTGAAAAGGCTCCGGTCATATGCAGATATTCCTATATTTAGCTACTATTGGAAAGTTTAAAGTTCATGAACATGTTGAACTCATACAACATATTTTAACAATTTATCTGAAACTGTAATACATCTATATATATTTTCAGTTATCCAAATTTCAACATAATCCAAAGCAGGAATAAATAAAGACAATAAATAAATCCAAATATGAATACACTATACACCATATAGAAAAACTTCACTCTTCTATTCAGACAGGATTCATAATAACTAGCTAATAAGAAACTATGGACAACTTCAAATGGAGAGCTTTGATTGGGCATCTATTATATATATCTCTATCTCCTACCCAATCCTGCGATCATCAACAACCTTATAATGGCTTTCACCATCAATCCTATGGTACTCATGAGTTTTGTCTTCCTCTTAGCCAGTGTCTCCTCTGGTTTTGGATGAGAATACTTGGCGATTTGATCACTATCATTATCATCATCACCATCACAACTATCTTGTAGAGGGTGACATGGAAAACTAATGTAGGTAACAGGAAAGCCACACCTATGATCCCTAACTTCTTCCACAAGTAAGTGAGGCGGAGGCAGCTCCGAGTCATCATCTTCCCATTCTTCAACATCCACACCCCATTCAAGATAATTAGTGCCTGCCATTGCTAAGGCTTCTAGTGAAAGTGACATGAATTGTGCACAGCACTATTCAATACGTAGCATCTATTCTTCCATTCAGATAGAACAACAATGGTTGTCTGAAAATAGCCCGAAGTCTATTTATAGCAAAACCAGCTGCATGACAATTTTGATCGATGCCAAAAAGAGGAAGACTAGTACTTTTCCCTTCAAAATCACGGTTTAGCATTCAAAAAGAATCAGAAGGTTCTGTTCAACTTGGAAGCGAGATATATGGAGAGGGGAAGAGGGGTTTATATACATATAAGATTTAAATCAATAAAGAGCCAATGCTCTCGTGATCATTATATATTGACTAATTTTCTTCTACCGCTCTTCATGCAATGCTCCAACGGAAGTGAATAGTGATTCTTATTCTATCCAGGCATTATTTATATATCCACTAGATAAACCTCTCTTCTCATATCAAATTGCAGTACAGAAGACTTGCTACAATAACATGCGACTGATCAGGGTCAGGTTGTGAACAGAATATAGTTCATAGTTTTTGAATGATAAGTTTGAGATGAGTGACAACAAATCATGGAAAAGCACCTCTTTTCTTGGGAATTCAAGTGGTGATTCAGCCCATTATCCATTAGTGTTATGGTATATATATTTGATGTATTTTGTTTCCGCGTTTTTTCCACGGCTTATTTGAGTGCGCGGCTGCTAAAAAAAAAAAAAAAAAAAGCCAAAAGGAGAGAAGGGGGATTTTTGCGAGAGAGAGAGAGAGAGAGAATGTGTTTTTCATCTTTACTAATTTGATTGGATGGTAATTTCAAATCCGATCAAGATAATTTGATATGTTATTTTTCAGGATGAGTGTTTTTTTAACTTGAACAGTAGTGATAGTTGTTTAATTGTTTAATTTTTTTAATTAATTTAATTTAACTGTTAATTTAAATTTAATTGTTTAGAATTAGAATCAATTAAGTTAATTTAATTTATAATTAATTAATTAATTAGGTTAATTTTGTTTCATTGGTTGAATTATAATTTTATTTATATTAAAACTTGTTAACTTAGTGTTATCTTAAATTTAATTTGGTTAGAATTAGAATTAATTAAGTTAATTTGATTTATAATTAATTAATTAATTAGGTTAATTATGTTTAATTGGTAGAATTATAACTTTATTTATATTTAAACTTGTTAATTTATTGTTATTTTAAATTTAATTTGGTTGGAATTAAAATTAATTAAGTTAATTTGATTATAATTAATTAATTAATTAATTAGGTTAATTATGTTTAATTGGTTGAATTGTAACTCTATTTATATTAAAATTTGTTAATTTATTTTTATTCTAAATTTAATTTGGTTAAAATTATAATTAATTAAGTTTAATTATTTCGTATACAATTATAAAGTGTGTCAAGATACGTCGTAGTGTATCGAAGCCGAAGGGTCGGTGATCCTTGAGAATTGAGGAGAAATAAAGTTAGTTCAATGCTCTGTTATGGAGGTAGGAGGATGAGTTTGAGATTTAATTTTGATGGACTATTTGAGATAATTATCAATCTTAGTGTGCGTAAATTGATTGTTGGTTGATTTAATTTCAATATTTGTGTGATCATTTAGAGTGTTTATTAATTGAAAAAAGTGCAAATTACAGAGGAGAATCATGTCGAAATTTTGTTAGATGTTTAGAAAAATTACAAGGGATATATTTTTATAGATTTTTATTTGTTTTAATTCATCATAATTTAGAATATATTTTCAGTCGAATTGCTATTCATTTGTTAAACTCGTTTCAAGTGTTATTATAAAGTTATGCCAAATATATTGGCCGATTTCATTACCGTGTCGGTGGTCGTGGATCCGATGTTGGTGCGACTAATAATGACCGTGTACATCGACGTAGCACTACTAGCGCAAGTGTCCGGGATCGTGGACTTGATAGTGGTGCCGCACATCTACATCCCCTATAGTAGTGCCTTCACCGGTAGTTTCGCTACTATGGATGATCACACTAGGGTTTCCTCGGCTCCAAGAAGCTTTATTGGATCCGATAATAGACGGACCATTTCGATCGTGAATAAATGATGAGTAATATGTTTTACATGCGATAATTAGTTTTATATTTTTATATATTATATTAGAATTATCAATTAATCACTTATTTATTATTTATTTGTTTTGTTCGACAACTTGATTCCATCAAACAAGTCGACGTCATTGGCTCCACATGAAAGTGTATCTCTATGGACACAAAAGACTTTTAATTAATGATTTTAGGATAACATATTAATTATTTATTTATATTTCTTTTAAAGTGTTAATTTAACATGAAAAATACTAATATTATTATTTTTTCCTTTGAATAGAAGTATTTTTTATGGGATGCGACAATCGACATACCGATTAAGGATATGTTGAAAAGTTTAGCATAGAGGTAGTACAACAACATGCTTAAAAAGCTGAAGCATAAGAGTAATAAACTTATGTTTATTAAACATAAGGTGTGGGAAGCATGGCAATGGGATTGGGCCACTCTCGAGTATCGGGCTCGATCTCATTAGGGTTTTTGAAACTACATGTCGGGGACGGATTATGTCAATGTTGGCCCATCCAAGCATACTGGAGGGTCTATCTCTTTGATGGAGCATATTGAGCGATTGGTAAATCCTATATTATCCTTTATGTTATAAATTAATTTTTGCATTTATAGAATCTCATATTATCTTATTTATTTTTTTAACATAATAAATTAGGTAATAATCCAAATCCTTACGAGTTGTTCATGACAACTCACAAGCAAAAAGATGAGATATTCGTCGACATGTTGTTGTAGATAATAATGATAAGGTTTTATGTTTTCCAAATATATATACATCTATCGATAGAATCTAAAAAATATATTTAAGATTTAATATTATAATTATTTCATCTGCTATAAGAACGCATGCGATCAATGCAAAAGGCATCTAATAAGCGATAGCAATAGGATGATTCATCGTCTCTAGATATCGATATATTCAAAATATATTTAGATACTCGTTGGAAGGGAGAAGAAGTAGAGAGTGTACGATATTGAAACTTATGCGTTCTAGTGTTACTTTCATTCTAATGTTAACTTCTCTTCGCCATTTCTCGGTATCCTAGTGATAATATCCAAGAGGTTTTTACTCGGTACGAAGATAGGATTAAGAGGTTGAAGGCTACCATCCTGCAATAGGCTAGTTAAGTTAAATCCATATAGAGTCAATTGCGGATAATGATTAGGTTGTTACGGAACTCGCAATAGCCTCACATCCCTCTTGTCGATCCTTTCATAACCTAGGAGTTAGTCGTTCCTCTCAACACCCAACGGTCGAAAGATGATGCAGGAGATGATGAAAATAAGGACTAAGTTTCTTGTTTTTTAAAAAAAGTTTTTAATGTTTTTGTACATCTTAAAAAATTTATTTCTTTTATTTTAGTTTATACAATTTTAATTTTATTAAATAATATATCATGCTTTAATAAAGTGTTATTTATAGTTTTTTGTTATTATAATTTACAATATACGATTATTGATTTTTTTAAAAAAAAATTCCTTCGTTTAGCGACGGAATTGCGAGGATCTTAACGACTATAATTTAGCAACACCCATTCCGTCGCTATTTAGCGATGGATGTAAATGGAAATAGCGATGGTTTGACAATGGATATAAGACCTTACAAATAACTATTTTAGATTGATTTAGAGACAAAAATTCAATAAATTAGTGATGGTTTTTTTGTTGCTAATCAGCAATGGCAAACAAATTTCAATTACTAAGAAATACTAAGCACCATATTAACGACGAAATGCATATTGTCTCTAATCCATCGCTAATTAGGTACAGCGATAAAATCACATTATTATCCGAGTTTCTATGGTCATTTATTTAAAATTGTCATGTAAAACTTTAATTTCACATAGGCGAAATTATAGGACACCCGATGTACCGAAACTTTCGATCACAAGAATTTGAAGTTTTTAAGAGCATCAAGTTAAAGTTCATGATAAGTCCTTCATTTCTTCATTGATAAACTAATAAGGTCATGCATCCGCACTAGTATCTTCTATGAATTGTGAATGTGTGATATTCACAAAATCTTTCCTTTTGGTCCCGGACAGGTGGTTCCATCCGAACATTAATTGTTAACAACATCCGTCGAAGTTATTCCTCTGTTCTCATTTTACATATGTATACATAAGAAAGAAATGGAAAAATTACTAAACATTTGGTATGCGGATGTAATTATGAAAGAAAACATAAGCTTATATGTCAAACTAGTAAAAACTACTTTTTTTTGTTTTTTTGTTTTTTTTTTTAGAGTTTAGGAATTGGAACTTAGAAGTTCTAGATTTAAATTTTATTAGGGTGGGTTTGGGGTTTTATAGGATTGAGAAAGGTGTTAGATAAAGTAATATAATTAGCCTTCGATGACCAATTTTAAGTCAAGTGTTTGATTTGAATCTTTGGAGGCTACGGAGCGTATACTTGTTTGTTTGTTAAAATCTCTTGTTGAAATTTTTGCCTCGCACAATTAAAAAATACTCTTTAATCATCGAAAAAGTAGATGCAAAGGCTATCGGTATCAAAGTTTGATTATCCGTAAATTTCGGTTTGGTAGGCCATTTCTCGGAACCGAGTTTTGATGGTCCAACTTCTCCCAATCGAAGGGTTAAAAAGAATTGAATAGCTAGATAGTTTGGAATTTAAGACTTTTATCAACCTCGATCCATTAAGTTATGGAAACCGATGTAGACGGACACTCGCAGTTTAAGATGCTACACGGATCTAACACAACATGATACTAAAAAGTTTTGTATAGAAAAATCAAAGAAAGAGTTATTCTAATGTCATATAGCTTGATGGCCGGTAAGAAAGGATCTATAGCACAAATTAAGGAACCAAGGTCTCATCAACGGTCCGAGCATATGCTACGACACTATCATCCGATTAAAGAGATTATCGATCACGGTAACATATATAAGGATAAAAAAGATCCGCACCGATGACAACATAGCTGATCCATTAACTAAACCTTTGTCACAAGCTGAAACATGAGTCCTTTACTTGATGGTCGAATTAAGAGACATGGTTGTTGGCTCTAGTGCAAGTGAGAGATTGTTAGTATAGGTGCCCATGATTTAAACATGTTTAGATAAGTTTGAGTTATTGTATTATTGCATCATTTATTTTATTAATAAAAAGGAAGTCTTTCTATTTATTTTTATGGCTTATATTTATTCATTGAATAAAATTAGATAGAAGTCTATATAATATGCATTTGAATTAATGATTGATCGAAAGATGTAAGACAAACACTACTCACATAAGTGATATCATTAAATGTCCCAAGTCGTAGCATTGTCAAGAATGGACATTGACTATATGTTAGAAAATAATATAAAAAAAATATTTAATAGTTTGATTCATATTTTTTTTCACAAAATACAATATTTTCAATCATGTGCATAGTAGTTCCATCACATACCCAAAATAAATAAATAAATAAATTATAATAGCGCAATTGCTTAAATCTGTACAGTCTAAACTACAATAAAATGCTAGAAAGTGAAAATATTTCTCCATCTGAACTACAGTGCCGAAGCCTCCATAATTAATTAAATCTTTCGCCCATTTTGCTCTTTCTGTTGATATCATTGCCTGAATGTCTGGTTGGTGTTCTAAGCCATCAAGCTCCCACGCTTCAATATCAGTGACACTATCTGTGCAATCAACACCTGCCACTGCCAGATTTCGACATGCTTCTGATCTAACAGAGTTTATCTACTCAGAGACTGTTCCCAACAACAGATCCCAGAATTTGTATTGGTTTAAACAATAAAAGGCATCATTATTATAATAATCAAAATACATGGTTTCATCTTAAATAAGTCCTGTTACATTGAACCAAGACGCTCGTTGTTTTGAGATTTTTTTGGCTTGAAACAACGCATTTTTCCCAAAGACAGTAAGCAGTTTTCTGTCCATTTATCCAAATTTGTATAATTTAGTCCTTCGTTACAATTTTATTCAAACCGATCTATTAATTAAATATTTATTCCAGATAAGTCCATATTGTTTTTTATGACTGGGCTGTGCTTCCAGCCCAGTCCCATGGTCCTGGTTGTCTCCAGGCCCATATGGATGAGCCTGGTGTTAACCCAACCAAGCCTATTTTTTGTGCTTTTTTGTACCTTTTTTTCATTGATTATTATTTACTCAAAATAAAATTTTTCTTTTTTATGGTTTTATTTTTATATTTATTATTTACTCAAAATATTTTTTTCCATAAATAATGGTTACTTTTTTATATTTTTATAGATCATTAACTAAAATTAAACACTCTTATAATATAAATTAATTTTTTAAAAAATAAATATTTAATTGCAAGTTTTTTTTAATTCTTTTAATATAAATTGATTTAGCATATTCTTCTAATTTTATTTTATAAAAAATAAATAAATAATTGTATGTTTTCTTTTTTCTTTTTTGTTATTGATCAAAATAAAAAACATTCCTATGATATATTTAAAATCAATTATGATATATATATAATTAAAAAAAAATTCTAACAATTAGTGTTAGTTAAGTTTTATTTTACTCCTATTTTTTTTTAATTATTTAAAACAATAAAAAATATTATATGGATTTATTCGCCACAACATGTGGTTATTATATTAGTTTGATCTATACAAGCATTAATCTTGTGTGTACGGTTAGCCTTTTTCAAAAGCAAGAATAGAACACACGAATAGAAACTTGCAATCAGTACTAAATTTATCATTATATCCGTGATCTCTATCTTTCGTTTGGCTCAATCCTTTTAGAACGTGGAATAAATTTACTAATATGGAGGATGGTTCGTCGAATTAACACTAGAACAATATCTGTATCTGTCAGGACGTGGAAAAACATGATTATATTTCGTTATCGAACAGATATTTATAGTACTTGATCTTCTCGTGATCAGAAACTTCCATGGTCTCATCATCCTAAAATTCATTGCGTAAGAACAGATGAAAGCATGGTGGAACTCTCAGTGATATTATATTATATTAGTCTCTTATTACGTGAAGAAATAATTAATCTAGGATGAGAACAGAGATTTCCACTAGTAATACATTACATTCATGTATTTAGAATAATTAAAACAAATTCTTCGAAAAACCCATGACTTCTAAATTACTCCTAACAGTTTCTTGGTTAATATATACAGATGAACAATATTTTTGCTACCGTCAATCATGTTAAAATCTAAGAGAAATATCCATTTCACAAAACAATAAGCATTGGATTGGCTGTTAAATTTATTCACAAAACACTTAGAAACTCTCATTTTTCATAGATACTCCATATTTCGTAGCAATGCAAGATCTCGATGTTTGAACAAATAATGTTAACCTACAACTCAAATAGAGTCCCTGGTAATGGTAGCTAAATATGACACATGTAAAGATCACATTATTCTTGATCTTCAGAAATTCATTTCAACGTCATATTTGTCATTCGTTCAACATGATAGTCAAGCAGAACTTTCGTTTCACATGGAAAGATTGTAAAACTAGTCATGTACGGAGGTTTCTGATCACAAGAATATGAAGTTTTTTTTAGAGCATGAAGTCTATAGCCCTTCATTTGCTCCATGAACAATGCAGTCAAAGTCCTAGATCACAGTTTTAGAATCCCAATTTTCATCGCATAATTTTCCTTGCTTCAGAAAACGAATTGCAGTACATTTAGATTTTTTGTTCTCTGAGAAGTTTATGTGTGAAGGATATGGTAGCTATCAAGCTTGCATAAGGGCCCTGTTCAATAGATATGATCATGACTTACATGCTTGTAGAAATTAGCATCGCATCGGGAGTCTGTAGTTGAATATATTGATTCAAAGTCAATAAGATGATCACGAGAATGTAGTTCCTTTTGTGATTCTAAACTTCACCCTGTTTTTCCGCTTCGCTCTTCAAAGCCCTTGCATGACTATTAAACATCATATTTGAATTTTTCTCTTCATTAACTTGTGAGCTTTGATATTTGGAAAGAATATGTTTCTCTATATATATGCTAGTCATGCAACAGATCTAATCATAAATGCACTTGAAATCCTGATCTTTCTCAAGGATTTTTTTTTCCTTAAGGCCGTAAACCAGAGTAGAAGAGAGATCGTAGATATTTGTATGCCAGAAATCATGTCAGCATCAATAGAGGCTTTAGCAATGGCAGATGTGGATTATCATACACACAGTATGAAAATTGAAGAATGGGAGCAAGAGGAGTTGGAGTTACCTCCAGCACATTTACTAGCTGAAGAAGAAGAAAAAGAAGCTGAAAGAAATAGCAAGTACAGCTTTCCTATATGCCGATGTTGGCCGTCAAGCTGGTCGGCGAAAGATGGTGGTGGTAGTGATTATGTAATCACCAAGCCACCCCGGAATGTCATCCAAAAGTAGGCCAAGTGGGAATCTGATCATGTAAGACGATGTGACCAAATGATGCTGAGAGTCATATCTGTAGTTCCTGTCTGCCAGTTTTAGCAAATGTTGTTTGTCAGTTATGATTCCTTGCTGTTGTTTAGAGTTTAGCTTCGTATGATTTTTTGATTTGTAGATTCTGAGTCAGCTTTGTAGCAGTGTAAGATCTTGCTCAATCCCTTTTCTTTTAAGAATGAATCACTCTAGAAAATCCTTGACTACAACATCACGACTAATGATCTGGTTTTTGATTTCAATATGAAATCCAAAGAAATGCATCCAACCCTTCCTCCCAAGTAGCAGTATGTATTGAAGACTGTCAACGTCTTTGTAGAGCAGATTATTTGAGACTCGGACACAATTGGTAGGCCTGGTCAATTACAACAGTGATGCGTTAATAAATTGCTTCTCATGTCATTTGTAATTTTTGCTATTTTTCCAAGATTTTTTGCATCTGCACAAGTATCGTATGTGAATTGTGAACATGTGATACTCATTAAATCTTTTCATTTTGGTTTCGGACAGGTTGGTTCATATATATATTCGGTTGGGTCCTTCTTCCGATAAAATCCAAAACCCATATAAATCAGAAAGATAAAAAAAAAAAAAAAAAAAAAGACCTAACTAATGTCACGTGAGTGACAATTATATAAGCAACTTTGGCTTATTTGAGTGAGCGGCTGCTAAAAAAAAAAAAAACAGAGAGAGAGAAGGAGATTTTTGCGAGAGAGAGAGAGGCAAAAAAATGTGTTTTTCATCTTTACTGATTTGATTGGATGGTAATTTCAAATCCAATCAAGATAAAATTTCGTATGTTATTTTTAAGGATTAGTTTTTTAACTTGAACAGTATTGATAATTAAAAAAAAATTATTTTTTAATATTTTCTAAAAACCTAATTTTGATTTATTAGAGTGAGCTACTCACTAAAAAAAAAGTCAAATAACAACAAAAATTAGTGGCAGATCAACTTCCATCACTAAATAGCGAGTAAATAACGACGAATAACGTCTATTAGAACCAGCAATGAAATAGAGATGAATTAGTGATGGTTTATCAACGACCAAAACTAATCCATCGTTAAATTTAACGGCAAAATCTTTCTAGGAGTTTTAGAGATGGTTTGACGATGGATTTGCTAGAAACAATAATGACGAAATTACTAATCAGCAACAGGATGATGATTCATCATCTCCATTATTTTGTTTATTTGTTTATAGTTTTTTTGTTATTACAAGTAATAATACACGATTATAGATTTTTTTTTAAAAAAAAACTTCATTCATTTAGCAATGGAATTGCGAGGATCTTAACTTCTATAATTTAGCAACACCCAATCCATCACTATTTAGCGATAGACGTAAATGAAAATAGCGATAGTTTGGCGATGGATATAAGACCTTACTAACAACTATTGTAGATCAATTTAGGGATGGAAATTCAACAAATTAGCGACAGATTTTCTATAGCAAATAAGCGACGGCAAACAAAGTTCGATCGTTAAGGAAATACCGACCACCATATTAACGATGAAATCCATATTGTCTCTAATCCGTTGCTAACTATGTATAGTGATAGAATCACATTATTATCTAGTTTCTATGGTCATTCATTCAACATTGTCATGCAATACTTTAATTTCACATAGGCAGAAACTAAAGGACAACTCGATGTACTCGGAACTTTCCGATCACAAGAATTTGAAGTTTTTAAGAGCATAAAGTTGAAGTTCATGATTATTCCTTCATTTCTTGATTGATAAACTAACTAAGGTCATGCATCTCCACCAGTATCTTCTGTGAATTGTGAATGTGTGATATTCACAAAATCTTTCCTTTTTGGTTCTAGATAGTTGGTTCCATCTGAACATTAATTGTTAACAACATTCATCAGAAGTTATTCCTCTGTTCTCATTTTACATATGTTTACATAAGAAAGAAATGGAAAAATTACTGTACTTTTGGTATCCGGATGTAATTATGAAAGAAAACAAAAGCTTATGTGTCAAACTAGTAAAACTACTCGTTTTTTCACTAGAGTTTAGGAATTGGAACTTAGAAGTTATAGATTTAAATTTTGTTGGGGTGGGTTTGGGGTTTTATAGGATTGAGGAAGGTGTTACATAAACTAATATAATTAGCCTTTTGATGACCAATTTAAGTCAAATGTTTGACTTCAATCTTTGGAGGCTACGGGCATATACTTGTTTGTTTTGTTAAAATCTCTCATTGAAATTTCTGCCCTGCACAATTGAAAAATACTCTTTAATCATCGAAAAAGCAGATGCAGTGGCTATCAATAACAGAGTTTGATTTTCTGTAAACTTCAGTTTGGCAGGCCATTTCCTACAACTCAGTTTTGATGTTCTAACTTCTCCCAATTGAAGGGTTACAAAGTATTGAATATCTAGAGAGCTTGGAAGTTAAGACTTTTATCGACCTCAGTCTATTAAGTTGTGGAGACTTATATAGATGAAAGACTGTAGCATAAGACGCTATAAAGATCTAGCACGGCGAGCCTCAAAAGGTTTACAAAATATTGGATCATATGTATAAATCTGTTGGGCTTTTTTTCTTATAACCTTAGTTGTCTATTCTATAAATAAAGGCAACATCATTTGTATTTATAGCCGCCACTTACAAAACCTAATAAGAAATTCTAATACAACCGTAGAGTATGTACCATTATTGAACCTTAAAAAATCTTTGTGTTGTTTGATTGTGATTTAAACTGTCAAGTTCACAAGGATGTTCAGATTTAGGTCATCATGAGATATTTCAGACCTATTTGTCACGTTTGTTAAACATTCTAGCATTAGCTTGTCAATTATTAGCCTTTTTCTCGATAAATGCAAGAAATGTGTTTCCAAAAATCTCTCTGCCTTAAAAATCTTTTCTCTGTTCAATTTTGGTGATCTTATCAACATAGTCAGAATTTAAGCCTAGTAGGTTATGCACGGCATGCAAGCATGAAAAGCTTCTCGCTTGTCTAAATAGCATCGATCATGCATTTTTCATTTCAAGTATGAACTCAAACTAATTCATGCCTGATAATGGACTACGGAAATTTCTAGTCACGAGAAGATCGATGTTTAGTAAGCACATAATCCACAATGCTGACGAGCAGTTGATCTGCTCCATGACGTATACATTGATGAAATAAGGCCCTGTACCTTCTATCTCCTGGTAGATAGAATTCAAGTCAGGATCCCATAGTTTTTCCTATCTGTGTTGCTGCACTTGCACATCCTACCCGTGTCCCAGAAAATGTTAAATTCTCAAATTTATTTGCTGGTTCAGCAAGATATCCAGTTTAAACATTGATCTTGAATTTGTCTTGGAGATATATTACGCAACTCTTTTCCCCTGATCCCAACAATTGCAGCCCATCCAAGTGAGAGGTAAGGCCAAGGCAGAGAGGAAATATCACGGATATAGTGAGTAGTGACACATGATTGATTGTACATACAAATCTTGTGCACCTTTACTTTACCCAACCAACTAAAGAAAACAAGAAATACTTGCCATATAAATAGGTAGCCTGTCATCCTGTCATATAGGAATCAGGAGTGAAATTTTGACCAACAGTGTTAAGTAGATACAACAGTATAGAAGAAGCAATGTCTATTGAAGCTCTGGCAATGGCGGGGGTTGATTACGCAGACTGTGGCATCAACCTAGAAGTGTGGGAGCAGGATAGCTCGGAACAGCCACCCCTACATCTGGTAGGTGAACAGAATTCAAGCTTGGAAATTGATAGAAGGAGACAAGATATGTTACTTGAAGAAAAATTGTGGAAAGCAAAAATACTGGAATGGGCTAAAGCTATTGCTGCAATGCACGTTACATCAGTTCATCAGCTCAAACCAAACGACGCATTTAGCTAATTATGTTAGTCATTGAAGAATGCATCAGCCTTTAACAAGAATTCAAGCATCAAATCCAATGTGCTATAGCCACTGAGCTCCACTTTATTTTCGTAACTAGTAAAATCACAGAATGAGATTGTCCATAAATGATTATTGAATGGTGTTATTCCAGTTTCTGTTCCGTTTTCCTACTTTAGGCCTGTTGTCAATGAATTTCTGTATCCATAAATTTCATTGCATCATTAGATCCATGTATAAAAGTTAAGTAGTTTTCATTTGGACTGGGCGTAGGACATGGGTAGGACATGAAAAGAGAGGAATCGCTCAAAAAAAGTGGTATTAACTTTAATGCACATAGGCAACTTACTATTTGAACCAGAAAAGAAGCTGGCTTTTATGAAAATCACATGTTTGCATACATTCTATGCAGAAGGAGAGGATTGCATATATGTCATTGGAAAACACATTATCTTCTGGCCTACTTTTGGATGGCATTCAGGGGTGATCCAGCTCTCACCATTAGTAAAACCACCATCATCTTTTGGAGAACCGCTCAACCAGCCAAATTAAGTTACAGTAAAGCTGCACTTTCTAATTTTCTCCTTCAAAGAGTAAATGCAATGGAGACTGCTCGAAGTCCTCATGCTCCCATCTTTTCACATAAATACTGCATATATGATAATCCAACCGTGCCATTGCCAATGCTTGTATGGATGCTTCTTTCACACATTATATGAAAGATATACAATCACATAAAAAGCTATATTCTCGCGAGTAGAGATAGAATGAATATGATATAAAACAAATATTTACTTTACCCGACTTAATAAATATTTATTAAAAATATCGAATGAGTATTGAAATAGATAAAGATAAAAAAATACATACTCACTAATATAATTTCTGGATATTGGTATCCACTTTTTACCCTATTAATAGTCACTAATTTATTTAGATTTTTTTATTAACATGCAAGGATCTAATTGCATAAAATTTAAAAATTAAGTATCAAAATATTTTTTTCAAAAACTTTAAGGACAAAAAAAATTTTCTTAAAAATTATAGGGATTAGAATAAATATTTTTGACAAATTAAATTTAGCGGGTATTTAATGAATATTAAATGATCTAATTGCATAAAATTAAGTATAAAATTTAAAAACTAATATAGTTTCAAGGTATTTACCCTATTAATAGTCACTAATTTGTTTAGATTTTTTTATTAATATACAAGGATCTAATTGCATAAAATTTAAAAATTAAGTATCAAAAAAATTTTTCAAAAACTTTAAGGACCAAAAAACTTAATAAATAAATGCTCAAAATGCCAAAAAAAAAAATTAAGGATAAAAAAACTTTTCTTAAAATTATAAAGACTAATATAGTTTCGGGGTATAGGTATTTACTTTTTACCTTATTAATAGTCACTAAGTTATTTAGATTTTTTTATTAACATGTAAAGATTTAATTGCATAAAATTTAAAAATTAAGTATCAAAATATTTTTTCAAAAACTTTAAGTACCAAAAAACTTTTATATAAATGACCAAAATGCAAAAAAAAAAAAAAAAATTTAAGGATCAAAAAACTTTTTTAAAAATTACGGAGACTACAATAAATATTTATGATAAATTAAATTTAGCGGGTATTTAATGAATGTTAAATGAACCAATAAACTAATATGAGCCAGGTATGAATTGAAAAAAGATTTATATAATGATTTCTAAATGAGTAATAGATAAAATATTCTTTCGATGGATTATGTAAAAAATTGAATTAATAGATTGGATATTCATCCGCCAGCGATCTACTCGTGGGTAACGACTTTGTTTATCAACAATACCAGTCATGAAAAGTCATGCTGAGTGCATTAGCCTGGGTTGCTAGTTTTATGAAGATATGCAATGATCAAAGGCAAGATGCAAGCTTGATTGCTATAATTCTTTTCTAATTGAGATATGATCAAAACATATGTTGATTAAATCTATTATGCAAGCTTAATAGCTATAATTCCTTGCTCTTTAAACCTTGATACTCTTATGAATGAAAGGAACTGGAAGGTTTAACCATAAACCAGAGTTTGAATGTCAACGTATGAGGATGAAGACAAGTCGCAAGCTTGAGGGCTATCGTCCAATACATGTGTCGTGGAGCTGTTCTCTTAAAACCTTGATAATTCTTGTGATCAGAAACCCTCATAGTCCTATGCATAATCTATTTGGAGTAGTCTCCGCACTATAATTACGAATGAAGCATATTATGCATGATAGCAACTATGATATTAAAGCCCTTCTAAAATCCGATTAGACTTCCATAATTTTGCATCACTGTGATCGTTCAACGATTTGAATGGAATATATGCACCTCCAGATTCACAAACAACTAAAATTAGTAGGTGTATTGGTTTGTAAATTCAGTATGACATATGATGTTAAGTCTATAGTTTTAAATCATGGATGCGCTTGAAAAAAATGATTATAGTGACAATCGTGGATCATGATTTATCATAATAATAAAATAACGGTCATGGTCATTATATGACGCCGAATAATAGCAATAGAGTATCCCGAAACCATTATATATTTAAATCTATGATGTTAACTGAGGTGGCTGTTTAGTCCCAGCAAGTTTTAGTGAATAATGTTCAATACATTTTGTGGCATTGCAGACCAAGCTAGAAAGAAAGGAACTGCTTTAGTTTTTTTGTCTTCAATTAATGTATGACGTACCTAACTATACAGAGCGAAAATGCCGATATTAATGACATCACATGTGAGACATGTCCATTTTCTTCTCTTGGGATATTAGCAGTAAATGCCATGAAACCAAAACTTGAGAAGGCTCTGGTCATATGCAGATATTCCTATATTTAGCTATTATTGGAAAGTTTAAAGTTCATGAACATGTTGAACTCATGCAACATATTTAAACAATTTATCTGAAACTGTAATACATCTATATATATTTTCAGCCGTCCAAATTTCAACATAATCCAAAGCAGGAATAAATAAAGACAATAAATAAATCCAAATATGAAAACATTAAACACCATATAGAAAAATTTCACTCTTCTATTCAGACAGGATTCATAATAACTAGCTAATAAGAAACTATGGACAACTTCAAATGGAGAGCTTTGATTGGGCCATCTATTATATATATCTCTATCTCCTACCCAATCCTGCGATCATCAACAACCTTATAATGGCTTTCACCATCAATCTTATGGTACTCATGAGTTTTGTCTTCCTCTTAGCCAGTGTCTCCTCTGGTTTTGGATGACAATGCTTGGCGATTTGATCACTATCATTATCATCATCACCATGGCAACCATCTTCTAGAGGGTGACATGGAAAACTAATGTAGGTGACGGGAAAGCCACACTTATGATCCCTAACTTCTTCCACAAGTAAGTGAGGCGGAGGCAGCTCCGAGTCATCATCTTCCCATTCTTCAACATCCATACCCCATTCAAGATAATTAGTGCCTGCCATTGCTAAGGCTTCTAGTGAAGGTGACATGAATTATGCACAGCACTATTCAATACTTAACATCTATTCTCCTATTCAGATACAACAACAATGGTTTGTCTGAAAATAGCACAAAGTCTATTTATAGCAAAACCAGCTGCATGACAAGTTTGATCGATGCCAAAAATAGGAAGACCAGTACTTTTCCCTTCAAAATCACGGGTTAGCATTCAAAATGAATCAGAAGGTTCCGTTCAACTGGGAAGGAGATATATGGAGAGGGGAAGAGAGGTTTAAATATATATATATATATAAGATTTGAATCAATAAAGGGGCAATGCTCTCGTGATCATTATATATTGACTAATTTTCTTCTACCGCTCTTCATGCAATGCTCCAACGGAAGTGAATAGTGATTCTTATTCTATCCAGGCATTATTTATATATCCACTAGATAAACCTCTCTTCTCTTATCAAATTGCAGTACAGAAGACTTACTACAATAACATGCGACTGATGAGGGTCAGGTTGTGAACAGAATAAAGTTCATAGTTTTTGAATGATAAGTTTGAGATGAGTGACAACAGATCATGGAAAAGGACCTCTTTTCTTGGGAATTCAAGTGGTGATTCGGCCCATTATCCATTAGGGTTATGGTATGTATATTTGATGTATTTTGTTTCCTCGTTTTGTCCATGGATTTCGTAGGCATTGCAAATCATACTAAACATTGTGTTCCTATCTGTTTGCTTTGATTTTTCTATGTCTATGTGTGTTAATCCTAACAGCTTAAGAAATAAAGAAGCCATACAAATAGTGAAATAAAAGGCTGCGCAAAGCCACTTCATCTAAGCAAGAATCGTGCAGTCTACGAGAGACAAAAGGATATAATGCAAGGTGGACGAATTGCTGTCCAGTGAAAGCAGCTATGAATTATGATAGTTATAGGCTAAAACTTAAAATATTTTCCGAACTTGAATAGAAAAACTATTATCTTTTGAATTTAAAAAATTCTTGATTTAAACAATATATGGGTTTTAAAATTTGTCTTTTTTTGGAGTTTCATTGAGAAATTGATGAAAAAAAATCCTCTAAAGTTCTCTTTTTTCTCTATTAGTAAAACAGTTTTTTTTCTTAAAAAAAAATGGTAAGAGAAAAACATAGGAATTGAGGGGATTTTTATGGATTGTTCCAGCAATTTCCTAATGTGAGGAACAAATTCAAAATATCCTATTTTTGAGAGGCAAAATTAAGAATTTTTTAGTTCAGAAGGTTTTTTTTTTTTGGCAAAAGTATTTTACAATTTAGCCATCGCTATAGAAAGGCCCAAGTCGTTTCTTTGGAACTTGAAGAATCTCAATCTCAAACTGCAGGATTAACAAAGAACATGACTGACTCCAAAGCTAGAATTTCACGTGGTTTAGGAACTAAATAAGCAACCAATTATGTTATCTGTAATTTCATAAAGGAACTGAAGAAGACAAGACAAGGTACTAACTTGGGAATTTGAAGTTTGTGACCAAGCGAGCACCGTACAGGGAGATGAGAACATTGTTGTTGCAGAAGCTGCCAGCATTGATGAGATAAACAACCATACTCAGCTCAATGGATTGAAAATTCAATGGACAAGAACTCCGATAGAGAGTTTGTACAAAGAATCCAGGAAGATAAAGCACGAATTACAGTGGAATCCATTGGTCCCTCTATCTGATGCTAAAGCTGTTTGTGTTTGAATATTGTAAATTTTGTTCAAAGAATTGGAAGCCAGCCATCTTGACTTGTGTGCTTTCTCATGAAAAGAGGAGATGCATCATTCTTCAAAAAGATAACCCTCTTTCTAGAAAAGAGAGATAGAGGTGAAAAAAAAAATAGTAACTCAATTCCACAAAACCTTTTAATATTAGCTACATTCTCCCACAATCGAAAAAGAGTAGTTTCTTGCGAGAGAGACTATATCCATCCCCCCATGATCTAAGAAACACATGGCACACTGTTTGCCTTGTATTATCTCCTTAATCAACTTGTGGAACTGTGTTTTCCAATCTCAACCCAGAACTATGGTTTAATTTAACCTTCCAAAGGCTGAAATATTTTATATTAACAGATAGAAAACAGATATTTTCCTCTGATTTCATCTAAACTGAATTACCACGGAATTTTAAAACAATTAGAAGTGATCTATCAGCACTAATCTAATTACATTTAACTTCGTCCAAAATTTCATGTAAGACCATTTCTCAACTTAAAGCCCTTACCTTCAACCTAAAACTTGAGTTGAACCTAAGAATAATACAAGCATACAGCGCAAATTAACAAAAGTAACCAACGTAATCTAAAACCAAAACAATCAATTTAAGTGAATTAGAGTAAGAATTCACCAGTGGAAAATGTAACTGAATTAATTAAACAACTGCTAATCACAAACCAAAATAGCAAAAAAGATGAAACTTTTACTGGAAATGAGAAGTTGTACAGAACTTATTCCTAGAAGTAACAAAATCATAGCTACTGAAAAAGAATACAGTATGTTCTCAACTACAAGACTGACAATCTGCTTATTATTGCAAAGAATACGAATACAGATATACAGACACAACGACCAACATCAAGAAAGAGAGAAAATATACCTGATCAATCACTGCCTGAAACCACAAAACTCCTCAAATCCACTAAAAGGAGAACCCATTACATCCTGCAAGCTATACCCCTCCATGGAACCAAACCCATCAAGCAATCCCTCAAAAAACTCATTATCATTACAACCCCCACTCAAATCATCTACCTTTACAGCCAATTCTTCTTCTTCATCCTCCTCCATAGCCGCCGCGCCGCCAACTGCCACCTCCTTGGCCTTACTCTCTTCCTCTTCACCAACAACAGCAGGCATATGTCCTTCAAACAAAGCCATATGACCAAACAACTTATCCTTCCTCGAAAAACTAGTCCCACAAGAACACTTCCACCTCGACTCCCCACAATGCTTCAGATGACTCTTCAGATCCGTAACAACCGAAAAACTCTTCTTATTACACCGATTACAAGAATACATCTTCGGACAATGACTCCTCTTAAAATGATTTCTAACACAAATCACTGACTTCAATGGCCTAAACTTACTATGTTTCTTATTCCTATTACAACCTTCAAAAGGGCATGAAAACTTTGTCTTCCCCGCCAAGGAAGCTGATGCTGTCTCATTACCCTTATAAGGCTTGGCTAGTGCCTCAAGGGTTTTGAACTGATTCCCATGCGCACGCATATGCATACGCAAATTCGCATCTCTTTTAAAACCTTTTCCGCAAATCTCACAAAAATGAACATGTTCGGCTAGCAATTCTACCGCATCAAGCTCTACTACTTCACTGTCCTCATCGCTTTCTTCTTTATTTTCTACTTTCAAAACCTGAGCCTTTCCTATTGCAGTAATTTCCACCGGCGACTGAGGCATAACGGGTTGTGAGCTACTGCTGCTACAAGAGAGAAGAGCAGCAGCGTTGACGATGATTTGATGTATAGCTGAGGAGATCTCAGAAGAAACCATGTTCATCTGATCTTTGCTTATTAAATTGTTGCTGTTGACTGATTCTGATAAGAATTGCTGTAGGGAATCCATTCTAGTACGGACAGTTGAGAGGTTCAGCAGGGGTACTTGAGGGTCTGTATCACTTACTGGGATGAAATATCCCGTCGGTTTCCGGGTAGATTCGCCGGGATTTGACATGATTTGAGAGAGAGAGAGAGAGAGCGATGCGGTGTTCTGTTTTGGCTTTTTCTGGGACGGTGAACTTGGACTAGATTTGATAAACTGTTCTCCTTTCTGCTTTTATTTTGGGTACCTAACTTACCCCTCCTAATTACATCTAGTTTATAAATACACCCCCAAAACTAATTTTCTCATCAATCAACCCTTTTATATGTCAAATTTACCTAGTTTTGGAGAAAAATTACCTACCAATTTTTCTCTCCAAAAATCATACTTTTTTTTCCTATATAGTAATGATATTTTTTTTAGCAAGCTTACTCGTCAACCAATACTAAATTCTTTTTCAAACAATCTTAAATATATATCTTTTATATCAATCTAATACATTTAGAAAAAATTAATAAATTCTCTTAAATGATTGTCTCAAATTTTGAATCCAAAAAACGAAGAGAGAAATAAAATTTTCTTAACAACCAAAATCAAACTCTTCAAAAAAAAATTATAACATAAAATCAAAATATTGATATGTATTAATGATGAAAAAACTCATCAAAGCATATAAATTTATGTTTATCATTTTATTTTTTATAGAAAATAACCTTTTTTTAGTTTGTTTCTAAAACTTAAAAAACTATGCTTTCAATTTTAGTAGCTAATTTCCATAAAAAGACTGCTAGGTTAACCTTGTTGAAAGGATGATTTGGGTAAAGTTGAAATAAAGTGATCGACAGCAACATTAGTTTTGGGAGTTAATTGATAAATTAGGTAGAGTTTCGGGCGCAAATTGAGATTAACCCTTTTTCCTTTTTTTTTTTTTTCTTTTTCTGAATTGACTTGGAGACTCAAGGAAGGAGCCTCTCTCTCACGCCCTGGGGTCCACACGCGGCGTGCATGGACTGGATCGTGACCGCTGAATAAGTTGTCTGTTTCCAAATTCTGCCGCAGTCCACCAATGCACAATGCGTGGGGACTTTTTTGTCCTTTTAGGGTCACGGTGGGCCACGTGCGTGATAATAGAGGAACAGAATAACTACAATAATATATAGATTCATCGTGATCTTTTGGTTGTACCAAGTTACTTACGCTGAATTTTTTAAAAATGCACTTTGATCTTGACGTTTTTCAAAAGTTTTATTTTGATTTTTAAGTTTATTTATGTCGTGATTTAGTTCTTAAATTCAAAAGAGAAGAGAGAAAACAACTATCGGTTCTAATTTCAACCTTTTTTTTAGTTGATTTTTTATTTATATTATTTATTTTTAAGAAAAAAAATGTATTCATAGTAGTTTTGAGTCGTAAAATTATTGAAATAGACAGATCAAATCATAAAAGAAAAAAAAATTGTTTTCATGTGTGTGTATGTGTGTTACCCACAATGTGATTTGTAATGCTTTTTATTTTTTTTCTTTTTGACCGTTTGCTTTTTTTAATCAAAACTGTTTTAAAAAATTTATTATTGAATCGAGTGTAAAAATTATAGAAAATCATCATTATTTTTTTAGTATTTCTCACAAACTAATGGTGATGAAATATATATGATATGTTTTCAAAATTTAGAATGAGCATACACACACAAAATAAATATTACTTTTATTGTTTAAAATTGATTTTATTTTTTTTCTTATGGAAATTATCACAAAATGATTATTTTTTATTTTTTATATAATTTTATATTTTAATAAATATGATTTATTTTTCTCTATGTATGAATTTTTGAATAAAAATTTAAATATAATTATTTTATCTTTTTTAATAAACATATATATCATATTATATTACTCTTATTGTTTAAAATTAATTTTTTTATTTTTTTCTTATGAAAATTATCATCAAATTAATTTTATATTTTTTTATATTATTTTTTTATAAATATAATTTATTTTTCTCTATGTATGAAATTTTGAATAAAATTTTAAAATATTATTATTTGATATTTTTTATATATTGATATAATTCATATGATGGATTCTTATAATTTTTAAAATGAGAGCGTTTAAAAGCTAAAAGTATATTTTATATAATTTCTCTCAAACCTTTTTAAAAAATTAATTAAATTATAGAATTCACGCGTTTTGGTTGCATCTTCTTTATATGATTAAAATTTATTGAAATAAATTTTATATTTTTTTATTTTAGTCTATTAACTTTAATATATTTCTTACAATTTATTTATTTATTTAAATATTTATTTATTTATTTTGCATACTATGAACCCATTAAGTATGATCAATGATGCATATATATAAGATAATTAATTTTGTTAGAAATTAACTATACATCTACACATATAAATGATAAACCAACCATTTGTTATTAATTTTTTAAAAAATATTTTAAAATTAATTTATTTAAAATAAAATAATTGAAATAATATTTTAGGAGAACCATCAAATGATTCAAATATAGCTTTTTATACTATTATTATTGATTATTTTGTGAATAAATATATATAAATCAAATGTATATTTAAAAAAAAAAACTCTCGTAGTTAAATAAGAATAAAAAATATTCATTTGTTAATTTTTATACAAGTTTTTTTTATATTAATTGCAGCTTTATTTTTTATATGCAATCTTATAAAAAAAAAATTAAGGCATTTTTTTTGAAATTTGGATTAAATATTCTATTTAGATTATTACAAGTTCTTATTTAAAAATCAATACATAAAAAATAATAAATCATTTTTTTTACTACAAAATTTATGAAGAGCGCAAGGAAGAATAAATTATAAAAATGATGTTTTTTTTATTTTTTTACCTTTAATTCAATATATTTTGGTAGATTTTCAACATAATACTAACTATCAAATTAAAATTATTTTTTCAAGTGATTTTACATGTTCTTTTCGATCCGCAATGTAACTCGGGCTTTCATATATATATATATATATAAAAACTTTACAATTTGTTTCCATTATTATAGATTTATAATTTATATTAACTTTTACGGAAATTGCTAACATAAGATTATGTTTAAACTATAAATAGAAATCATAGTTGATTATTTATCATTGGTTTTTTTTATAAAAAAAAAAATTTATTACTTCTTTTAACCAATACTAGTGGCCTTTTCTCACTAACTCGATTTAAGGTGAATATAATAATTATGATTTTCTTTCATTATTATTATTATTTTAATCATATCCACTTTTGTTGGGGGGGGGGGGAGAGAACGAAGGAAGGAAGGAAAAGGTCATTAAATTTGAAAAACAGATTAAAATTGAATTAAAAAAAAAAGGATAAATTTGTAAATAATTTTAGAAGTGGTAAGGGTGACCTCCTCTAATTTTGAATATTTGTTGGAATATTTTATGGGGATAGTGGACCTCAATTTCAATTTATTTAGCTTATTATTTTGAGATAAGAGGACGACATTTTGTTGGATTTACATTAGCATTGACTAAAGACAATAATTAATGCAATTAATTAAAAAAAAAAAAAGAGGAACCCGTAGCCAGCTAGAAAAATGCAGTGATGGTGGACATGATGGTTCAATCAACGCAGTCAATATGAATAAAATATGATTTGATGGATGACTTAATTGGATGCAATTATGTTCCTACTGCTTCATCAAAAACTCACATGGTCAATTCTTTCATTTAGAACTGTAAACCCTTAGAACCTCCCCCGGTTCATTCTTTAATTTACAGGAAACTTCTAAGAATCTCTCCTTTTCTCAGTTTTATATTCTGAACGATGACCTCTTTTATTTTCTTTTTGCTAGCTACTATGATTGTCCCACTTCTGCAAATGTAGAATGATTCTCCGTCGTAATTGGTATTGATTAATGGGTAGAAATGTCTTTCAAAACTTCGCAGGTGCCATTTAAAGATCCGTAATGAATTTTAGTTTTGTGTTCAAGTTTATTTCATTTAGTTAAAATGAATGGACTAAAAAGAAATCCTTGCAAAGCCAAATTCTAGTTGTCCTTAGAAATGGACCGAGTTGTCATAGCAATTTCTGCAGCTAAAACTAGGGATGACAATGGGGGCGGAGAAGAGATGGCCATCCCGATTTTGTGTCTCGTTGGAAACATATTTTATATATCATCTTCATCTCAAACAGAGATAAAAAGAAAACAAAACTCTATCAGATTGTCATTTTTAAAAACAAAACATCCAAGCATATTTTGCATATCATCTTTATCTCAGAAGAGATGGGACAGGTCTATTGGGATGGGTTAGATTGCCATCCGCAGCCAAAACCACAAGTCTTTCCGTATAATAGAGAGCCAAAGCCTCAAAAATGACATGTTGCGGTTTTGCACAAACCGTTAATGCATGAAGCCATCTGTTTCCTGTCATTTTCTTTCCTTTTCTGTGTCATCCTCGTTATTATGAACTTCGTCAAATTAGCATGCGCATTTCTAAGGGACAGCACCCTGCCACCAACCTGGGTTTTGTCTTTGCATGTGGTCCAAGGACACGTGCGTAAAATATTATAATTATTGTCAATATGTGCAACGGAAACACATCTTAGACAAACTCTCAATTTTAATTAATGCTTTCATAGATTTCATTCAACCTGAGGTTCTGATTTTCTTAGAATTACAATTAAAATTAAATTATAATTTCTTTTTTACGAACCCTTTTTAGACAACAATACTAATACGGTTGATGCTAGTTCAATAAATTTGTAAAATAAGATATATTATGACGTGGCTTTTAGATTTATCAATTTTATCAATTTGGTCTTGAGCATTTCAATTTTTGGAAAAAATTATTCACATCAGCTTCAATTTAGTGCATAACGCATGAAAAGTAGGGTTAACATGCTAAAATAAATTGAAAAATGCATGAAATTGAAAATATAGAAAATATTTAAGACCAAATTGATAAGATTTGTAATTGAAGCTATAAAAAAGTTAAATCTGTTGAATCATGAATCAGTGTTTCTAATTGTGAAGCTATAAGAAATTCAATCCCATGTCGTTAATCAGTTTCTAATTCATTTCACCTGTTTCTGATTCATATGATCATGAACCTGACTTCAGTGTGCTAGTCTATTGTAATATTTTCTGCCTAACAAATTCTCTTGGCTATTAGCGCTGTCATTAGTAATTAATCAAAGGGATCTCTGCTGGAAAATGAAGGATCCATCGGAAAATGTTAAAAAAATTTGGGTTGATCAAGGATCGATCGGAAAATGTTAAAATTTTTTGGATTAATAGCCTTATATGTCTTTATATAATGGCTCAAGTTTTTAATCCCTTTTTTATATTTTAAAACGATCATAATATATTCTTGTTATTTTAGCTAGTTTTTAATCGATTATTTTGATCAATTTATTTTTTGATAAAACCATTTGAAATTGAACATATGACTTACACATGACCTGTCTTTTGATGAAGATGTACATCATATGCAAATTAGGTTTTTTTTTCCTTGAAAAATAAATCTCACATGCGTGTGATATAAAAACCCCAATTAAAACACACACACACTCTCTCGTGTTGTTAGAATTACTAATTATGAAGCAAAAAACCTAAACCTAAAAAATCAATTTTCTCTCTACACAAAAAACAAATTTGGCTAGAAGTATATATTAGAAACTAACTAAAACAACCAAGATATAATAGAGTTATTATATAATATAAAAACATATTGGAAACTTAAGCCATTATGTAAGAACATCTTAGGCTATTAACTCAATTTTGTTTTTTAAAAATGGCTCGACTTGTTCTTATATAATAAGATTATTGTCCAATATGTCTTTATATTCTTAATTTAAGCCAGTTATATTCCTATAAAATAAGTGAGATTTCATCCTTTTGGTACCATTTTTCACTCAATCCATTAAAATTAATAACGTGATATACACTTGATTAATTTTATATCGAAAATGACCTTGGAGTAAAAGGAAAATTAGTCCAAGTTGTCCTTTTATTTTAGGTCTAATCTCCAATCTATTGTTAAAATTTTAATTACACTAGATGAGAAAGTGAGTAAATTATAAATTAGTTCTTTTAGTTTTGCAAAATGAATTAAATAATCTTTTTATTTTCAAAAATTAATTAATCAGTCCCTATTTTTTAAAATTTATTTGTAACTTAATCATTTTTTTTTCTTTTCAGAGTAAATAAATATATATATATAAGAAATATAAAATTAACTGTGTCCAAAATTGGTCAAGGGACTAATTAATTAGTTTTTGAAACAAGAAAGACTATTTAATTCTTTTGGAAAAACTAGAGAGACTAATTTATAATTTACTCATTATAAACTTAAACCTAATCTAATTATTAAAAAAAATATAACCATGAAAGAAAATGATTTTTAATACCACATGACAATTTGCTTTCTTTTAATAAATTAGTTACTCAAATGAGGGTGTTTTTGTTGGAGAAAGCTATAATTTGAGTTGCCTATTCTTTTATTTTTATTATGTTTACGTGTTTAACTTTTATTCTATCTATTTGAGTTTCTTCCTAACTAGAACTTTAAAAATATTGATGTGATTGGGATCAATTGACACAAAGCAAAATGTAGGTCTCATTCATTTTTATTGAAAAAATAAAATAAAAGAAAATAGGTGCCAAAAATTAAAAAGAAAAAAGAAAAACAAATCAAAATAGTAAAAAATTCAAAACTAAAAACTTGAATTCGACTCATTTTCTTTCAAAATTTTTTATTGTTTTGATTCGTTTATTTTCAATTTTTTTTAACAGTTTTTTTTTTCCTCCAATTTTTGATCTGACACTCACTTCTTTTATAATTTTTTTATTCGTTTGCTTTGTTTTTTTTCAATAAATATGGATACGACTTACATTTTGTCATATGTCAGTTAGAAACTACCACGAATCATGAGTTGATCTTGGCATGCAAGCATTTTCAAATTTAGTTGTCGGAGAGAACTCAAATAATAATAAAAAAATTAGAGATTGGGCATTCAAATAGATAGAATAAAAAATTAGGCACTCAAATTATATTTTTTTTCGTTTTTGTTAGTTTGCATAGAATCATCTACTAGAATGGTATATAGGATAATGATATAAAATATAAGGACAAATTGAAAGTAATTAGACTTTTAAGAACATATATAGTGGAGGCTTGGCCTAAACTACAAGGATAAATTTGACTAATTTTCTTTTTACATTTTGATTATTTTTAGTATAATATTAAATCATGCGCATATACGTGACTAAGAAAAATATTATTAGAATGACAAATTGAAGATTCACTTATTTTATATACACACGTATCAATTAAGAATATGACTATAAGGACACATTAGACAGTTACCTCAATATATAAGGATATACTGGGCCATTTCCCTAAATTTTTTTAAGAAATGAAGACAGTACTATATATTTTGGACAAACTCAACTAAATACTATACTATACTTTGTAGGCTGACTAGAATGATATCCTACGATGCATATCTACTACATTTGTAATGACTTGATCTTCCAGTTTCAATTCCAAAAATAAATTCGTGCTCATGTAAAAATACAGTTCTTGTTTGCAAGATTTTTGTTTTGTTCATTAATGGCATATTGTTGTTTTCCTGTATTTGTTTATTCGATACTATACACATTAGAGACCGCATGAAATTAAGCTGCAGAAAAAAGGCCATAACTTTATCGTTGACAGATTTATATACTCGTTTACGAAATCTAGCAGTCTCTTTTGCCAGATTGGATACAGCTTGTTTTTGACATAGTACTAGCTACGTCTGTTTCTGTTTTGTACTGTTTCTCTTTTGCAGGTTCAGAATCCTTCAGATACCAGATACGTACCTTTTTGTCCAGAATCCATGGACTTACTGTCAAGGTATTTCTTAGTTGCCTTTACTTTCTAAGTGGCACAAGCACTTCCATTTAACTTCGACTAGATAAAATCAATGCAAATCAACCAAATCAGAATAACTGAGTAGGAACACAGCACAGACAAAAAGGTTGTCTCCTTCTTCAGATAATTACTATGGACTTGTACAAAGCGTACTTGTCAGAGCATAGAATTGATCAGGATTTTGTATTTTCCAACCATGTTATTGCAGTTATATTGTAACATCAGTGAATATCCGCTCAACGAAAATGCGAAGATATCGATGGAACAGGCTTTTTGCATTGAGGAAGCCGAGTGAGGGTTGGGATTAAGCAAATCTATATACCAGCCTCAACCCCTATCGAGGTTCAATTATTTTCCAAGATTAATGGGTGATATTTCAATTTGCTCTCCTGGGTGTTCACCTAATCCTGCAAGGATTACTGACCTATCAATAATAGAAGAAGGAAAGGATCGTATGAGTACTCCTTCACAAGCGTCAACAGTGGACTTCACTGCTTCTCCGATCAATGCCCATAAGGTAAGGAATGCTTCTGTGGCCAACGTTATTTCCTTCACAAAACATATGCTGGCATTTCCATCTTTTGTGACGAATTGCCTTCTTTTCAATGCTTAGGTAATTGCAGAGCTAGTGGGGACCTATGTAATTATATTCATAGGTTGTGGTTCTGTGATTCAGGAGGGAAGGCAACAGATTAACAGCATGAGTGTAGCCCTAGCTTGGGGTTTGGGAGTAATGGTGATGATATATTCATTTGGTCATGTCTCGGGAGCTCATTTCAATCCTGCTGTTACTATTGCCTTCGCTGCATCATTCAAGTTTCCATGGAAACAGGTCAGGAACGCTGACAAATGACACAGGCATGCCATTATATTTTTCACGTCAAAGTTATTATGAAATTGCTAGCCTCAACTGACCATGATCTAAACTTTTGTTACTGTACAATTACAGTTTCTTATAAGATGAGAAGGGTATGTGCGATGAACTTTTTGCGTTGCCGTTCCTGCAGGTGCCAGGATATGTTGCGTCACAGTTGGCGGGCTCAACATTTGCCATCCTTACTCTAGATGCGATGTTCGACGGTAAAAACATCAACATAAACACCACCCTCACCCAGAATCAAAATCCTACAACTAAACCTGAAGCCTTTTTATGGGAGTTCATCATCTCATTTATCCTTATGCTCACCGTTTGTTGTGTCGCCATTGATAGTAGAGCGGTAGGCTGAGACCTGAGACACTTCATTAAATTGCAATCTGATAATCCTATAATTTTGGTAGAAATCTCAAAATTGCGATTTTTTTACATTCAACTATTCCTTAGGGAAAAAAAATCCAAATCTAGTAGGATTAAGCATGCCTTTTGTTCTTTAATCTCACTGAATTCATTGGTGTACCTATGCAGGTCAATGAGCTATCTGGAGTTACGGTAGGAGGCACATTTCTTTGTAATGTGCTCATTGCAGGGTAAAATGGGATTCAGATTTGTTTATAAACATTGGCTCATCAATATTGAAAAAATTCTCCTGGCTTATTACTCTATCTTACTTATTGTGTGGATCCAGGGACATGACAGGAGCTTCAATGAATCCTGCGAGAAGTATAGGCCCTGCTATTGTTTCCAATGACTTCAAATGTCTTTGGATCTATATTTTTGCACCAGTTCTTGGAATGATAAGTGCTACCACGATGTACGGTTTCATCTGGCATCCCACTCCCACGTCTGAAAATCTTGATAAGGAGAATACAAATGCCGTATGAGTATTCTTTTGCGAAATTGGTTTTGCCAGACATAGCACATGGTGACCAATTTTTGTATTTTGAGAAATAACAGTAAATAATTTCTGAGAAATAAACGTTATTGTCTTATTGACTACCCTTGCAAACCTGTTCTAATTCGAAGTGGGTTTTAGGAATATCTTTGCAGTTGCATTTTTTTTTGTCCTCCAATATTATTTTCACAAAAATGACCAACCAAAGAGTGTTGCTCTTCTCCGCCCAGTATTTAAGTCACCTTGAGCCTGACCCAAACTTGGGGTACAGTTGGGAAGCCGAAGGCCTAGGTTCCCAGCCGAGAATTGACCATCCACGAGTCGTTGAGACCAGCAGATAGGAATTGTATCGTGGCTGGTTAACCAAGGATCTTGGAACAATCTCGTCCCCAGCTGCTACGTGACAATATTTTGTAGCTCGTATTATTTTACTTGCATTTCTTGTATCAACTCCTTCGTCTCTTCGTACGGCCTTCAAACCTCTTCATTATAAATATCATCGGTATAATGCGATGATATAGAAAACAAGCTTGTGCCACCTAGTAAAAAGCAATGGGGGCGAGGCGGGGCGAGGATCACCATCCCTCTCCTCGCCCCATCCCTTAAAAAACCCTATTCTCATCCCGTGTTATGTTGAGAACAAAATTTTGCTCTTCATTCTCATCCCAAACGGGACGGACACCCCATCAGATTATTTTTTTAAAAATAAAAAGACAGTGCGGGGATGATGATGTAAAAAAAAAAAAAAACCTTATTCTTGTTTCATGTCTCGTTCGAAGTAAAATTTCACACCTCATCCTCGTCCCAAACGAGGCGGGACGGATTGGATTGCCTGACTAAGATAGATAATGCAATTACTGTGTACCTATATCATATAGCCTTTTCTTCTCCCATACAACAGGATTCCATGCGTCTGCTGCTTCTCAATAGATTTTCGTATAAGTTCGTCGACATGCTTCTAAATAATTAAAATAATCATAATTGTCTTGACTAGCTGAATTGAGGATTAGGCCGGGCCTTTTGACTTCAGGGCCAATATCTTGCCATGGCCTTGCAACTTAGAGAGCAAGGCTATTTTGGTGGACCTGGAATTGGGTAGGGAATTGCGAACACTAGGGTTCAAGCTAGGATCTCTAGTCACCTCGGCCTGTTCTAGTCATCGATCAACCTACCTAGCTAAGTCGCTACATTGACTTAGATACCCAGTTCACCACTCTCGACCCATGGTCATCAATAAATCCTAGGTTCGGACCTTCCCTTCTTTGCCTCTGGGTCACCTAATCCAGTCTAATCCTTGGCTTCACCATCTTCATCCCAGTTTGAGAGTCCACTGGCTCGAATTAATACTCAAGTCCATCGAAAATAAGCTTAATTATAATCAATTGTCACATATTAGAACCAAATATGTTCATATTAATTATTATTATTATTATATTGTTTCCAAAATTTCTTTTTTGCTAAAAAACAATATTGTAAAAACGATATTGTTTAAGTATTTTAACGATCAAATTTATTAGTTGTAAAAATTTTTGGAAGAAGGATAATATTTATATAAAAAATAATAGTTTAGAGTCCCAATAACTTAAATTGATAGTAAAAATTTTAAATTATCATAACCACAATAGTTTGAGGGTACTTTTTGCTATTAAACCAAGTAAAATTATGAAAGGTTTAGGAAAAATTGAATTGATTGTCAACTTATGAAATAGTTCTAATTATATCCCTAAACTAAAATACCCTTCAATTGGATTCTAACGTATTTTTTTGGTTATTTTACACACTAGCTTAAATGAAGCCATTTTGAAGAGAATTTGACATTTTCTGTTAAAAAATTGTGCTCATTTTAAAAGTAAGGACACAATTGAAAAATATCTCATAAATAAGAGATGAGATTGATAAAACTAATTGGCTAGGGATTAAAACGAGGTTTCTCCTTAAATTTCTTACTTGTTCCGAGAAGCTTTATATGTGTGATCCTCGTAACTAGGCATTTATTTATGAGTTAATGGTTATAAAGGATTCCCTATTCTTTTTTCTTTTTCTTTTTTGTCTTTATTATGTCTCAGTACTTTTGCTTGTCTTAAGTTCATCTACTTTATTTTTTTTATCTAAATCTTATTTTATTTTCGAATTTAAATAAATAAGATTTGGAAAATAAAAAAATATGGAAATAAATGAAGATATGTCTGGTTATTTTAGTTAAAAATAAAAAAATAAAAAATTTGAAAACAAAAAATATTTTTTTATCCAAAATATCTTTTAAGGATTTAAAATAAAATATTTATAGTATTTTTTTATATGCAAAAGGAGTTTAGTTAAATATTTAAATATTTAAATGATATTTATAATTTTATAATATCTTAAAAGAATCTAGTACAATCTACTTATTTTGATTTTACAAATTTATTAATTTGACTCAAAGTTGAAAATGTAAATTTTGTTATAAATTTTAGTCAAATTAAGAAATTTGTTACTGTTGGGTCCAACATGAACAAAAATTTATGTAATTATTTTTCAGTCAAATTAAGTAATTTGTAAAATTAAAATAAGTAAATTATAATAGACTTGTTTAAAATATTAAAAATATAAATATTATTCAAAATTTTAAAATTTAACAAAAAATTTCTTCACGTTTTACAAAAAATACTATAAATATTTCATTTGATACTCAAAATTGATTGCTATTATAGAGACATATTTTTTAAAAAATATTATAAATATTTTAATTTATACTCAAAATTTACTTATTATTATAAAGATAAATTTAAACCCATAAAAGATATTTTGGATAAAAATATTTTTATCTTCACAATTTTTTTATTTTTTCAAAATTTATGTATTTAAATTCAATAAAAAAAATTAAGATGGAATAATAAAGTAGAAGAATGAGATTAAAATAAAAAATAAATTAAAATCAAACGTTCAAAAAATTAACCAAGACAAGAACAAGACAAAAACTAAACCTTAATGAATGATTTTTTTTTTAAAAAAAAAGTAGAGATATACAATACATCAAAATAGAAGGACCTGATTATAAATTGGTATAGTAACATCTCATCCCTAGATTTTGCATCACTTTGCTAATTCCTAAAAAGAAAACTAACAAACCATAAAACCCTAGTAGCTTCACAAACCCTCTCTCCATCCTCACAAAAAGCTCTCCGTCCTCACAGGGAAAAAAAAAAAAAAAATGGTTCGCAGCATAAAAAATCCAAAGAAAGCAAAGAGAAAGAACAAGGTTTTCATCGATTTTTGACAATCAATTCATTCATTCATTGAATTGGGTTTCCTTTTATTTTTGTCAAAATTAATACATATATTTTTTCTGTTTTGCTAATATGATTAACTTCGATTGTTGCCAGAAACGAGATGGGTCATCTTCTTCATCAATACCAACCAAGCCTACAAAGGTTTGGCAGCCAGGTGTTGACAACCTTGAAGAAGGTGAAGAACTTGAGTGTGACCCCACCGCTTACAATTCCCTTCATGCCTTTCACATTGGTTGGTCCTGCTTAAGGTGAATACAGTTCTTTTGTAGTTGTTGAAAATAAGCTTAATTATAATCAATTGTTACAATGTTTTAGTTATTTAAGTCTGAAAATAAAAGACTTGAAGGGTAATTGATTCTGGGCTATGAAAGATAAAGGTAGAAAAGTTTTTGTGTGAGATTATTTAATAATTTTATGTTGATTCTTATGAGTTGAGTAATTTCTTTTGCAGTTTTGATGTAGTACGCGATTCACTTGGTTTGCTTCGGACTGATTTTCCACACACTGCGTATTTTGTTGCTGGAACTCAGGTGGTAAATCCATTTTTTTGTAGTGTTATTCGTAGTCATTGAAAAAACATGATTATTATTATTAAGCTGAAGATTGTATTTTTCTTCTGTTTGTCCTGAGATTGTGTTACTCTTGTAAAATTGTGAACTTTTGCTTAGACACAGGTACTAGCAACAATTTAAATGAGAGACAAACTTTTAACTTTACGTACTCTAGTAATTGAATGGAAGGAGCAAACTTTGGAAGATTCATTTGGTGAATTATGTTTTTGAGAGGGATAAAAAGAGTCCTTGGAAAAAATTGGTGCATGTTTTTCAGACCTTTTTTTATTCTTTTCTTATATTTATGTGTTTAGTGTTAATATCATTTCTGCAGGCAGATAAACCTGATTGGAACTCAATTGAAATATTTAAAGTATCTAATATTTCTGGTAAAAGACGCGAATTGGTGCCCATGAAAACTACAGCCGGTGAGTCTGACATGGATGCTGATAATAGTGACAGTGATAGTGATGAAGATAGCGAAGATGAAGAAGAGGGAGGATCGGCAGCACCAGTTTTGCAGGTAATTAACCTCTTGCATCTTTGTTTTCATTGTTTCAAATCTCTCTCTCTCTCTCTCTCTCTCTCTCTCTGTTTTTTCCTTCCTTTTTAGGATGTATTTTCATTTTTGGAATTTTCTTTCACAGTTGCGCAAGGTTGCTCATAGTGGAGGTGTTAATCGTATTCGTGCAATGACACAAAATCCCCATATTTGTGCTTCTTGGTCAGATGCTGGTTACGTGCAGGTCAGACTTCTATGCTTACTACTTAAAGAAGTTCTTCAAGATTCTCAAAATCTTTCTTGTTTCTATATCCCCATCTCACAGTGTTGTGTGATTCTCAATTTTGAACTTCACACGTCATAGAATGGTGATAGTGGAATTGTGAACTTATCAGATTAGTGAGAGAATTTAAATTCTGGGCTTCTGACTCCTCTTTCATATGTTTTAAACCACAACCTTATGTGCAGATATGGGACTTCAGCACTCATCTGAATGCTTTGGGAGAGTCAGAAACAGAAGTTCTCCGGGGAGCTTCATCAGTTTTTAATCAGGCTCCTTTATTTAACTTCAAAGGGCATAAAGATGAAGGCTATGCTATAGATTGGAGTGCTCGTGTCGCTGGAAGGCTGGTAACGGGTACTGTGTACAATTACTTTCTTCTGTTCAGTAGCTTCCCACTCAAGGATCTTTAGTGCCCAGCTGCATATTATGTAAAGTGTTCCAATGTTCTGAAAATCTTTTAAATCTATGAAGGTGATTGCAAGAGCTGTATTCACTTATGGGAGCCCACTTCTGGTGCAACATGGAATGTTGATGCTACTCCATTTACTGGACATACTGCAAGCGTAGAAGATCTACAAGTATGTAATTTGCTTCTAAATCCAATAAAACCTGCACTTTTGAACTTTTCCATCTTGTAAATATTCTGGTTCCAACTTCTGTATATCCAGTGGAGTCCAACAGAAGATCATGTGTTTGCTTCTTGTTCTGTGGATGGGCATATTGCAATATGGGATGCACGTCTGGGGAAGTCACCAGCTATTTCTTTCAAGGCACATAATGCAGATGTGAACGTGCTCTCATGGAACAGGTGTTTGAATCATTAGAATATCTTACTCATCCTCCATAGCAGCACCCTTCTTATTTTCTTTTATATTACTGATCTATGACTTCATTCATTGTGATAGGCTGGCCAGTGTCATGTTGGCATCTGGAAGTGATGATGGAACGTTTTCTATTCGTGATCTTAGATTGTTATCTCCAAAATCGGTATGTTGTGTCTAATCTATGGTATTACAACATTTTTCTCAAAAGAATTTGAGTTCTCATGTCACATTTTCAGACCATGAAATAATCATACATTTTTCTCCAAAGAATTTGAGTTCTCTTGGCACATTTTCAGACCATGAAATAATCATGTTCAGCTAAGATGTTCTCAATTTGCATTAGTATCTCAAGTGTTCCAGATCCGATATCTTTGGTCGAACTCCAGTATTAGGGACTTTTTCTCCAAGTGTTAGTGTTTGTTCTCTTGTATGCCATTTGCTATCAGCTTCTAATGGTGTTAGTGTTTTGTACTTTCACATGCCATTTGCTATCAGATTTCTCTACTTGCAATCTTATCATCATATGTTTTATGTTGGCAGGAAGAGGATAAATCTTTAGTGGCACATTTTGAATACCATAAACAACCTATCACATCCATTGAGTGGAGTCCGCATGAAGCCTCCACATTGGCAGTTTCATCATCTGACAATCAATTAACGTAAGTAATACTCCATGCATACAAAGAGCAATAGATGGATGCCAGTACATAGGATGACCAATCCTATCATCAATGCTTTTTGGCTCTTTTATCCGGACACTGATTCTTTTATTTCCTTGAAATTACTAGAATATGGGACCTTTCTCTGGAAAAGGACGAGGAAGAGGAAGCAGAGTTCAAAGCCAAAACACAAGAGCAAGTAAATGCCCCTACAGATTTGCCGCCTCAACTTCTGTTTGTTCATCAGGTGTGTTCTGTGAATCTCCCCTCATGTTAGGACATTACTCCAAAATGCTCCCACTTCCCTTGACTTGCTTTTATGCCATGTGCAGGGACAAAAAGACTTGAAAGAACTTCACTGGCATGCTCAGATTCCAGGAACGATTGTGTCTACTGCTGTAGATGGTTTTAACATCTTGATGCCTTCTAACATACAGAGCACTCTTCCCTCTGAAGGTGCTTGAAAGTTAAAATTTGTCCAAAGAATTCTCTGTTGGACAAACATCTTGTGTTTTAAAGGGCATCAATGCCACAGAGGGTGGTTGGTCTCTTCTTCTCCTTCTCCAAGTGTTTTTCTTCCTCCCTTTAAGGACATTTGATGTGGTAAAGCGGCAAAGGTTTCTTCAAAATGCTAGCGACCTCAATTTTGTGTTTTATTATTTTTATTTATTTTTTTTTTTTTAAGTAAGTTATTGGATGGGTTTCACTTCACTTGCCTGGGAAAGACAACTGCCTATTCTAGTAATTCCCATGAATAATATTTGTTTCAAAATTGCCTGGGCGATGTCAATCCAAACCCTTTAAAGGTCCATAATAAGCCCTTCAATCCAAGCCCTTTTAAGTTCCAAAACGGCTACACAGCTAAACCTCTACAACACTAGTGCAAGGTGGTGTTTTTAAGTGTTGTAATTTGTAAATAGTAAACCGAAGCTTTTTAAGCACCAATTTTATTATTTTTTTATTTTTTATTAACGAAAGAGCCAATTTCTATAGACCTATACCAAATAATCCTACAAATTTCTAAATCTGCAATTCATCCTGTGATCTGAGACCTCTTAAGAACATTTAAACTTTTTAACATTTCTGGGGACAATCAAGCATGCATGCAAGGCTAAGTAGCAAAAATAAAGTATTCACCCACACAGTCCTATGAACTTGATAACAATAACATATAGGATTAGGGGCGGACGCACATGTACTGCTACAGGGGCCCGGGCCCCCTCCAACAATTTTTTTTTTTTTTTTTCTTTCCTTATGCATGAGTAATGAAGTAACCAGCATGACTTGAGTTCCTTAGCATAGTCCCTGCCTTGCCCTGCATTAATACGCTGCCACTTGAGAAGAAACACGGATGGCTTGAGTTTTTTTTTTTTTTTTTTAATGATGATTTTGAATAGCGATTTTTCTGTGTTTGCTAGGGGTAAATTTGTTATGTTTTGGACCACTACTAACTAAACAGCATATATTTATTTAATTTGATCCTAGCTGTCTTTCATTACTACTAAACTCTTTCATTCTTTCTTTTCTCTTAATTCTTATTCTATTCAAAACATAAACAAGAAAACATTTTCTCTTATTTGGATTTTGTTTATTAGACAATACAATAGTTATTTTCTTAAAAAATTAATAATTTATTAACTCTTATTTTATTGTTTACATTATTAATTTATTAAGTTTTTTTATTTTATATATTAATTGAATTTTGACAACTTCCAATTTTCTTTTTTAAATAATATTTTATAATTAAAATATTAGATCGGATGTTCTCCTAATTTTATTTTATATGATTAAAGTATCTATTAGAATATTAGATCCATGGCTTAGTAAAATTCGATAATCTATCGACTTGAATTAAAATTATATTATTGATCTTGAAATTTTGTGTCGATTTTTGTACTTTTAGTATTAGACCAAAAAAACAAAACAATAGGAGTTGCAACAGTAGGAATGTAGGATTACAATTTACAAATAATCATTCTTCTTTCATTAATGGTTAATGGTTATTAAAAAATATCTTTAATTATTTTAGTCACAACCATATTTAGATTAATATACTAGATTCTCAATTGTTTGTTTGTTTATAATAACGAGTTTTCTTATTTATATTTTATAGGTTTTATATTACTAAAATGACTATTTTGAAATATATTCAATTTATTATTGAAACGGCCGTTGCTACTATAATCCTTAATATTTTTAGGTATGTAAATTAGTGAGTTTGGGGCTAGCTCTCAATAAATCTTAGTGATGACCTATTTATATATTTTATTTAAAAATTTAAATATCTTATTTTTATTTTAAATAAATTTATAATTTATTACATATCATACTTTTAGAAAGTGAGTAGCTATTGTAGATATTTAGTTCTGCTTTCGCCGTCGCTAGGATATAGGTTTCTCTCATCCTTCTAACTTGTCTTTGCTTTCTCCCCCTTTCATTTCTTATTTGTGCAATTTTTTCAAAGTAAGACCACAATTATTAAGGTGTGATGTAATTATATCATTTATTTAATAACTAGACCCGGATTATATATGATTAATGGCTAGTGTCATTAAATATCGTCATCGATAGGGCACTACTACTTGCTTTTATGGCTATTGAAAAGAAAGTGCATGCATTGCATGCATAATCAAATCACTAATAAGTATATATCTTAAACCACATTATTATTGTTATGATTATGTAATATAATTAGATGTATCCCTAGCTAGAAAACTGCAACCGAAGACATTCTAGCTAAGGTTATTATATCGAATCTTCAAAAAAAAAAAAAAAAAAGGATTCAATTGATTGGTTATTAGACCGAGCTAGCTATAGGGTTGATGAGACAATAACCGGCCATCCCTTTCTTCATTAATAACGAAACATCAATTCTTCGTCGCCGCCACCAACTACAAATAAATGTATTTTAAGGCCATGTGATAGGCATTGTTATAGGCTTATAGGCCTTAGTGCTCTAGAAATGTCGACAGAAATTACAATAATAAATAATTAATAATGAAAAACTTTGTAAATTCATATTTCCTCTGTTTTTTTTTCTTGGGAAGTTCCTAATTAATGTTTTGCTATTATTTTTATTATTATTATTTTGATAAATGAGTATGATTTGACCCAATTAGTTGCTAGTGATTTTATTGGTACTCATCACAATATTGAATTTAATTATTGCGTCAACTTTTTTGCTGCTCTACAGATAGAGTTCAGTGTATCTACTTCACCAGAATATAGATTTTAGAGGTTGAGTAACGTATAGAAAAAGTGCGAAAATCTTCCAAAAACAAACTCTGGAGTTCAACATCAATTGTTTCCGTATAAGGTCTTCTAGCTCTAAAAGCAACAATTCCTGTACCTCTATTCTAGAGACTTTTGTATCAGCAGACATACGTAGCGACTCAAAGAGAAAATGTAACAAGATGAGGATAGAAAAATCAAAGACATATATACTACGCAGAGAATGAAGAAAAAACAAAATGTAAGCCATGATCTCACTAGCATTACCAAATCTTTGAAAACGAAGCTATCCTAGCTAGCTACGTCGGTCTTCAAGTTGAATGAATTCTTATACTCTTTTTATTTAATTTCCCTGATCCTTCATCTAGACACCAAGAAAATGCGGTACTCTTCCTAATGCTACTAATCAAAGTCATTATAATTAGCCGAACTCAAATTGGCATTTATGAGTTTCTTGTTCTTCTCGATCGTCCTCTTTTTTGACTATATTCAGTGTAAAAGTCTTGGAATATACAGAGATACTAATCATTAAGAACTTTGAATTAAGGTATTAGAAACTCTCCAATTTTAGCCATCTTATACTCATCAAATTCTTTCTTTGGTTAAGAACTATTCCAGGTCTATTGCTGCCTTCGTTACCTAACCCATAGGAAAACTGTAAGGCTTTTATTTCTTCTAATTCTACAGGGAATTAATCTCATAATCTCACCCCCAAAATCAGATGTTTTGTTTATAATAAGAGAGTATTATTAATACCATGCATGAGATTGGCTGGTGGTTAAGTGCTTGTTTAAGAGATATGAATTAGGCACTCATCTGGGGTTCGTTTTCGAGCACTGTTTGGGCTAACAATTGTATGTCTGCACGATGGTTTTGGTTCGAGATTTATACGTACTTAGAGTACTACTAGTAGGGCCAAATGGCCCCAAAACTTCCATTACTAATTAAAAAATATATATATGTAACTATATAATTCGAATTCGAAATCAATATTAGGTATAAACTTAATGTCGATTGATGTTTAAATTGATTCCGAAAATGTCCCTCACCATCGAATAAAAAAAAAGTGACACTAATTAGTTTTTAGTTATGACTTTCGTGAACAAGCTAATTAATTAATATGTTTATATATATAGACACAAACATCATACATCATATGTTTCTGAATTCTCCCATCAAATATGGCTACATTGACTTTAGTCCGTTTCCTGTAATCTTTTTCACAACAGCTCGAAGTTTAACTTACTCAAAGCGACTCAAGATCCATATCAAAGTGCCACTTAATTTCAATTGATATAATTAATAAGGCATTAAGTCTTCTATGTTTTTATTTTCTATGATTTCATTAGTGAAGTTAACCGGTCTGGTAAGGATAAGATGCATTACAGTCAATCCCTTGTTAGACAAGGAAGAAAGTCCACCTACTCATTTGGGAAACAGTGGAATTTGAGGTTTGTTGATTTCTTCTTCTTCTTCTTCTTCTTTTTTTTTTTTTTAGGAATATGCTCAACTTAATTGTCTTTGTTTAATATTTAATTAACCATGCATCATCATCTTGAGAGATGGTTATTAGCTGCAGCTAGCATTATTTAAATTAGCTACTTGGTTCTTGTCTTTACACATCCTTTAGATTACTAATACTTTACTCTTCTGTTAAATTTTTTTCTTAGATTAGATCAACCTATCCATCAAAACGATTTAGAGGGCATCACAAGTCATAGACCTTTTCGTTGAATCTTTAAATGTAAAAAGATATAAATAAAGAATGGCAACCTAGAAGTTGACCCCCAAAAACTGCATGGCAGAAAGAAAATAATTGAACACGTTAAGGGTATCCTTGAATTCATGATCTGTCTCAGCCTTAGGTACATGGGTACGGCTGGTCTCAACATGATCACGACCACAGTCATTGCAACAATTGGACACATCACCACATGCCGTTTAATTACGAGACATTGTGTCTGCTTATTTCTTAAGAAAACTTACAAGAAGAAACTTGCTTGAATCCTACCAATTATATTGTCACAACACAACAATAATGTATATCTCTATCTTATGACGGCTATGAAGTCTCCGCACCGATCCTCCAATTCCTATATATTTTCTTGTAAGCTATGGATGTACCTCCATGGGTGAAATTGTATGGATATTCTTTACTAACTATTGGAAAAATTGATAGATTTAGTTTATATGTTGTATCAATTAGAGAGGTTAGTTAGTGAAATTGGATTGATATTCCTTACTAACTATTATGATAGTTGATATGATTTATAAGATTTGATTTTCCTGTTATTAAATCATAAATATTTTCTTATGCTATACATTGTAATTTTTTATATTGTATACGAGTACATGGCTAAATGTTCTGTCTATGGAATTCTTATATTGAACCAACGAAAGATGCAAGCAAATTAATTTTTATGTTTCTTTTTAATAACTGAAAATGCGAGACAATCACAAAGCAAGATGCCAAGAGGGAGAATTTAGAGTACAATGATTATTCAGGAACATGAGCCAATACCCACGAATCGCCTTCGGATAGGTGGAATTAGGTTATGTCGACCTAAACTTCAAAAATGCTTGTCAATATTAGCCATTTATTTTATAATATATTGGGAATTTTTTTAATGTATTTCAAACAAGTATTTAATCTTTTAGTTTTTTTTTCTCTTGTGGATGTTTAAAGACTTTTTATGTATTTAGAATTTGATAATTACAAATTTAACAATATTTTGTAAGCAATATAATTTTTTTTATTTGCATTCAAATTGTTGTAACTTTTTTTTAATTTATTTGTTTTTTGACTTAAAAATGAAGTAATTAATTGAATTTGAAGCCCTCTATAAATTCAAAATGAAGTTATTTATTTATTTTTTAAATATACTTGTTTGGGGGGGTCTAGACCGCCTCTATATTTTTAAACTTTGGGTCGGTTATAACCGCCTCAAACATTTCAAAAGAGGTAGGATTGTAGAGGCGGTTTTGAACCGCCTTAAATTACACCCAAAACGAGCATTAAAAGAGGCATTGTAGAGGCGGTTACAACCGCCTCTACGAATTCTTTGAGGCGGTTGCAAGCTGTCCCAATAAATTTCCTCGAATTCCTCGACGGTTGGCAAAACCGCCTCACATCTTAGAGACGACGGTATTGCGAGGCGGTTTTAAAGCGGTCCTTAAAACCGCCTCTAAAGAATAAAAACCACCTACAATGCTTTTTTTGGTGTAGTATGTTGTCTATATTTTTTGTATTATAGGCACCGCAATATTTTCTATATTGTGTTAAACAATACATATAAATATAATACAATACCACTACAAATAGCTATACAATTATAAGGGTATCTTTATATTTTTCTTTTATGGAAGCAAATAAATCTCATACCCCATACCCCACTATACCGATAACATTAGATGGGTAGGCACTCACAACAACAACCCTCTAACAACAAGCCACAAAAAAATCTTCTTTGACGACCATTGCCATCTGTTTTGGCATAACTCTCCCTAATAGCTACTCGTTTTGACAACAACTCCTCTATTGGTTTTGCAACGAGCAATTTATCCATTTGTCTACTCATATCATTTATCTTAATAATGCCTATTAATATATATCGTTGAAATTGATTACAATAAATTATTTGTATTGAAAACTTCAAATGAAAATTTTTCTATATGATTAAGGGCTATTCAGCTTCATCAATAGATCTAGTCCATATCCAACATTCCATTAACTAAGTGACGATGCCCCTCCTATGCAACCAAATTTATCAACGTATGTCTAGGCTTAGCAAGATCAATGGCTAATAACGGCCTTTATTACCTTCTTGTCTCCTAATGTATTTTATTTAATTATTGATTATACATTCTCTCATAGTATTTGGTTTACTTTAAAACATACTTTAGCATCTCTCTCCAATACTCAAATTATGCAACTTCACATGTCACTACAAGAACTTAAACAAAATGATGATTCTACATCTATTTATTTGCAAAGAGTAAAGCAATTTAATGATGAATTAGCTATAGTATGTAGACTCTTATCTATTTCATATTTAAATCTTTATGTTTTTAAGAGATATTGTGTGGAGAATTCAAAGATCTTGTCACCACTCTATCAATTAGAATTGAAAGTTTTTTTTACCCAATTGCATGGTCTCTTATTGAGTTATGAGTTCCTTAACCGAGATATTTTTTCCTCATTGACTTCATTCTCCGGTCCTATTTCTTTTACTCACATCTCGATAATACTACCCCACAACAATAGTAGTCTTAAGAGAAATTTTACAATTAGTAGCACTAGCTTTCTTCTTTTTGTGGTAATAAGGATTGCAACGAGTAAGCATCTGGAGAAATATAAGTGGTTTCTTTACACGAAAGCCAACCAATTCAACTCAACCTAGACCTTAAAATCAATATCAATGGACTAATCCTCTATTTGGCTATAAAATACACCGATAATTATACAACATATGGAATCACACTACTCAATCATATCCTTAACGCTATTAGCAAACTTTCCTTTTGACAACTAATATGATCTTGAACACCATTTTAGTTCCTCATATTCAATGGTTTTCGAACATCGATGCCACTCATTACGTCACTCCTAACCTCACGAGTATGACTAAATCCAATCTATATGGTGGTACTAGTAAGTTACAAGTATGAGATGGTAAAGAATTTAGTATCTCTAACATTGCTTTTACATCTTTACACACATCAAAGTGCATGCTTAAAATATCTCATATTCTCCATGTACCACATATTAAAAATTCATATTATTATTCAACAATTTACATGTGATTTTTTTTTTTAATTTCACCATTTTTATTTTCGTGTGAAGGGTCCTATTTCTAAGAAAACTCTCTGTAGATAGAGTAAAGATGATCTCTATATCCTCTATAAATCCTTCGCCATGTTTGTTCCCTCTCTAACTCCTTTACCATGTTAGTTCCTCAACCATTTTTAATTGCTTTATGCTTCCATTAAGGAATGATATCATCGACTTAGGCATTATACTCTACACATTTTAAGTCAACTTGTTTTTCAAAAAGAGGTTTCATGTTCAATTTTTTGTTTTAAATTTGAGTGTCCGGATTGTCCACTCGGTTTGTCCTCTAGGTTATCTCTATGATCTATAAGCCATAGGTCTAATGCTCTTTTAGAACTTATTTTTAGTGATGTATGAGGCATGTTCCTAATAATTTCATTAAATGAATTTGTTAATTGGTCATTTTTGTTGATGAATTTGCTAAACTTACTTGATTTTATCTCATTTTGAATAAATCAAATGTTTTTAAGATCTTTTTTCAATTTCAAAATTTTTTTAAACACTAGTTCTCAACTAAAATTACCTACTTATTTTATTGACATTGGTATTCATCATCGTTACATTTGTCCTTACACTCATGAACAAACGACTCGTCAAACATAACCATCGTCACATTGTTATACATGTTCAACTTTAATTGGTCATTCTAACATTCATCATAAATTTTGGCATTTTGCATTTACTATCATTATCTATTTGATCAATCGTATGTCAACTACTATTCTCAATGATAAGTCTCTTTTTAAATTTTTGTATCATCTCACTATAAAAAAGTAAGCATCTCACTATAAAAAAAAACAAATAACGACAAACATATCCATCGTTAAAACTAACATTTCCATCGCTATTTAGGTACGGTGATGGAACACGGTGAAAATAAATCATCCTAAAATGCTTATTGCTAAGTTTATTAGCGACATATATTTTGTCACCATTTTGATGTATTTTCATCACCATTGCATTATAAACATTTGCATGATTGGTTTGAATTCTATCGCTAATTTTAGTTGCTATCTATCGTTAATATCCATCGCTAATTTCGATCACTTAAAGTAGGGTTTTGTCACTAATTTTCATCGCTAATAGTTAAATTTGATTATTATTTTTATCGTTGGGGTGTCGTTAATTTGTTGCTAAATTAAGATTTTTTTTAAAAAAAATCATTAATAGGCTTTGAAATATTCTATCGTATTAGCCAATAACTAAAATTAAAATCATAACATAAAATATTATTAAATAATATAAAATAAATATAAAATCAAATATAATATATATAGTAATACAATTCAGTATACTAACACATTAAAAAAGAATTTAAAAGAAAACTAATTCTTATCAAGATTATTTGTTGCTTCATCTTTCGGATGTTGGATATCGAAAGGAAAATCAAATCCTAGGTAAGGATAGGGAGGTTAGAAGGAAAGACGCAACTCCTAAGTGTTTCTTCTAAAATTTGCTTCATCGTCTCCATCCGCTGTTGCATATGTTGGTTATCCTCCTTGTATTTATTATCTACCTCTTAGATCCACCAAGCATACTTATACTTCATATCTTTTAGCTTTTGTTTGACTCGGTCATTATCTTGCTACATATGACTAGGGAATCATGATATGGCGAGAGGTTAAGTTGACATCGGAATGAGAGTAATACAAAAATGTTTGTGTTTCGAGATTGTACACTCTATGATTCTTCTTCCTTTTATAACCTCAAGATATATCCATGATATGTCAATGTTTACAGATGATGAAGCACCCTTTGGCTACTAGTTAGCAATCGATGCATGTAATTAGTTCACATGCTCTTATGTAGTATAAAAAAAACTATACTATTAAATCATGAATATAATTTTTTAATTAAATGTGCATATGTATAATTAAACCTACCCCAACTGGTTGGGATAAAAAAATCCATAGATGACCTATTCGGCATTTGTGAGTCCTCACAAACAACTTGTAAGGATCCGGGTCATGACCCAACTCCTTAGCCTAAATAAAATAAATGATATGAGATATAATAAATGATCAAATATTAATTTATAACATAATATATATGATTTACCATCTTTTGAGTGTGCTCAATCTATGAGAAGAAGCCTCTCGTATGTTTAGATGGCCCAACACTAGCATCACCCATCTTGCTCATACTATTCCATGTCACTTGTTCAAAATGATCTCTTAACTCTAGTGTGTTCCAATCCCTTTTCCATGCATCCCACACCAGCTCTAGGAAAAAATGGGATTTATTACTCTTTTTCTTACAACTCGGTTAGTATATCGATATACCGCTTATATGTCAAACGCTCTCATTTTGTCTAAATTATCGAGTTAATAGCTTCATCCCATAAAAAATGCTTTTACAAAGAAGAAAAAAATTAATATTAGTATGTTTTATGTTATTAATTTAAATATAATATAAAAAATAAATAAAATATTACTTTAAATTCATTTTAGTAGAAATCTTTTGTCTCATTTGAGATTGATTTTCACGTCGAGCCAAAAAGGTCTAAACACTCCTTAAAAAATATGGTGATTCAAGTAGTATACTTCCTAGATGGATACAAATTGTCGAACACAACAAATAAAAAATTAGTTAGTTAATAAATATTTCAAACAATATACCAAAATATATAACTAATTATCATATTTAAAACAAAGACATATTACTTACAAATCATTAATGACATGAATGGTCCATTCATTATCAACATTGTCACCGGGAGTAGAAGAAACCACCGGTGTCACATTGCTGCATCCTGTTTAGCAAGTGGGGGTCATAGGGGTAATGTTACCGGCAATGCCGATGATGGAGATGCTATGATCGTCGACGCGGACATGCTGGCCACATATCAAGGATCGAAGTATTACTATGGCCTCAACCATAGACATTAGATCCGGTCGGATGGGAACCTTGGTTGCAAAGTCTTAAACCACGAGTTATTACATCTAAATATCACATCATATAGTTTTATAAACACAAGAAATAAAAAATAACTCAACTACCTCGGGTTCAATATATTTTTTCCTATAAGTGAAATAAAATTTTGGTAGAGTCTCTTGTAAATTGCATATTTTCTAATTATCGTGACTCAACCTACATAAAAACAACACATCTAAAATACATAACATACATTCAAAACACACTAACAATAGTTACGGGTTGTAAGCACACGTCTAACATATTTTTTGGATTTATTAGTCCGGACTCAATAATAGTTAAGAACATTTATTCCTCCTTCATACATTTTTACGTGCCAAATTTTAAGATGTGATAATTACTAGCCATGAATAATATTGTGCACAAACTAAAAGATTGAAGCCTATCGAGTGCAAACTCTCAATCTGATTTTTTTCCGATATAAAAGGAGGATGTATTTGATCAAAATACTATCATGCAAGAGATTCGCAGTAATGACACATTACGTCCGTACCCTTAATTTAATGTTTTGCATGCCATATCATATCATTAACTCGTGGCATTCAAAGCATACGGCTTTTACAAATGAGAAGTGAGTGAGAAATAGTGCATTTTTTTTATCTAGTATAGTTTTTTCTCTCACTAATCCCCATCTTGAACTTTTATATCGAGGATGGAAACAGAACTTATAAATAATTAATTCACCTGTCTTCGTCCTAAAAAATCAATAGTCATGGTTACAATAATGGATCTTTTTAACGGATAAACCCATCTCATTCACCAATTTTTTGGTATTATAAGATCCTCTCGTCATACGGTTATCGGTAGGCATCAATTTCATCATTAGCTAACATAATTCATCATAACAATTTTTTTAAAAATGGTGTTCGTCTTTAGATTTAACATTTGAATAACTATAAATAACTATGAGTGATTTTTACATCCTTACCAAATCTCTCTATTCGATGCATTAAACATGTCATAAAAATTTTAAGCATCGAGACTTGGCACCTCATTGATACTAGACGAATTAAATGATGGACCAACCGTATCCATCATCATTGTTTGATATCAATTGTGGGGTTGAATAAAAATTTGTTCACCTTCATCAAAATTATCTAAATCTAAATTTCTCCTCGACCTAAAGTTTACGTAATGGATCCAATAATAATAGCTAGACATAAAACTATTTTTCACTAAATGATATTTAACGGTTTAAAGCTCTTCACGGTTATGATACGTACGGTGATTACGAGGACACCTTATCTTTTTCCGTCCATACATTCGGGATGACTAAAAGCAAATCTAATAAATTCCTCAACTCCATACGGAAAACTCTCATTTAAAGTCTTATTGTTTAACCTAAAGTTCATTCATATATGATCGGACCTCATATTTTCCTTCCGTATATCCAAACAAACACTTAATTACTTCATTATCAATTCCGTTAAAAATATAATGAAATTTTGACACAGCTTTTCCTATAAATTAAACGTTTTCTAATTTCAAGAGACTCCAATTGTATAAAAACAAAGCCGTGTATCTAAAAAAATAACACTTGTAAATTTTTTTAATTAATCATCATTACACAAACATCAACCAAAAGTCATATTCAAGCAATCAAATAAATCAATTTATGTACACCGAGACTAGAACTTGTCTTGAATAATTCATTAATCAAATCTCAAATTCGTCCTCCTAACTTCATCGCGGGACGTTGAACCAATCTTATTTCTCCTTAATTCCTAGGGATCTCCAACCCCTCGGGTTTGATATGCTATGATATATATCGAAAAACTTCAATAATCATCGGTAATATAATTGCAATATCGATTATCATAACTAACTAAAAATTACGCCGACATAAATTAAAAAAATGAGATTTTGATAACTTATCTTCTAGTAAGAGTGGTTGAAAAATTGATAGAGTGGTTAGAGTGATCTGCGAGTAGTGCTACTCGGTTATATAGTTACAACAATTTCTTATATAAATAATTAATATCACAGTTCATACAACAACTATATATATATATATATATATTTGATCAAAAATTAATTTACCAAGTTGTAAATCTTAAGTTCAAATAATCAGTTATTATGTAAATTTTAAATTAACAATTTAATTTTAAATTTAATGTTTTATTTTAAATCAAATAATTTAATTATCAAATGACTCTACCTATACTTTTAATCATTGTATAATCAATTAAATACTCAAAATTTTATCCTAATTTATCAACACACAAACTCGATTAGATCAAAATAATTCTAATAAATTAAAAATATAAATAATTAATTACCAAATAACATAAATTGAGTTTATTAACATATTTATCAATAATTAATTACATATATACAAATGGGTAAAATTTCAAACACCTAAAAAATAGTAAAATTAAGAGTAATACATAAAAACCCATATAAGATATGAAATATGACAAAAAAAAAATACCTAAATGGACTTCTCTTTTAGTAGAGAAAAAAGGAGACACACACAAAGCAGAGCACACCCAAGAGAGAAGTGATACCACTCGTTGTTTTTTAGAAAGAATTTAGTTCAAGTGTATAAAGATTGATGAAAAGTGGAGTGGTCTTTGTGAGGTGTTTTAAGGGGGTGTTATAGGCAACGATGATGGGTGGAGATGGCAACGGTGGGAAGAGGAGAGGGAAAGATGAAGAAAAAATAGAAAAAAAAAAAGAAAAATCTACCAATTTAAGGGCTTAAATGTCCGTCACTAATTTTAAATTTTAGATGGCCACCTATTTTTTCACCAAAAATAGCAATTGACTAATCCAATTCGTCGCTAACTTTGGTCAAATAATAGCAACAAATTTTGTTCCGTTGCTAATTAGTAACAACTTTAACAATTAGTGAGGGAATATTTTTCTCACTAACCATTACAAAAAAATTAGCAACGGATTGAAATATATGTCATTGAATTTACTTGTAAATTCGTTAGTAATCTATCACTAAAATAATCATGAATATTTTACCATCATATTTAACAACGATCAATGACGGACATCATATGTCATTGACTATCCATCACAAATTAGTCAATAGTCTATCACTAAATCCAACGTTCGATAATTGTTCGCTAATTTATCACTATTTAGCTATCGATTTTGAATCCATTGTTGATATGCATTGCTATTTACCTATTTTTTATAGTGTCTTGAACTTGATTATCATTTTCTCAAAATATTTAGTTGTCTCTATTTTTATTTTGCTATCCTTTTAACAAATATATAATGAATTTTCATTTGACTCTATGTGTTTTTATTGGATATAGTTCTAATCATCTTGAGTATATATTTTTTAATACTTTCACTAACAAGATTTACACCGCACGACATGTACATTTATACAAAAGTGCTTTTCCTTTTATAAAAGTTAAACATAGATCTCTACCTTTCAAACCAAACCCTATAGCAACCAACCTCTCTAGCGTTATTGGATTGTCTTGAACCTCTCTAGCCCTATTGGACTCGTTTTGAATCTCCTCTTCTTCTATTATCTCTAGCTCTCAGCAACCTATGCTCACTCTTTTTCCATCATTTGGTCCCACTACTTCTATTATCATCATTTTTGTTACTACTCAATTTATTTCTCCTACTAGTTCTCTCGAGTGGCCCACAAAGTATGGCTTTCTTTCTTCGCCATCCGACCTTAACTTGGTGGTTGATTTTTTAGCATTTTAACTATCACCTCATTCCGTCACTATCCAACAACCTCTTATCGCCACTATCCAATAGTCCTCACTTCATTCAACTCTTTCTTAATGTACATACAACATGGTTCTTTACCCTCGTGTCTATCTCATCTCGACACTATTTCTTTCTCCAAAACTTCTAACTCTCGACCTTCTACTCTTTTAAATCATAAGCCAACCTCTTTTAAATAGGCTAACTTTTATTCTAAATGGTATTATGCTATGAGTGTGAAATAGATATCTTATATGCTATTCATACATGGAGTACTCTTATTGTTTTTGCATGAATATTGTTGGGTGTCACTAGGTTTGTCATATTAAAAAAAAGGTTGATGGTTCTCTTTAGCGCTATAAGGCCAAACTTAATGCTAATGAGTTTTATCAACAAAAAAGTGTGGATTACACTAAGACTTTCAATCATGTTATTAAGTATGTCATCATTCGCATTGTTCTTAGTATTGTCATTTCCAAACAATGATCACTACATCGGCTTGGCATTCACGATGCATTTCTTAATGACATTCTTACTGAAAAGTGTTTATAAAACAATCACCTAATTTTGTTCATCCCGTGTGCTCCTTTTACATTTTAAGTTAAATAAATCTCTTTATAGTTTGAAATAGGCATTGCGTGTCCGGTACTCCGACTCAATCAATTTTTCCTACGCCTTGAATTTGTGAGCTCTAAAAATGATACTCACCTTTTTTTCCCGCTTAATGCTAAGGTTTTCGTCTTCACCATAGTTTACATTAATGACATTCTTATTACAACTCGGTAGTTTCTCTCATAATTACCACTTTTATTGCACTACTTGTTGAAATTTACTTAAGTGATTTTGGTCTTCTTACTTACTTTCTTGAAGTGAAAGAGGCATCTATTACTCAAGATCTTCTTCTTTGCTAGTATAAATATATTTAGGACATTTTGCATGAGCTTCTATGTCCACACGTAAACTCGTGACCACTTCGACCTCCACTTCTACCAAGCTTTTTCTTGACAATAGCAAGTCTTTTCTTAAGGCTTCCAAATACCATCAAATTATTAGTGTTTGATCATATTTGAAACTTTTCTTGATGTTAACTTTGCTATTAATAAAGTTTGTCGATTATATATTCTTTTTTTGAAAATCATTGGATGGTTGTTAAGCACTTTCTTTGTTATCTCTAACATAGTCTTCATCATAGTAGACACTCCTCTCTTCAAGTTCATGCCTTTAATGATGCTAATTGGACTAGTAGTCTTAATGATCGTAAATATAAGGGTGTTTCTATAATTTTTCTCGATAACAATCTAGTCTTTTAGAAGTTTAGTCAATAACAAATTGTTTTTCACTCGCTTAACTAAAGCAAAATATAAAGCGCTTGTCGATGGCGATACCCAATTGCTTTAGATTCATTTTTTTTTTTTAACTAACTATTACACCTCTTGCTCTCTCTACCAACTCTTTGGTATGATAATTTTGGTGCCACTTATTTATCAATCAATCACGATTTCATCCTTATATGACTTACATTTCGTTTGGAATTAAGTAAGTAAAGGTCTTCTTTATGTCAAGTTCATTTTATCTTAGGATCAAATTGTTGATGTTCTTACTAAACCTCTAGCTATTGAAGTTTCTTCATCTTACTTCCAAGCTTGGTGTAGAATCTTTACCCTCCTTAGTTTGAGAATATGTATTAAGTTATAAGTATATTTCTATATTGTATATTGTAATTTCCTGCATAGTTGCTTATATTTTCTGTATTATAAGCATTGTGATATTTTTTTGTTGTATAGTATTTTTTGTATTTTATTGAACTTTGCATATAAATACAACAAGATACCACTGAAAAAAAAAAAAACTTTGCATTCATAAGGACATTTTTATATTTTCTTCTTTATTTATTTTTCACAAATCTTGTAACTTACGTTGTTTGTATAAATTAAAAAAAGAACACCAAAAATTTTAAGCTTAATTTTATTATGATGTGAGAACATGTGTGTCAAAGGGAATACTTAAACTGAAGGTATTGATTATCATGATGATTTTACCCATTTTAGTTGTTAGGAATTGGAGTTTTTGTCGATTTGGGTGCAAAATGTCTTCATGGCAACTTAGGTGAAGAAGTTTACATAAAAATTTCTCCAACTTATTCACAAGAGAAAGAGTCTAACCAGCTTGTTTGTTCCCTCTTTAAGTCACTATGTAGCTTTAAAAACTTCTTAAAATTGATTTGCTAAAGTTTCTTCTACTCTATTTACTGTCAGATTTCGTATATCATAGACAAAGTGTTCTTTGTTCTTCATACACCAAATTATGTTCCACTTTAATCTGCATTCTTGTTTATGTAGATAAATTTTTATCTCTGGCAATTGTTAGAAAGTAACAAATTCGTATTCTAATCCCTTACCTAATAACTCAAACTTCTAAATTTTTGACAATAATGATTCTGTAGCCATCTAAACTGTCAAAAAATCTCTTTATCACAATTTCGCATAAATTTTTTTGGCTAACTCAAAAATTTTCTTGACATCGAAGTTACATTCCAAGTCTGTTATAAGCCAACACAAATATACTTTTGACATTTTTTATGATTTTTTTTTCCATTATGGTACACAACGTGTCATCTTATGGAACAATATTATTTAAAATTCAATGATACAGATAGTGAACTATTTTCAGATCCATCCGGTTAATTATAGTCATCTTAATTATAGAATGATTCATTTATACGACTATAAGGGCACCCTTTAGAAAAATAGATACAACACATGAAAATTAATAAAAATGAAAATCATAGCAGCATTCATATGATTGTCAATCTATCCATATGGTTGAGTTTAAATTAAATGGATGTTGCACCAAGAGATAGGTAATCCCAGAGTAATGAAGTTTTTTTACCAGACTTTGAGACAATTTTTATTTATTTATTTTATTCAATAACATAATGAACCGTAATTCCTAAAAAAAATCAAAAGAAAAAAATATATATAACCACATATTTTTATTTGTAAAACTTTTTTTACTGCCTTAGAGTGGCAACATGGGTGGATTCAAGTTTCAATCCTTCCAAAAAGAAAAATTTACTTGAACAAATATGTCAGATAATATAATATAAACTTATTGGGAGAAGAACAGATAAAATTCAAAATTGGAAGAATCAATAATTACAAGCAAAGAAAGATTAGAAGGATGGAAAGATCTTTTCAATCCTTTTTCCATGGGTTTTCATCTTTCTTATCAAAGAAAATAAACATAAATCCTTCACTTCTCATTGATCCCAGCTCATTAATTTATTTTTTTCTTCAATCCCTCTTGAGAAACATGTCCATAACCTTTTAAATTGAACGGTTGATAGAAATATATATATTAAACTATAACTAAACTAGAGGTGTCCTCTTCTAATTTTATGAATTACCTAGGGTAGGAATATCAATGCATACACGAGCCTACAACGGTAGAAGTAACATTAGAGCATGCGTACTTGAATATTTATATCGCAACAAAAGGAAAAGGAAAACTTGACTTTTAACTCTAACTCTAAGTCAAGCAACAACCATCAAACGGTGATGCTATCCAGGCAAGATTTTGAAAGCTGAACAAAACTCATGCATTCTTGGGTTAGATTAGTCGTAGCACCAATCAGTCCATTTTCATTGCTGGTCACAAAATTCTAGCTTTTTATATTTCCTAACTACCTCGGGCCCCTCCTTATCATTGAAGGATCCTTGTACGTCATTTTTTTGACATGGAAGCTTTGGTCAACTCTCTCTCTCTCTCTCTCTCTCTTAAGAAAATTTTATTGAACACAAAATCTCATGCAGTATCTTCCACTGCTATATAAAAGCCATTTTTTAAAGAGGAACAAGATAGTGATATATAGACATGGAGTTTGTAGCCACTTCCTTTAGAGTGGTTGGCTAGAGCAGATCAAAAGTTTGGTCAATTACATGACTTTAATATATATATATATATATATATATATATAAGACACGTTAATTACCAAAGAAACTGCAGACCAAAAACCTTTTTCTCATGTGTGAACAGCACGACTTCCGATCAGCATAACTCTACAAATTATTGGGCTGCAACTTATTATTTAAGAAAGTGATTATTTTTCTTGGTTTTCTGTTATTTTCTTCAGACTTCTGTCAGTTAATTACTTGCAAAGACAACACACGAATATGAGAAATGGAGAGTTGAAACCTTGGTATAATATGTTATATTTATAAAATATATTATATGTATATGCTTCTTCTAAGATTCCAAGGTTTTTTTAAAATGAAAACGAGGAAAAGTTCTATGCACCTTCAAGACAATTATTTGATGCATAATAGCTATGTCAACACGTTTCCAGACATAAAGAAAAACACCTTCGCTGTTTCATAAGACAAAGCAATGTAGAATCCAGTGTTTGAAGTAATTAAGTCTTTAATTAATAGAATAGCTAGATGCATGAAATAAATATTAATTATCATAACCTACCTGCCAAGAAGATCACTGGTCATTCATGCAACATTATTGCTGTATGTTAGCTAGCTTGTGAAAGCTATAGAAATTTGTTCACTGAAACAAATGGCAGTTAAACCAGAAAAGAAAATCAGTCTCTCAATTGCATATAATTAGTTGTTAACACTCCACGAAGATAAACAGTTCCAACTTAGATTAAAAAAACATGCATGCAATCTATCTACCATGATGAGTGCAATGTGCTAATGTATACATATAGCTATGAACAGTATATATATATATATATATAGGTTGTGATATTACACAGTGAAGTAGTGGTGAAACTCCAAACCTTTCACACAGATATGAAAAATTAAGCTAAGCAATATCATGAAACAAGGGGTCTTCGAGGAGGTCGTGCCATGCTAAAGGAGCTTCTCCTCCATAGCTTGAAGCACTAGAGGCATCTCCCAAGTTGTTGATCATGCTTGAAGTCTGCGCTACAGGAGGAACTACTGAAGGAGGAGATGGAGTTGAAGAGGAAGGAAGCTGCCATGGAGAATTGGGTGAGTCCTCTCCTTGACTAAACACTGTCAACTCAGGAGCTTGGACCATGTCCTTGTTTGGTGGTGTTTGATAGTTGCAAGGGATTTGTAGGTCAGGTAAATGAGAGAAGGAGATTGAATCATTGATCCCTTGAAGAGAGGATGCTGATAAATCCAACTGAGATAAACTTGACACTGGGCTATCCTTGATTGAAGAAAGTGAATTCAAAAGATTAAAAGCCTCCATGTCACTAAAAGTACCGATAGTGTTTAGGTTGTTTGAGCTTGTTGCCATATTAGAAGCTGCAGGAGCTTGAGGTTGAAGGAGATATTGCAGATATTGAAGTTTTGCCATTTGAGCAGCTTCTGTTTGTAGTCTTAGAGCATGCTCTTCCAATGAATGGTGATCCATGAGTTCCTTCAGGTTAGCTAAAGCTATAAGATGTGGCAAGCTTGAGAAGATATCGGTTCGAGGTCTGTGAGTCATGGGATCAAAACCCATTTGGATGAGTTTTTTCTTCAGGTGGGTATTCCAGAAATTTTTTATTTCATTATCGGTCCGGCCTGGTAGGTGGGTTGCAATTGCAGACCATCTAGAAAGCAGCAAGCAAAAGAATGTGGAAATAAGCATAACATGAACAATACAATAATTAAATAATTAAAAAAAAAAGATAGTTAAACTAGTTACTTGTTGCCAAGGACGGAATGGAGATTTAGAATTGTTTGTTCTTCTTCTTGGGAAAATTTCCCTCTTTTGATGTCCGGCCTTAAATAGTTCGTCCACCTTAACCTGCAACTCTTTCCACATCTATTAAGACCTGCAAAAATAAACTACTTGTTAGAGACAGAGAGAGAGAGAGAGAGAGATATGATAGGGATGGAGTTGTGCGATAGAAAGAAATTGGTACCAGCAAGTTTAGGGAGGGCTCTCCAGCTTCCATGGCCATGCTTTTGGATATATTTGACAAGTTTTTGATCTTCTTCAGGGGTCCAAGGACCTTTCTTGAGGCCACTCTCGTCGCAACAAGGAGACCTGCCCATTTTCGATATAAGAAGACGGTACTGTATCCTATGTTTTTCCCTTAAGATTTTGCTGCCTCCCTTAGATCCAACCATTAACTGCAGGCTTCCTATTTATATGCGTTCTATGTTTCTTGTCACCCCGATAGAGCCCAAAAAGCAAGGTTGATGTGGTCGCCTCTCATTTGCTAAGCAAAACAACAATAACCTTTTTTTCTTCTTGAAAGGTCAACTTTGCCCTTTATGTCTCCTCCCTCCAGGTGGTTATTTAATCAATATTTGGCTATAAAATTTTGAGCAGCCAACCAATCAAAGATGGTTCAATAATCAAGACAGCTCGTGGTCGTGGAAGGGCAGTAAATTAATAGCCTTTCTTCCATTCCGACTAATTAAAGAAAACATTGAGCAATTACCATGCAAGATCATCTTTTTTCGTTCAAACATTCAAATATGATAAGATCAACACATATTTTTACAAATGTTATAGTATGACTATGAAAGATGAGAAGGGTAAATTTCACTCTTTTCCCTCTAGCTAGATTCATCGATAATATTATATATTGTTCCATTTTTATAATTTTATAGTTTAAAATTTTCAAGGCTGCCTTTAAATTTTTTACAAAATTTAATTATCCTCGACCATTTAATAGCTAATGATATCCCAATTTTAATTATTGTTTTAGGTTTTTTTTCCTTAATCTTTTAAGCGTTCTTATACAATATTATCATATATATATATATGGGGATTTGAGAGAAAAGAATAAGGAAAAATAAAAGAAAACGATGAAAAAAGTGAGCTTTCCATTAGATTTAATTTGTTAGCTAAATAACAATAATCATGTATTACCATAATTTCATTAAATAGCAACAGAATATCTATTGCTAAATTATGATAGTGAAAATAGTGACGGATTTGCTATTCTATCGTTATTTTTCTTAATAAATTCGTAATTAAATCATCTCTAAAACTTATGAAAAGATTCTATTATCAAATTTAGCGATCGATTAGTGTCCATTACTAATAAACAATTGTTATTCCATCTTTATTTCATTGTTATTTATTTTAAATTCAATAACAAACATATGTCAATCGTTAATTTTTGTTGTTATTTAGCGAAATTCTAACGAGTAGTGGACAATATTATTGAAACTTTTTTGAAACCACAAAAAAAATATTGAGAAATTTTAAATTATATATAGCTAGGGATAGCAAGTAGAATATTGATAAATCTGCAGGGAAAAATGAAGAAATAAATTACTAACTGATTTTAATGTAGATAAAAAAGACAATTAATGTTTGGAGAGGAAACCTGTTTAATTAATGTATCCAATAATTATTAATTAATATCTAGTACTAGAAAGTTATGGGATATTCTCATCATTATTTTTTCCATATGCATTTTGGTCCATATGTCTGAAAAATATAGGTTGTTTTCAAAAATTAATTGATTCATATATATGATAGAAAGAAGATTCATTCTAAAGTTTAAGTCCGTCGTTGTCGTGTGCATGGAATGAATAGGCTTCTATTCTTTATACTTCAAAATGCTGAGGGCAATTTTGAGATCCAATAAATGATTAAACGAAAAAGACCATAATTAATGGCAATCAAAAACAAATTAAATTTGAAGGACTAAAATTAAGAAAGAGGTCAGCACCAGGGAGGGGTACAGATGGCACGTCTTCGATGGTCAGAGTATAGAAGAGCATTTCATGCACGCAACAAAGCTGCCTATTTCGTCACCCAGTGCATGGCATTGGCATCTCTAGCTTACTATAAATTTTGTTTACGCAATATATTTTATTAAGTATCATGCATTATATATTATAAAATCCAACTATATATTGATCAATATATATACGAAAATGGGGCCTCATGATCAGTTTCTGAAATTTCTGGCCAGCTTTTAAGTACAAATTAGCCATCCCAAAAATTAATTGGAGGAAACTCCCTTTTTTATGCCATTAATTACCACATTATGAGAAATATATATAATGTTCATTATATTAAATTCTGAAAACGTATTTATTACTGAACGTTTATTTTGTTTAAAGTAATTTACGAATTATTCATTCTCTCAATAAACGATAACTTGAAGTAACACCATGCATGTCACTAGGGCCAACCTCAAATTGGGTTCCATATCTCTGCATAAGCAACGATGTATGATTGATTACGGTTTACCAATCATAATATGGTATCACGATAAGAAAAATCATTGAAGAGATCAAAGGTTTGGTTTAAAAAAAAAAAAAAAAAAAAGGAAAACATTGCAATCAAAGAAAGAATACTGTAAATCATCAAGAAAAAGGCCAAAAGAGCTCCGGAAATAGGCATTCAAACTATTTAATGAATATCTAAGGAAGATTCTCAAAAACATTACATCGAACTCGTCATGAAAAGACTGCAAGGGAAGATGACTTAGCAAATTAAATACATTAACAAATAATCAAACGACTTCAAAATCTGAACTCTCCACATATATATATATATATATATATATATATATATATATATATATATATATATATAATGAAAGAAAGGATCACAAGCTATGTTTACCTTATCTTCCATAAATTTAAAGCAAACATTACGTACGTATAATATTCTTACATGATGGCAATCTATTTAGTTTCACCATAGCCGACCTCATGAGGAAAGTTCGGGAGGTCTGCTGGGACAAGGAGAATATAATCAAACTCCTTTTTGCTTAAATTGAACAAAACGCGGTAATGTCCAAACCTAATACATTTTTATACTACGATTAATACCAAATAAAATAAAAAAAATTGATACATACATAAATTTAAATATTTTTCGAAACTTAACTTAATTAGTAGGTGATTATGCTCTCAACATTATTATCTAAGGTTCGATATTATAACCAAAGATCTTGTAGTCTAACTTGTAAAAAGTTACAGTTCAAATTTTAATAGACTAATTCTACTATAAATTTTGGATGTGTGAATTATAGTAAAAAAAAATGGTCAGATATATATATATATATATATAAGCTGCAAAATTATGTATCTTTCTTTTTATAATTGCACCAATCTGAATATAGATAACTAATTTAAAAGAAAAAAGCTAGTTCGAGGACCCTAATTATTAAAACCAAAAACCTTAACTTGGGTTGGAGATCAAAAGATTAAACAAGCCAGTGAATCATGAAGTTATATAGCTATAGCCACCTTCTATTTAGAAATTATTAGGCCTATAATAATGATCTATAAATTAATTACACATTCGTGTTAGTGGATGAAGTATAATAATTTCCTAAGTATTGATTGCTTCCTGATCCAAGTCATTGGAACCTCTACCATGTCGACATTCATGTCCCGTAGCACAAAATAAGTGAATATATATAATGAGTGAATCTATGTAACATTACTAAAAAAATGAAACCAACAATAGCAGCAATTTCCTAATAAAGGTGGTGACAAGTTGATTAGATTTTATGTATTGCCTGATGTAATGTAGGCCATACGATAATTAGCTAGTATTGTCCTTCACTGCCTTATGTATCTCTTGAGTTGAGTACGTACTCAGTGGGATCTTGTTCCAGCTTTCCACGTGTGCTTGATGATTTTGCATTCTAACCAACCACATTGCTAATAGGCCACCTTTCCCTCTCCCTCTCCCCACCTCTGCCTCCATTTCATAATTGTCTAAATTAATTATTTATTAATCTTTCTATTATAAGTGGAACTTAGGGTTTCCATGCATAATTATACTCTCCATATGATTTGGAAAAGAACTAATTAAAGAAGACTACAAGCATGCATGCATGCAGATATATTTCATATTTGTATTGTGCGCATTTGAATTCTAATTAAGTTTTAGTTTTGGCTGGTAAGTGGATTGTTTTCTCGTAAAATTATTTAGAATTCAAATCCTAAAGAAATTGCTAGAAAATAATTCTTAATTATGAATGCATTGCAATCCGAATACAGATGATTTGTTTAACAGTCAATTAATTAGTCAGGGATTTAGACTTTGTTACATGAAATCCTTTACCTATAATACTCCTTGAAGAGAGAAAAAAAAAAAAAGGAATTTATCTGTGTGATTATGTATCTAAATGTGCATGAATTGTTGTCAAAATACTTAGGTTTAATCATAAAACTTACTCTCAGAGATAGGGACATGATGATGAAAAAGACATGACCCATTTGACCATTGAGGGAGCTAGTTAGAGGAGAAGTTGGTGCAGCAAACACTGAATTTCCGCCATCTTTTAGAAACCTAAAAGATGTTCTCCTTTAAGTTTAACCCTGATCGGTGAGAATGCGTCAATGGCATTTGTCGATGCCTTTGTCCTTCTCTTCCTTGTCCTGTATCATAAACAAAGAGATTTAACCTTGATTTCCTTTTCAAGAGTGGAAAATTAAAGGAGTTCCTATATATGTATGGATCCAGTCAAAAAATATATAATAACTGAAGAATATGTAGGACCTCAAAATATGCAGTTAATTTCATGCAACATCACCCTCCCCGCAGGCTTTTCTGTTCTCTCTCTCTCTCTCTCTGGATAAATCAAGGATAATATTGTTGGTATCAATATATATGTTAATGGGAAACAATTCGGTACAAAAACCTCCGAATTGAAAGTATTTTATGTAAATAAATATGTTTTTTTCTTTTTTTTTGCTCTCAGTAAGTATATGACTAAATAATTAATTAATTTTATATATATATATATAGCATCTTTTATTCGGAATTCATAATTTCCTTGCCTATGGTGGTTTTTCCACTTCCTGTTAGCATTATTATCAACCTTTTGTGTCTATGTCTGTCGATCAGCTTAAGATTGTATATTTCTCAAAAATAATTAAAAAGAAGAAATCTCAAAAAGAATATTATATCATAACTAAGTGAGTTCTTTTAACCTAAACACGTTCTCTTTAAATAAATTGAAAAAGAAAAACTAAACTAACACGTTCAAATTAAAGCATCAAATCAATGGCCACATAGAGTCAAAGCAACAGGACGAGAAGTTAGAATTCATTAAATTTTCTTTTCCATTCCCATTTTTTCTTTTACTTGTATGTATTACTGTCGGCAAGTTTTACTCGCTACTAAAAGAAATCAAAAAATTCTCCATCTTGGATTTCAAGAGAGAAAATCAAAGGTGCACTATTTCCACCTTCTTCACGAAAGCTAGTTAAAAGATTTTTTTCGCAGAGAGAGAGAGAGAGAGAAAGAAAGAGAGATTGCTTCTTCAAATAGGGTTCCTTGTCGGATGGACCACCCTCCTCGCATTGAAAAGAGGCAGGTTTAATATAGAATTTAGAGGTAAGTGATGTCACCTAAAGTTAGTAATTATTTTTAATTATGATTAGAAAATATCATTGTTGTGTCAGCTAAACAACTAAATTGCTTGCTCTGTTAAGTTTCTACCCAATACATCTAAACTCGGACTTTCTACGCTTCCCCTGCCACGTATAGGGTTTGCTGTTGCTCCATTTCCATGCAGAAGGAAAGCAACCCTACTGTATATCAATGGGATTAAGTACATATACGAGACTCAACATATAATACACATAGAATCACAAATAGAATATAAAGGACGCCTAGTTGGTTCTTGATTCGAACAGTCGAGAGAGACCACGAGAAGTCGCTCGTCTTTGTTTAATTCAGTTTTCCTTAAACATTTCAAGCACCATTCTTGCTTTTCACGCATTCTCTTTGAGAAGCAAAACATATAATAAACAGTGAAGAAAGATTATGGGCTCGCGATACATGTTGTTTTAGAACTCCAACAAATTGACTTAAATCTAATATTGGACAACAAGCACCACTTGCAAGCTGCAGCTAGATATATATTTGGCTAGCTAGCTAGCTTTGATTAGTTCTAAATAGCCCCTCAAAACAACGTATTTGGCTTTGACATATAGGTAGATTGACTGAAAGGGCCCCTTGGAGTTTCCATCGAAAGCCACCATAAGTATAAGGGTCCAGCATTTTCAATCTAATAATAATACATGTGGCTTCCTCAGATAACCCATAGACTTATTACACAGTCATCTGTATTAGTTAGTTAGAGGGAAAAATGGATGTAATTTAAGGGTTTTAATTATAAATTGTCTCTAATCATGAATAAACAAGCTAGGTAAGATACATATATCGGTTTGGACTAGTGAGGTTATTTCTCCGACTGTCGACAATGACACTTACTTTAAGCATCATTAAGCACTTGATTAAAGAAAAAACAAGCAGAAAGGACAGAAGAAACAGTTAATTATATATTAGAAAGACTTGTATTACGTATAGTACACGTGAATAGTATTTGTGGGCATGCATCAAACACCAACTTCAACTCTTTTCAACTATTCATGGCCTAACAACCCTAATAACTACAAAACAAAAAACAATTTGATGTGGGGTACTTATGAAAAATATATCTATGCTAATTTCATCATATCTTTAATGTTCTACTATGGAACTCAAGTCATTTACCCCATTGGTCTGAACAAAGTGCCCAAATGGCGACCATAGATTAATTTAGGGCTTATTTTATAAGAAATTAACTAGATTATATAACTTCTGACATGACACTAAGACTTGAGGGCCGTTAATTGAATTTATAATTAAGCTATGCCCAAATCTTCTTAATTACACCTTGCTCGTATTGCTATCACATAGCATCTAGCTACTCGTTTTCTCAACCGTTATGGCCAGCACTATGGGTTAGGAATATGATATATGTATGAATTGATATATAAGCAATCATCATCATTTAATTTGAAGGATTGTTTTGTTATAGCTAGGGAAATATTTAATTTAACTATAGCAAGTTTGTTGTATATGCTACCTTTATCATTGTTTTTGGCCCATCAACTACCATGTCTTAATTTGTTGGCTTAACTTCAATAGACAATGACATCACATATACAGCTAAGGACAATGAAAGACAATGAGACTGATAGTTTGGTTAATTATTATGTTAATTAATTATCAGCTAAAATTTGAAGAATAATTGGACAATCATCTCATTAATTGATTTACCCTAGCTTAGCTAGCTAGCTATATGGTCTGATTAATTACATCTTTCCATCAACTTTTGACGACAAGGCAATTAGGGTCAGAGAACACCACAAAAAACTTGTCGCCAACTTAAGGATCTGTTGGCCTTTACAACTTAGTAGTTATGTGATCAAAACATATTAGGTTTTTTTTCATGACGATTAAGATTTTTAAACGCAAAGATGCTTTCTCAAATAATTATCCATTTAAAGCTAGATAGTATCAGTTTTGGCATAATTAAGGATCTCAGTTGAGGAAAAAAAAAAATATATATATATATATAATTCTTGCAGACAATTCGAAGCTTTTTATGTTTCTATAGAATATGGATAGGTTTATTGCAGATATGTGGGAATTAATATGTTGGAGACCAATTTAATTATCCTTGAAATAAAAAGTGAATATCCAATGGTCATTTTTCCATTATATTTTAAGAAAACCATCTCAATCTAAAATTTATTATTATTATTATTATTATTTGACAAATTCGTACTCAAAAGGATTCTGTATAATTTTTTCTGCTTTTGAAATATTGTAAAAAGAGAACGGTTTGATGTGTAGTCTATCTCTGATAAAATAAATAACAAAAGATTAAGTACTAAAGGATATGAAGAAAGAAAAGAGGTAATTTTACTTTTAAAAAAAAAAAGATCAAAATACGGTTCAAATTAAAATGAAGATGTAAAAGTAGAGATGTCCATGTTTAAATTTAGCCGCATCCTGATAACAATATAGAAAAGGTAAACCTAAAACTCATCAATTTTTATGTAATTTTTGCTTAAAAAATATTTATAAACAAATTGGATGTAATTCTAATAAAAAAAAAAGAAGAGCAAATTAAGAACAAATCAATAAAAACAATAATATCTAAAAATAAGTTCCCAAACATAAACCTAATCATAGTTGTTGTATATCGAATATCACAGACTTGACGTTTTAAATAAAACATCAGAAATTGTTACACAGAGAGCATAATTAGGAGAAAAGGAATACTCTTCATTACCGTTTTAAAGATAACTTTTGTTTTCTTAATTAACATAAACTAAAGCTATCTATAAAAAAAATAATGGATCATTAATTTTCTATTACTAGCATGCATTTAATTTCAATTTGTTGTAGCTAGCTAGGTAACTAATCAACAAATTAAACCTACAAAAAAATTGATTCAAACTAGTTATATGGCATTAAGTTAATTAGTTTTCTATTGAGTGCTTGAGCTGTAGCATCAAGATTATGATTTGGATACTTGGATCGCAAAACATGAATATTGTTAACCAGACCAAATCAAAAATCCAAAATTATACATATGATAGAACTAAATAGGACAGTCGACTGATTCGGTTACCCTAATTTTTCGATTGATTTATTGCCAGTACTACTACAAGTTTTTGGAACCCTACATAGGAGCAAAATATCAAGTTTTAGGAAAAGAAGGAGAGTCGGCTTTCTTTCTTAAGGGAGTTCTTTCTCAATAGCTCAGTGGTACAGCAGTCGGCTGTGGCTGGAATTTTGAGTTATCTCTCTTTTAACTTAGCGACTCCTGTTTTTCTTTAATTTTAGATTCTAAACTAGCAGAATCGTGGGACATCAAAAGTAAGAAGTTGATTGTTATTTTTCAAATCAGACAAATATTGTGAAGTAGGAAAATTCATGTTTCACTATATTATTATATTTTTATGCCATAAGTACATCAAGTATATATACACACACATATATATATATAGAACTATGGAAGGAAGCTAGCTAGTCCACCTTCCCAGCTAACTTACTTGGCAATGAAACAAGAACTTAAGCTAAGTTTAGTTGCATATTTCAGGTGGAAAATTACTGCTGGGTAATTAGTAGATGTTCTTTCGTATTACGGAAATAAAACCTTATAAAAGTAATTTTCCAGCCAAGATAAACATGATCTAAGAATACTATATCATAAAAAATAAATAAAATAAAATAAATTCAAGCAAACACAAATGGAAATGTATCAAACAGACAATTTTAATCTGGACACTAAAGAGAAACTAGAAAAATCATTTAAAAAAAAAAAAAAAATTGTAGAACCCTCTTGGCTCTATGCACAACCAACCCGCGTTCGGCCAGGCTGTATATTAAACATAACAAATTCAAATACAACAGATGAACAAAGAATAATGCCTAGCTAGTAGTGTTGAAAAGTGATATTCTCCATTTACTTTTAAAAGCCCTACATATATAAAAAGAAAATTAGAGGGGTCCCTAGAATAGCAACCTTCACTTACCAAATCACGATGAGCCAATAATTATCCTTGACGCGTTTATTCACCAGAAACCAAGTCATATATATCTATATATATATATATATAGCTCTATTTATATGAAACTCATCTTCAGGGCATGTATTTTGGATCCCTAGCCCTAGCGACACCTCCCTCTAATCTATTTTAATCATGCAAGTTGATATACAAATTAGTGTCATATTCTCTTCACTGAGAAATCACAAACTTAATTAAGGCATGCATGCAGAATCTTGCAATGTGATATTTAAAACTGCCATCCAACTATTTTATGCTATGCGTCATCCGTGCACTTGTCTTCTTTTGCTCGTTGAGTTACTAAGAATATTACTTATACGATTCGAACTTAAAAAAGAGTACTCCTACCTGTTTTGCAAGAAAAACTAGCCTTGAATCGGATGTTCATGACTCATTATGATATTTAATTTAACTTGGATTTCATATTACATGGTATAGGATCTCACTTGTGCATTTTGCTTGATAAGTCCATATGCAATTTATAGACAATAAGTTCAATATGTATCTACACGGCATCCCAGACCTAGTTCGATCAAGTGGAATTTTATATGCTTAGAGCTCTGAAGTATATTTAACAAAACTAGATTCACTAACTGAATATCTTCTAATTAGACTTGTTTTTCATTCTAATTATGATATTTGAGCTACATACAATGAGGCATCATTCTCTCTCTTATCTCTGATCTTGCTAGAATGACTGCATGCAATTAATGTTATGATAACTTGAGGATAAAACTAATTACCTTCTCTAACAAATTAACTAGGCATCGTTTAAATTTTAGAGTATGCAGCTACCATTACCTAGTTTATTTGGTACAGTAAAATAACTTGATACAGCACATGCACTATATGTCTAGAGCTTTTGTTTTCAAGAAGAAAATGAAATGAAAACCTAAAGAGCAACTAATTAAAACAACATCAAAAAAGCCAGAACCTCGGCATATGTACACGACCAACCTACCAATATAAACAATCAAAGGAAGGTATGTGTCACCTCACACTGATAGCAAGTTTCAACTAGGATATCGTTTTAGAGCATCCAAAGCATGTAAGTGCCTTGTATCAAAACAAAGAGAAGCTCATGGGTTAGTAAGTTCTTATTTGTCCAGTCTATAGAGTTGGGGCCTAGTGGTGAATCCTGGCCCACTAAATAGAATCCAAGAGTGCCCCAACCTACCCAGATTTGACCTATCAACTCTGACTGAATTGCTCTGAACAGCTAAATCATATGGTCCAATAGTTAATCAGACTAGTTTTCACCTAGCTGTTTAAAATCAAAATAGCATTGAACTAGGACTAAAATTTGCACACAAGTATTGACAAACATGCATACTTTGTAGGTAGAGTGGAAAATTTCTTGACGATTGTTTTGTAATCAACTACTCCATCCTGCTAACGATAGAGATTCAATATTTTATTTTTTAAAATTTATTGGAGAGATTCATTAATTTGTAAAATTTAAAGTGAAATCTTCACATAACTCCTAACTTTTGATGGGAGGCCTCTTAGATTCAATCTCTCAAACGCCTGGCCCTGGATCCTATTCCTACAAACTATATGAAATGAGATTAAACCAACCTGCACCTAACTGGTTTGACTCTCTCAAACTAAAAGGACCAGATGGGCCGACCTGCCTAATTGGACTCATCCTAGTCCACTTCTTATTGAACCAAGAAAAAAATTAGGATCCACAATAATGGGTTGCAATTTGGAAAGCACAAAAATCTACCCTACTTGACCATCCAAAAACCTAAACGGGGTGCGCTAATCATGCACTCTATTTTAAATAATAATCTGCTCAACAAAAAGAGGTACGGTTTTCATCATTGGATCGGTGTTCTGTCCACTGATCATTGTTGAGAAGTGCATCATTTTTTAACAAAATTGTAATTAATTAATGGTAATAAAGCTTTGACAGCATACGAAAAGCGCAGTACCAGAGCATCCTTCGAGCTACCAACAATCAATTGACAAACGTATTGTTCTTCTAAAGCAAAAACCAATCTATGTGTTCTCAAGATTATAATGCACTCACAAGAGAAATATGCGAAAGGAATGGAAATTATATCAAATTATCAACCAAGAGAAATATGCAAGAGGCACTGAAATCACATAGTAAACCAAGAGAGAAAGTTTCCAAGGAACGGAAACAAAGATCCAAACGCAATAAATTGGAGTCCATAAAAAAAAATTCATCACCGGGAAGAAAAAATAATTCCAGGTAATTATTACTAGCAAATAAAAACATACCTTAAGAATCATATCAACTTGTGAATGCTTGTTCTGCTTAGGACTCCTCAAGACTGCACCACTCGAGTATGCAGACAAACGATCGGAGGACATTGGAAACGAACTTTGAAACCTGAAAATAAACATGTTCTCTGTACAAGGTCGAGAGGACGAGAGATAGAGAGAGAGAGAGAGACAGACAGACAGAGCAAAGAAGAGAGAAAGAGAGCGAATTATCCAGACTTGCTCATGGATATCTTAGTTACTGGATAGAGAATACGAGAAGCTAATAACAGGTTCAAATAATGATGCATGCAGAGTTAGGTCACATGGTTGTAGTTGAGGACCGAACAATTTAGATCATCAAGATCTATCCACGAGCATAAAACCTGATTGGACCTAATGACAGATTCAAGTCAAATCTTGAAAAGGAAAATGTCATGCCCAGAACTAAACATCACATGACTGGATAGAGAATATAATATAGAAAGCAGAATACCAACAGCTGATAGCGTGAGCTACCACTAAAACATCCTTAAATATATATACAATGTACGACACTATTTTTTTTGTACACTAGTGACTAAAAATTCATTATGGCAGTTGCTTGTTATGGCCCCCACATGAGAACCCAAAATGTGAACACAAGATGTTAAAATTTGACATTTAAAGTAATACCTAACACATTCACCGGAACCGTGTTTTCAAGAAACATTTTACTACATAGGTGTTCTAATTACAGGTATGGTTAAGAACAAAAATAGAAAATTGCTCTTAACATAACCACAGTCCAAGAGAACAAATATCAAACCGCTGGAAAGTTGAAAAGTCTATACAGGTTTCCCTGTGACTTTGATTGATGCTATGTAGAAGAAAGTAGAAGACTTTTTCCAGGTGTGAATTGCAGAGCAGGTTACTGCTGCCAACCCACATTTTGACAATGCCATAATGGAAATTACACAGCATTTGACAAAACCTTACCAAACAACTTTCATCAGACACCAAATTCAAGGATTCAAAAGAATCTTTGATTGGGTCTTGAGAGTAAGTCCGCGTTAACTATTAATTAAACTCAGAAAAGCACCTGTCTTTTCTTAACATGAGAAAAAATTCATTTGAATAATTAACAGTAAAACTGGCAAGATCCCATCTGTAAGGCCAAATGCCAACAATGAAGTCAGAGCAGAAAGTCAAAACATGTGCAGTGGTCAAAGGTGCCCTAAATAGTCAGTGTAAAATATAGAGATGTGATTATTCAGCATGCTTCTGCATCTTCAGCACAGTCAACAGCCACCAGAACCGTAAATGGAAAAAATAAGCGTAAGTGATACCTGAGCTCAAGAACAGCCATAACGTCTTTAAAATAAATCTCACAAAATAGTGATAGATGATAGTTCATACTTCTAAATCAATATGCCTACAAAAAAAAGAAGAGATGATTGGTCTATAATTTTTTTCTTTGACAGCAAAGAGGGATTTCATTAGCAAAAGTGCAAAACTAAAAGATTCATTACATAAATGAACCATCTCTGAAAGCCCCCGTGTCAAAGCTTGTTAACAAAGTTTGGGAAAAAGAAACATAAAGTCTACCAAATACTCTTAAACAACAGAATAATAAAAGTATTGTTAACCCACCCAACAGCATTATATATATATATGCCAGAAAATCCCATCTGCAGAACGCAGCAACACTTAAATCATCGTCGGACTACAAGCAATCACTGGAATGAATTTTAGAAGCATTATTGCAGAGAAGGGGCCAGCAAAAGATGTAGAATCAATCAAAGAAAGGCAACAATCCCCAGAACACATCCAATTCAACAGCAACTGAGCACTAGCTCTGGAATTGAATTCTTTAGCTTCAATAATGCTGTAGTAGGCATATATCCCATAATAACTTGTCAGACTAAGTACTCGCGACGCAAAACATCAGCATCCAATCAAAAAACTAAGAGCACAGCCAGGGGACCATGGCAGCAACTCGCTTTCAGCAGACAGTTCAAGAATTTAAGCATCCAGAGAACAACCTGATTCTTGAAACTGTCCATGGTAACAGCAAACTTGACCACAATCTGGAAAACATATGACAGCAATAACCTTCAATGGTTGAACCAGTTGCCTGCAATTGTATTAAACAATTGTTGTCATAAGAGCAGAACTAACTGAAAAAACCAGCATATAAATTCATATTTAGAATTGCACCACAGAAGACAACCTCTTGTAGCATACAGAAGTAACTAGAATAGAAAGCATATAAGAAACAGCAATATGGAAGTACAGGGTACCATCAAACATATCCCCCACATAGCAATAGAGACCTTAATAATTAGAACTAGGACGATTATTGCAGCAAGAAGGAAGATAAAACTTGCAGCGTAAAGCCAAGCTCTTCCATTTAACGGGCAGAAAATTTTGCAGCAAGTGGTAGAGGAATATTTAACAGTATAAAAAGCATCGAAATTTATTAAGCTGCTAGATTGATGGAAGCCATTGAAGAGCAGGCATTGGGCAAATCAACCACAGATTCTCTTTATTAAAAGTCCAATAACAGCTACTCCTCTTACCAATCACAAAATCAGATTTGAATCTGTTTTCCATTTTATTTTTTAAAATTACTCAAGCAGTTTCAAGATGCAGTTAACACAAAGCTCCTTAAGTAGGTTTGGGGATTGCCAAAAGAAAAAAACAAATTATCATAAGAGATACAGAGTCCACGTTGGAAGAAACCAAAATGATATTCATCAAAGACAATAAACCTGCCAGAAAATTATCACCTAGCACTATGCTAAGGAGTGATCAATTTAACAAAATGCCATGATGGATTAACAGCATAAACAAGACCAAAATCAAAATTCATTACAATCAATAAAGAAAATAGTTTCATTCAATTACTAAATACATTTTTAATTTCACCCCTATGAAGTTTGATTCTGATAGCCTTAAGATGTGGCACGCCAAGACCATTCTAACGGGTAAAGATTCCAAGAACAATAAATCTAAATTTTTTGCTGCCACTCCTGACATGACGTCTTGTTCTTCTTTGTGTAACAAATCATCCATCTGTTATCAGAGGTTTTCCCTCTAGTTTCAGCTTGGTTTCAGCACTGGAGCACTAAAGCAATCTTAGAAGCAGTTTTGCAAAATTGCAAATATACACAGATGCCCCTCAAAACTTCTTTTAAAAGCATTCTGACGTCCCTCCTTTTTACAGAACTTCTCATAAAATGATGAGAGTTATACCGTCTACGCTAAAAATGAGCATCTATCAGGTAGTTCTTTTTATGAGTATCAACAGTAAATTGGACCGAACAGTGCTTCCATTCAAAGTCCAATAACAAAAGCAACTTAAACACATGGAATCCACAAATAACATATAACAAAATCCAAAATCATAGGAACGAGATTATCTGAAAAGCAGCACAACGTCATTTCCATTTCTCGTTCGAAGTTCAATAACACATAGCATCTGAAACACAATCAACCCACAAAATAATACATAGCAAAAACCCAAAAAATTATATTACCTGAACTCAAGCTAGCATAACAACTATTTGAAATTTTGATTCTTAAACCCCCTCACTCTCCACTTCCATTTCGGCACTTCCTGAATCCTCAATCTCCACACTTTCGATCCTTTCATTCTCCTCCAAAACCGACCAATTAGGCGATTTCACTGCTCTCAACCACTTAAAATCATCCACATATCCCCAATTCTCATTCTCCTCTTCCAACCCAGCTTCCCTCAAATCCTCCTCGATCCCCTCATACCTCAAACAATACGGCGCAAACTTCGCACCTTCACAATCCTCAATTATTGGCCTACTCCTCACTCTCAAATAAAACTCACAACTTTTCGCATAATGTATCCTAATCTGATGCGATGCTAACACAAACACGCAGTTTTCTACTTCCTCTATCAAAACTGAACCAATCACAGGTCCCGTATAAACCCTACAATTCCTCAATTTGTTAACGAATAATGCGTTAACGCAACCGATCAATTTCACTTCACATGAATCCAAATCCGACAGCGTAAATTCTCCAATCTCTTTAAAATTCTTGAAATTCTTGGTAAGATTTTGATTTTCTTTGTTTCGAATTCCAGGTGAATCGCGAATTGAAAGAGGAATTTGAGTTGGAATTGGATTTGAATTCTCGGGATTTGATGGGATTTGAATTGAATTTGAATTCTCATGATTTGATTTATTTGTGGATTTGTTTCTGAAAGAGAATTTCTTTTTAGGGAGAAGTTGGGAATTCAAATTCTCGAGAGATTGTTTTAAATTCTCGATGGATTTGAGAGAGGAGCGGAGCTCGTAAGAAGGGAGAGAGTAGGAGCTTTCAGCGACCAGCTTTTCAAGGGAGGAGATGGAGGATGAGATACTGGCGAGATGAGATTTTAGGAGAGTAGGATCTGTTGTGCTGGGCGAGTTGGTGAGTTGGGATTCGATTGAGCGTTTGGAGTCGGTGAATGTGGAGAGGAAGGAGGAGGTGGAATCAGTGGTGGTGGAGGTAGTTTTTTGGCGGGATTGGTGGCGATTGGTCAAGCGGTCTAGCATTGCTTGATGTTTTTTTTGGAGTGCGGGGTCCCTGGGACTGTTTGGATTCGGACTTGGGAGATCTGATGGCGGCGGCGGTGATTCTTCCTCCATGGTTGTTTGCGGTGATGAAAAGTGGAGAAGGGAGTGTACTGTAAAAGAGCGGGACGAATGAAATGAAATAAAAGAATACGAAACTGCAGTGTTTAGGGATAAGATATATTTTAAAATGTTATAAGCGAAACGATAATAACAATAGAACGAGAGATAAAAATAATAAAAATGTTTATAAGGGATAATAAATATAAATGATTCTTCCATCTCTATAATATATTTGTATACAATATAAAATGAACAATAAGTTTATTTACTGATTTTAAAATTAAGAAAAGAATTGAAAGAGAATATGAACTATTAAAGATTTATAAATAATTGAATTAATTATATTATTTTTTAATTTTTCATATTAAATGGTGAATATGAATTATTAAAGGTATATAATAATTGAATCAATTACATCACTCTTTCAAATTTTTATATTGAATAGTAAATTGAATAATGACCAAGTGATGATATGAAATGGACATTTATTATTTCATAACACTTATCCTTTAATATACATTGTACAATAAACATGTCTCGTTAAAAACTTATAAAAAAAACTAGTGGAAAAAAATAGTATAATATTAAAGATATATAAATAATTGAATTAATTGCATCATTTTTTTTAATTTTTCATATTAAATTGTGAATATGAACTATTAAAAGTATATAAATAATTGAATCAATTGCATCACTCTTTCAATTTTTCATATTGAATGGTGAAGTAATTCACATTGAAAATAGCGACTAGTGTTAATATGAAATGGACATTCATTATTTCATAACACTCATCCTTATACAAGGGACATATCTCGTTAAAAACTTATTAGAAAAAAACTAGTGGGAAAAAATCCTAATAAAATAAAAATAGTACAATATTTCTTGGACACGTTAATCTCTATGTTAAATTTTTCATATCGAAAACATTATTTAAAATCTTTAAAAACACGTCACTCTTACAAACCATTTTCTCAAGAACTATGATAAGTAATGCCTTAGTGAATAAGTCTCGTTAGATTATCACTTAATGTACTATTCTTTTAATTGACTTATGCGGACATCATTATCTTCATATGATATTATTAAAACTTATTTGCTAATAGATAAACCATATGTCTCTCGGATATGATAGATCATTGATCTTAGCAAAATACATTCTTGACTTACCTTATGAATTGATATTTCTACATGATTTGAATATGTAGCAGCTATAGTTTGCTTCATAGAATGTCATGATATGGTTGTATCACAATGTGTAAATACATAAATAATTTATAATCGAGTTTTGTATAGATCGGATAAATAACATGTATCTACATAACCAATTAAACTCGACTTTGATTTATTTGAGTAAAATAAATAACATATCAATTTTTTTCTTGGAGATAACGTAAGAAATGTTTAATTTCATTCCAATGTCTCCGTGTTGGAGCACAAATATTTTTTGCTAATAAATTTTTTAAAAAATGCTATATCGGACCGAATATTATTGACAAGATATATCAATGCATCTCGTTGCACTAAGACATGGTATTTCAAGACCAAGTAATTCTTTGCTATTTTCTCAAAGTCAAAAATTGATTTTTTTGGATATTAAGTGAATGAACTATCATTAAACTAATCAATGGATGAGCTTTATATAGAATCATTGTAGAACTTTTTCTATATAAATTGATTGATGAATTAAAAATCTCATTTTCTAATTGCTCGAATCTGAGTTCAATATAAAAGTTCGTTTTTGTAAGGTATTTCATATCAAATTCTCCTTTTATATAACTTATAACACTTGGAATCTCTTCAAACACTCGATAATATTTAAATCATCAACATATACAACAATTATCACAAACTCCATTCCGAATTTCTTTATAAAAATACATGAACAAATATGATTATTTTTGTAATCTTATTTCAATAAATATTTATTGAAGCAATTATACCACATGTACACATGTTAATAATAACAAGTAGATATTGAAAAATATAAAATAAATATAAAAAATATAGCATAAATTAAATTTTTAAAAACTAAAATACTAAAATAATCTTGATACGGATCTATATAATTTAATGGAATTTATTTTTTGAAAATGTGTATTACATGTTTCGGGCATCTTAAGTCATTCTAAGACTTTCATATAGATATCAACTAATTAAATGCATGCATATGAATTTTTTTCATTTATTTTACCAAACTAATGAGATAATAAAATATAATTGTATCCATTATAGGAGAATGTGTATCATCATAGTCAATGTCGGATCTTTGTGAAAACTCTTGTGTTACAAGTCTTGCTTTACATCTCACAATCTCATCTTTCTTATTTCATTTTTGCACAAATACCCATGTGTATTTCACTGGTTTAACATCTTCGGATGTTTTGATCATGGATTCAAAAACTACTTGTTTGGTAAGAGAATATAATTCTACTTGGATTATTTTTTTCATTTAGACCAATCATCTTTATGTCGACATTTTTTTTATAAATTTAGGCTTAGAATCTTTCTTTTTATTTAAAATATCAATTGCAACATTATATGCAAAAATCTTATCAATAAATATTTTTTCTATCTTATTTTCTCCTTGTATTGACATGATTTATCAAAGTCTCTTAATCATTCTCAAGCATTTGAACTTTTATTGAAAGCCTATTATCGAAATATCTTGGATTGTTTTGTGAATATTTGCATCCTTTATATTTTCATCTTCATTATTTACTTTTTTCTTTTAAGGATTTTTGTCTTTAGAACCGATCAGTTTTCTAAACTTCAAGCATGCTTTATATTCATTTACTATGACATTAATAGATTGTCCTTCTAAGACAAGAATTCTAATATAGCATTCTCGGTGGAGACATGTATTTTAGTTACTCTTTTTAAATCCGAGAATGTATCTAGCAATTGGTCTTTAACATTTTATAAATAAATTATCTTATGAACTTCTAGTTCATATTATTTTATGCGATGATCAAGATTATGTAAAAATAAAGTATTTCATGTAAAATCTTTTTTCAATATTTTCAATCGCTTATTATGCTTATTTTCTACCCTAATGTTGAAAAAACTATTTTATCAAAATGACGATCGACAAATCAAGTTATAAAATATTCTTTATTCATAGTTTAAGATATTTAATTATCCAAAAGGACTCAAATTCAATATAGATTCTCAACCTCTTTTAATGGCTCATTTTAGTTCATTGCGGAGGAGCACTAGAGATGTATACTCGCACGACTAACAATTCTTAGATGAGAAATATTTAGCTAATGACCATTAACCAATTGAAAGAGGGAGAATTTATGATAACTTGTGGGTTTTATGTGAGTAAGTATTACTACATATAAGATTGCATGTCCCTAAACATAAATAGGGAGTTTTGTTTTCATAAGCAATAGTTTAACTATCAATTGAAGTCTTTTTGATAAATGATCCTACTAAACCTTTCGATTATAAACATGAGTAACAAATTGTTCAATCTTTATTCTAATAATCAATCAATAATCATTTAATGTTTGGGAGATAAATTCATCGATACTATCAAGATGAATTGTTTTAATAGCATAATCTAGAAATTATGCTCGTAATCGAATTATTTGAGTTAGCAATCTCGAAAACGCTAGATTTCGAGTAGATAATAAGCATACAAGTGACCATCTTATGAATGCATCTATTAAAACCATAAAATATCTAAATGATTCACATGATGGATGAATTGATCCACATATATCACCTTAATATGTTCTAAAATACTGAAGTTTTAATCTTAATTTTACTTGGTGATGACTTGATAATCAACATACATAACACAAAAATTCATTAAATTGAAGAATTTTTTGTCTCTTCAATATATGTTCATATAAATTTTTAATAATTTTTCACATCATAAAAGACTTAGAATAACTCAATCAATTATGTCACACAATAAAAGTATTTGTATTAGTAAATTTCTAGTTTACTATAGCATTTGTTTCAACCATTCAAGTGTTTGTAATAAAGATCAAAAGAGAATGGGGACAATTACTTAAATATATATTTTCTACTCGATATAATTATTGTAATATATAAGCATTAAATATTCTCAATATTTGTTGTCTTGATATGATATCCATTTAGACGAATATTTTTGAAACTCAACAAATGTTTATAGGACTTTGGAGATAATAATACATTATTTATAATAATAAAAATTTCATCTAGGTAATAATATATTTTCCATTTCGAAGCTTTCAAAATTTATGTCTTCAATTAATAATATATTCGTTGTTCTAGAGTCTTTGAAATTTATCTCTTCAAGTGATAATATATTCGTTCTTTTAGAGCTTTCAAAATTTGTCTATTCATGTAATAATATATTCGTTCTTCTAGTGCTTTCTATTAGATTGATAATATCAAATATAATATTAAAATAAATAAATAAATTCTTCATAAACATAAATAAATAAATAAATAGTAAAATAAATTTATATGTATCTCTATGCAATAGAAATTATAAGAAAATATAAAACATCTTATTTATAAATAGAAAAGTTAACAAGTTATTAATTTCAATTATCATCATTTTGATATATAAAATTGATCTCTATATTTTACTATTTCTTTTTTCAATATTGCTTGATAAAGCTTAACGAGATGTTTCGATGTACGACGCATACATGATTAATGTCCCTTTGTGCAATACCAATAGCTTTTATTTTCAAAATGATGGCTTAATCCACTTTTTTTCTTTTTCATAGTTTGTTCGCTTTTGATAGTAAGATGTATTATTGTAATCATTATAGTTTGTCCATATCTAGTGGTAAGGTGTATTATTATAAACATCATGATTAAATAGTAATTATTCCAACCACGATTATAGTTATGGTTACGATCACATTTATGTCTAAAATTATTATAAGTTGTCATGTTTATTTCGGGAAATGGAGTAGAACCAATTAGACAGAGTCCATGATTTTTTATTAATAGCTTGTTATTTGTTCAAAAACATGAAATCGATTTATAATATTTTTAAAATCCTTTGCTCGATATTGCAAGCTGTAGGAACATATTTGAGGCATGAAAAATAAAAAATATTTTTTCAGAATCAAGCATTTATAATCAATAATTCTTGTTTGAAATATCAAATGCCATAAAATCAAGTTTGTGAGGTTTGATATAATAAAAATTATATAATGCAATATTTAATAATAATGTTAGAAAATGATAACAAAGATAATAATAAAATTAAAGCTTTTCAAACAACATATTTTAGATCATTAGATTCTACATATTAAATCATTCAAGTTTTTCAAATGTATACTTTACATATTATTAAATTTAAAGTAAAGAATAAATTAGATATATATCTCTTAATGATCTATATAATTTAGATCTTTTGATAGAGCACTTGTGTAAAAAAATCTAATGATTGAATCTTTTGATAAATACATACCTCATGGTTTATTATCTTGATTGGTTAGAGCTTTGTGCTAATAAAGTATTATAAAAGAAATAGTAACAATAATATAATTTGAGAGAAAAATGATGAAGAAATGATTTCACTATGAAATAAAAGAGAAAACTAGAGATAACAACTCTAAACAATTATTTCAATTTCTACAAAATACTTACACACAATATAATGAATAATCAAGCTTATTTATAAAGTTCAAGATTAGGAAGAAAATTGAAAGAGACTATGAACCATTAAATATACATAAATAATTGAATCAATTGCATTATCTTTTCAATTTTTAAATTGAATGATAAATTAAATCATATTAAAAATAATAAGTAGTGACAATATAAAATAAACATTCATTATTTCATAACATAAGAACTTTTTTTTTAGGTCGACGAGTAAATTAGAGATTTTTAAATTTATAAAGAAACAATTAAAATTAACAAACCACTTTTTTATTTAGCATCTACGTCATTGTTTCATTTTGGATTAGAAAATACTTTAAAGAAGAAGAATTCAAGCTCCTTCGGTCTTTGGCCATAAAATTTACATCATTCTCAATTTTTTTTTCTTTTTTTTGCAAAGAAAAAAAATTGAGAATGATGTAAGAAAAAGAACTGCTTCTTTAAGCAAATCCTGTAAAACTTGCAATAAATAGACTTTTTATTGAATTTTAAATTTTCATGGATAAGTAAAACTTTGTTGCTCAATAATATTCAAGCAAGTTATTAAACGAAATTTGTGCTTTGCTGATGAAGAAAAGGCGAGGCATTGGATAGACGAAAGAATGAAGGGAACGAAGGGAGGAGCATAACTATCAACAAAATTAAGCAATCAGTTAAGGAGAACACTCATCTTGAAAGTAAACTATATTCATTGAGGAATAATACATTAGATTTGGCTCAAGCAGATTTTTCCGCTTCTTCAGCTGCCTCTTCCTCTTGCAATTTCTTCAGAGAGGGAGGTGGTCTAACAACAATGCTTCTCTTCCATTGCCTGTCCAGCTTTCTTGACAGCCTCTTGCCAACCCCCTCCTCGATCTCTCTCTCCCGCTTAACAGTAAGCATGCGAGCAATCTGTAATCAATAAAACACACTCCTCAATATTGAATTAAGAGGTAGGGACGGAGGGTACTGCTGCTTTAGCCTACTCCCATATATAAGTTGAAGCAATCCCCAAAGAACTTCACAGTGCCAAATGAGCTTTGATATTAATAAAATATTCAAAGAACATGTTAACATAGAGAGAAGGCATGAAAGTGAAAATGTGGGAAATGGGGTTAGCATAATAGCTACACAAATTGCAGAGCATCATTTTCACTCCTTATTGTTTTGTAGCATGTCATGACATGCCATAACTATTCCCAAAACAGTATGCCCTCATCCCATCGTTGCCATAATATATTCAGGAGGCTTATCCTATTCAACATCTTATCAAGGACATGGAGTATAATGATACAATGATAAGTTTCTTCCTTTCAGTCCGGCATACATTAGAACGACTTGTGCTAGTGACTATTTGGATCTGTCAAACTCTAGAACATTTTCTGCTTTTTTAAAGGTCCAAGTGTTAGATACAGGTGTTTTAAGGTGTCCTATGAAAAAAATTAACTCATTACCATGCTCTTGATAATGCACTCAGGTAGCACACATGTTACCATTCTCTCTTGTTTCAAAGAAGTTTCCTGAGTACTAGCTAGAAAGGACAATAATTACTTTAGCATTATTCTAGTTTTTGACCAAGATAGCAAAATACTACCAAAATCCAAAATACAGCAACCCCAGAGGCTTAAAATAAAAATGATTGTTGATGACGATAGAAATAGATCTTTAACCAAATGAGACCACAAATTCCAGCTTAATCATTCACATAAGAATTCCATTGCAAGATAATTTACCAATGAGGACATACAAAGCAATGATTTAGGTCATGAATACAACAAGCGTATATTTTTAAGAATGTATGCCCAGTTTTCCAATGGACAAAAAGAAATTTGTGAGAAAATCCACAAGTGCTCATTGTTCATCCATATCCACACACACACACACACACAAAAAAAAAAAAAAGCTTTATCATTGATCAAATAAAGAAGCTGATGTGGGAAGTTAAAGTGAAAAACAAAATGCACCCATTCCAAATTTCATGGCTATGCGTTTATATGCATCAAAATTCCTCTCTCACAATGCTAGCCAAGAACATCAGAAAGTAAAATAGAGTTAATGATATCCAAATCAGAGAGATATGATTAGATACTCCCAGTGTATTGCTTCTCCATTCACATAAAAGTGGGTCCCACTTTATGCGAGCAGGGGAGCTAAGTATCTAATAATTTCTCCAGGGAGAGTCGGAAATGTGTTTGTTGCCATTTGCTTTTCCAGATACACAGAACAAACTATTTCGAGTTAATTGTTCAAACAAGTTTCAACTAACAAGGAAGGGCAAATAAACATTTAAAACAATGAGAAGGTGTTGCATATAAGAAAGCCGGAGCCTCATAATTTGAGTCTACTAAAACTTTCGAGCTATGTCATCTATCAAAATATGAAAAGACATGCAAGGAAGGTCTATAAAAAAGGGTAAAATACACCTCATGCCCTTTAACTATCCAGATTTTTTCCATTTTAACTTCTACCCGTGTAAGGTACAAAACAAACCCTGTACTATTCAAAGTTCGGACAAACCAGCCCTTCCATCCAACATCTGACCAGTCACATGATGACAAGTGATTAACAAAGATGGATGGAAAGGCTAGTTTGTCCCAACTTTAAGTAGTATAGAGTTTGTTTTGTACCATACCTGAGTAGGGGGGTTAAAATAAACAATGTTGGACCTTACAAGGGCATGGTGTATATTTCACCCATAAAAAAGCTAAAAGGCACCCATTCCACATTTTCATGGCTCGCAGTAACAAGTGTAAAATTCCACTTTTCCACAAATGTAGAACCATAAATTGATGAAAGTAGAAAAAAATTATACCCATTCCAGCATCAGACCTCATTGATTACTCCAGCCATTTTCTCTAGGCCTTAAAACTCAAGTCTTACCACGACATCTTCGCATATTAAAACAAACAAGATTCACATCAGAAGTCGAAAGCCTCTCATATCAACCCTCCAATACTAATTAAATTGCAACGAGCATCCACAAACACTAACAGTCCTAATAATCTAAAGCAAGGCATTCTTACATTTTCACAACGCAATGCAGCCGGGAAGCCTAGTTCCCCACAAAGCAGAATCTGAAATAACCAGCTCAAAATTCCCATTTCCTTCCCCTTAAGAACTCTTGTTGCCATTTCTAATCCCAATTCACTCGAGCTTTATAAAAACAAACAACTAAGAAAACAACATAGGAAACAAAATTGCAAGCGTTTCATGGAAAAATAAAGCAAACCAAGAAGACATATTTCATAATTTGAACTAACAAGCAAGAAGAAAGAAAACATAAAACAGTGTAGAAGGGAGTAAGAAAGGTACCCTTTTGCGCATGCAGCGAAAGTCACTGGACTTGAACTCGTTCCGTGCAGATCTCTGAAGCCGAAGCATCAAGAGTTCTCCTTTAAGATCAACAACCTCTTCATTAATTTCCTCGGTAGTCTTAGCTCTTATTTCCTTCAATTCTTCTTCTCTCTTCGCCATCATTACTGCGGAAGGCCGCGTCATCTTGATGGAGGCTGGAAAAACTGAAATGGGACATTTGTGGCGGATTTGGATGCCGGAGAAGCTTGATTTTGGGATTATAGATAAGGGCTTTGGAGGGAAAGTAAGTGGAGAAAGGCTCAGCATGGCTCTTTTCTTTGGGTTCGCTCTGAGACTGTGGCCTTGCTCTAGTGCTTCCAGGGCAGAGTAGATAAGGCCATTTTATTTCTCAAATTAGTCATTCAATTATATGATAATTATCAAATTAGTCCTTAAAGAATTGTTTTTTTCTAATTAGATTGCCTAAAGTTGAAAAGATTTCAATCAAATCCCTCCAGATGCATCAAATATCTTTTTTTTGTCTAAATACGACTTGTTATATGCTTAAATTAGTCCTCAATTTTATCGCGGTTCTAATTGAGTTTTTGCAAGATTTTTTATACTTTTCAGATGTAACAGTGCTACATGAACGGTGCCTGTATTTTCACAAATTATTTATTAAAAGTTACAATGTTTTAATACTTAGAGAATATAATTTGAAAATTATTTAAAACTCAATTAGAATCATTATATGGTCGAAGAACTAATTTGAATTTACTCTTTTAAAAAAATAATAAATCTTGACTATGTATTTCTACTTTATTGTATTAGAAAATTAAAAATTCTTTGAGCTTATCCAATGGTTAATCATCTACATACTTTATAAGCTAGAATAGTAACATGAAGGGGTTGGCATATGGTCAAAAGGATGTGCTTTTCTTTTACTAAAACCTGAAGCAAGGTTATAAATAGTAATTATTTTAGAAATACTCTAATGTTGATAGGAATAAAATTACTTCGAACTGAAAAGTTAAATTTGGTTTTAATATTTAAAAACTTACCCAAAATTACTAATTAATTGCAAAAAGAAAAACTAAAATAATAAAAGTTTGTTTTATTGTTTTATCATGTTCTTAGATCATATGAGTTCATGACATCGATTATTACGAACCAAAAACCTTAAAAAAACTCATGGTAGCTTGGAAAGCTTCTTCTTTTCTTTTTTTTTTTTTTTTTCCTCTAATCGTGAAAACTCTCATTTTCTATCGTTGGATTACTCTTGATTAAATTTATTAGGAGATATCTTTATTTCTTTTATTATTTATTAGAACAATTTTGAAAAACAAAGCAAGTTGCATTAGATCAGTTCAGGCAAATGTCGAAAGATTTTACAGTTGTTTATCTTTTTTTAAAGATTTTATCTATTTGTTATAAATTTTAATAATTGAGATATAATTCATTCAAATACCATCAGATGTCGTCAGCCTTGAAATCTTCCTTTTATTGTTAAATGCTAACAAATGTAAGTCTTCCTTTTATTTATTTTAATAGATGCACGTTCAATTGATATATTAAATTTGTTCAACTGTTTTGGATTGAACATAATGTGGATAATATGTCCATCAATATGTATTGTAAAAATAGAAAATTTACACGAATCCATTTGGTGTATTATGTGTTTATAGTTAACGTGGGCAATAATTAGAATCAAGAACTTTCTAGACCATGCATGTAATTTTGTCATTTCTCCTTCGTTTTACAACTGTCTTATTGCAATTATTTCCATTTATAGCAATTGATTTCATTCATTTAATATAAATTTTGGAAATTAGAATATCGAAAGGTGAGTTATTAAATATATATAGCTATTCTTGCAATATTGATGGTGGTTGAAGTTTTGAGTTTTCTTATGATGAATGTGTGGGTATTATTTTAATTTCTATTTTAAATATGTCTTAATTATTTGAGTCTTATTAATGAGTTTGGTTTCGATTGTTTGAATATTTGTGAATGGAATTTTGTCGGGTTGCTTTAATTCGTGCCGATTGTATTTATTTTACAGCAAAAGACTGCATAATATTTGAAGAAAGGGTGGAGGGCTATCGAGGAAAAAACCAACAAAGAGTACATCAGGAATGGCAAAATGAACCGGCTCTAAGTCGCTCCACTTCGCAATTTTTTTGAATGGGAATGGGATTTGCCCATCTTGCTTCGTTTTATCTTGTCAATAGCGACTTATAATAGAGTTTGTGTGATTGGATCTCTTATTTGGGAAACAAAATTATACAAATTGTATGTGCTTATTATAAAATCTGTCAAAACGGAACAAAATGAGATGAGATGGGACGGACACAAATAGTAAAACGGGATCTCGTTTGTCTCGTAGGGATCCTTGTCCCCGTTTAGGACAGGAATGAGATGATAAATTCTGTCCCGTTCGAGTCACGGGCGGGGATGAAAAATTTTTTAAGGGGGCGGGGGCAGGGATGGGGATTGCCATCCCTAGAGCACATAGGAATAAAAAAATTAATCGGATTATTTAAATTAAGAAACAAAAAAGAGACTAGCTAGCTAGGTGGTAGAGAATCTTATTCGCAAGGTCAAAAAGCGAGAAACTAATAAAGTTTTATTAGGAACAAGTTCACAACATCAAGGTATATACCTAATTAATATGCTTATTAAGACCAGTTTTTCTCCGATGGTATTTGATTCATACTTTCATCAAACCAGTTGTCTATTTACGACTATGGATTTGATGGATTTTGATCGAACATTAAAATTAATATCCATAATACTATATTATGCATAATCTTTTTATCTTTTTAACCTCATCAAATGCATATTCATCATAAAAAATATTAAAAAAAAATCCACTTTCATCTTAACATTTGGTGACCCAAAAAGATTTGATTGCATTATAAAACAACTTAAATTTCTCGCAAGCCTTCATTGACATAATCTAAACCTTCTTCAAAAGGCAAGGTAGAATAATTCTTTTTTTTTTTTTTTTTTGTTGTAAGTCAATTGCCTACGCAAGCATGCATGTTGTGCCAATAAGTCAAGAGTCCAATGGTTTAGTTGTGATCCTCATTTTCGCCTAGATTTGAGTTTGAATATTTTTGTAAACTGATAAAAAAAAAAAAACAATTGTTGCAAATTTTACCATAATACACACTCAAAAGCTTCAAACTATAAATTTCAATGTTATTAGAGGTAGCGGAATAGTTGGTTAGAGTTGTAAAAATAACTAATTATTAGTTTATATAAATCATGTATTTTTTAATTAAATTTTATTTTATAATTGATCTATTTTTAATAAAGAATTTTTTTTTAAAAAAAGATTCGAATAAAAAATAATAACATAACATATTAATTAATGATTTTCTAAATCCATACCAGTTTTACAAATAAAATATATATGTTTGCTTTTTTTTTTTCGTTTTTTTGTTTATTTTAAAGTTTTGTGTTTTGGTATATTTTTTTTATGTTAACATGTAAGTAATAAGTATTAATAAGATAAAGAGAGGATACATGTATATTCATGAATTAATTGTCATTAAAATAAATAAATAATACTATTTTCTTAAGCATAAAAAGGGCATTGAGGTTTTATTAACTCATAAAAAACGTATTCAATGCGCATTAAACAACATGCGGGCCACTGCAATAGTCTACCTAAATACCAAAGGCATGTCGTCCCATCATGGCAAATATGAAAGACCCTCCTGCCACCACAAACAACAATCCATCACTAATAAGGAAAATCATAGGAAATCATTTTTTTAGGTCACAATTTCTTCACTTGCTACATTACTAGCTACTATTAGCATAATATATAAACATAATCCATACTAAATCTCCTTCTTCTTCTTCTTCTTTTTTTAATCTCTTGGACCATCACCAACAACCCACCATTGCTGGAACATTTATCCAACTATCAAAATCCTCATTAATGCACTTTATCCTCGTTTATTGAAATCTAAATTTATGAAAAACACCACTCCCACTGATAATGCTTTTCTTATATATATATATATATATATATATATATACACACCACTACAACAACTAAATATTTTCCAAAATCTGGGTCCTCTCTAGCTACCTTTGATTAATGCCTTCTAACGTCAAAGAAGGACCCAGTCCTTCTTAATTCTGGAAAACAGTATTTCTGACAAAAAAGGATTTTGGGTTATTTTTCTTGTAATAAACTATCCTTTTTTAACCTCTCCTCTCTCTGTTCTCGTTTTTTTTCTTTTTAAATTTATAACTCTGTAAAGCATTGGTCAAGGCTTCTTCATTCAAGTATTCCATCTCCTTCTTTTATTGCATGAATTTCTTTCTTTCCTTCCTGCATCTTTTTGAATTTTGTTGATCTGTAAGTTAGTTTGTTTATTCTTCATTAAAGATTGATGATTTGAATGTAAACAAGAAGTTGATGAAGGTTTTTATCTTTTTTTTTTTTTTTTTGGAAGGATGAAGTTGATTTGTTTCTCAACCAAAACGCATGCTTCTTGATGATGTCGTTTAAATGAAATTGATGAAAATTCATCTCATGCAGTACATTTTAGTATTGGTCTGTTTGAGTTAAAAAATAAAAATCATGTTTTATAGTTATCTTGCCGTAGTTCGACTGACTGATGCAATAAATGAACATTTATCAACAAATATATACATCTATTCGCACAAAAAACGAAAAAAAAACTTTATTTGTGCCAGCTATGTGGCTACGCATGTCTGCTATGTGCTATTTTCATATATTACTTTCCTTTTGCATTATTTACTTATTTTTACATATATATTTATAGATGGTAGAATATTTTGGAGATAGTTTTTGTATTAACTGAGACTAAGTCTATTATATACTGAACTAAGCTAGCATCAAAATCCATTTATCCTTTTATCGATCACTGAACTCTCTTTAGTCCAAACTTGATATCACTAAAAGGTAATTACAGTTTGTTATATGTAAATAGTGAGAATTATATTTTAATTTTTTTTCATATGTTATTAACTTTTATGATGCATGCATATGAAATGCTTGATAAAATTTAGTAAAGTAATTTGACTGAGTAATGTTTATAAATTTAGTAAAGTAATTTGAATTATGTTTTAGTTGAAATTGTTTTTTCTCATAAAACGACTTGAAAAATACCCTTTCCATCACACTTTACGTAAACCTGCCGATAATTTTGTTATATGTTAAAAACAATTGATGCCACCATTATAAGGAGGTGGCAGTAGGAAAAAAATGAAGATGATGGTAGTATAATAAAAATAATGATGATGATGAAAAAGTAATAATGATAAAATAATAATAATAATAATATTTTTTAAAAAAACTTATCATGATTGCCAATAAAGGTGACAATGATGGTGGTGGAAGTGATGATGATAGTAAAAAATAAATAAAAATAATATATCATTGGTTTGAAAAAAAAAATCCCATTTGCATTCCTTTTTTATATTCATCTCCTTATATGAAAATAAAACTATCATTTTTATTTCCATTCATTATTTTCATTTTCGGTTAATTTCTTTCAACCAACACTTATAAAAATGAGGATAAAATTTTTATTTTTATTCTTTCTGTTTCTTACCAAGCAAGTGTTTTAGAAGCATCACCAATTCACCATTGTCAAATATGTAGTCCTTTTATTTTATGTTATTTAGGCCTTAGTCTTGGAGGTGATGTTGGCACTCCTCGCCCAATAGCCGCTCTCTCCAGTCTCTCTCACTTTCTTTATTTCATTTTGAAATGACAAATTATCTTGCTTTAAATATTTTATTTTGTCACACTCTATTTTATTATGCTGATCGTTGACCCAGAAAAAAAATAAATTATAAACTAGCTCTTTTAGTTTTTTAAAATGATTTAAACATCTATTTTGTAACTTATTTTTTTTCCATTTATTTTGATTTTTAATTTTAAAAAAAGAAAAATAAATAAATAAATAAATATGATTTATGAGAATAGAGTACATTTTTTGAACAAAATATTATTAGATTGATTATGAACAATACTGCTCGAAGAGATTTTTTCGAATAATTCATCATCACAGTTTTAAAGTTGTACTTCATTATTCCAAATTTCGTTAAAATTAGTGAACATATTCTGTTGACATTCCCTTGAAAGTAATTACATTTTCTGTTTTATTACAAATTAATGGCGTCATGCACAATAAAATTTTATTATAAAAAGTTATTATCAGAGTTAGAATACTCAATGAAAATAAAAATTATATGCAATGACAATTCCTTTCATTTATTTATTTATTTATTACTTTATGTTTTTTCCTTTTTTCTAAGTTTGGATTAGAAAACGATATCATGATTATAAGATATAACGTTATATATATATATATATATATATAAATTCAAAATTATTTATTTAAAATAAGTTAATTATATTAGATAAGATAAGAAGTATTTTACAGCCAAATTAAAAATTAAAAAACTTATCATCGCGATCCATGAATAATACCGAACAGGTCGGACTCGTATTTTTCGTCTGTCGTCCTGCGAGGGTGTCCACATTGGCTGTTCGGGACACGCGACATGAAGTGCTAACAGGTAACAGCAAAAGGTTATTCGCCGCTTGTAATATTGCTTTATCTAAAGACAAACCTCATATTAATCCCCCAGCTATCTACTAACTCTCGATTAGCTTCCTAAACTATTAATTTTCTCAATTTGATTTTCTTCAATTGAGTCCCTCGTTTATGTTTGTTAATGATTGTCTAATATATATATATATATATATATATATATATATTAAAACGAAAACATATAATAAAATATAGATTCAAAACACACCATAAATTAAGTTGAAAAGGTTGATAATTTACAAGCTATTTTTTAATTTATTTATTTCGGTAGTGTTTAATTTTTATGTTAATTATAACTTAGTTCTTGTAGTTAGTTCAAATTAATCAATTAAGCCTCTACAATAAAATAAATAAATATTCCTTTAACTCTAAATTTAATAGTTTGTTTTTAAAATGCCTTTTTTGTTCACCCAATTTTTCCATCTTACCTATTTACCTTTCCTATTTTCTGTTTCTTATAAATAACAAAATAACAAAATAAATGACAAAGGTAAAAAAAAACATGAAAGGAAAGGATCAAGTTATAAATGATTTATAACAATGGGGACCAAATAATAGTTTCTAAATGTTCAGAACTAATTTTTTAGTTTTGTTAAACTACAAGGACTAATTTTATAATAAACTATAGTCTTTATCGTCTCTGGCTAAGCTCTAGTATTTTTCTTTTCCATTAAGGAAAAAAAAAAAAAGAAGGAAAAATAAATATTAGTACCATTTTCTCTTCGTTCTCTCTCTCACGCAAAACCATACCAGACAAACGGAAACCCTCGTTTCCTTCCTTTCCTTTCCTTTCCTTGCACTTCCAACAAAATCAGAAGCAAAATTCTCATTTCTTTAACAAACCCTAACCAACAATCCACATCCAAACAAAATCACAAAGACAGAGAGCCTTCTTCGTTAATGAGGATTGTTGAATCGTTGATTTGAATCGGGATCTGAGTTGAATCAATCGATGCAGTAATGGGTGCAGCAGGTTCTAAACTCGAGAAAGCTTTAGGCGACCAGTTTCCTGAAGGCGAACGATACTTCGGCCTCGAGAATTTCGGCAACACTTGTTACTGCAATAGCGTCTTGCAGGTCTCTTTTTCTCTCTTCAATTTCAATCTTCTCCCGCTTTAATTCATTTTCTACCTCAGCGTTTTTTTTTTAAAAAAAAAATAGTTGCTGTTCTGTTGATTATTTGACTTTTTTATTTGGTCCTTGAATTTGATAATTTGATTTGTAATCCATTGCTTTAGTTAGGTAGGCGTGAGGCATTTACGTTTTAGCCTTCAATTTTATTCGGTAGTATTAAAATTAGCTTTTCATTCAGTAGTATTAAAATCAGGTTTTATAAGGTTTGGAATTGAAAATTTAAATGCAAAATTTTGTGTGCCAATTCATGGAAATACTATTTTTTATACTTTCTAGTGCACACGGTCGCAGTTCTCTAGTTCTCTTGGGAACTTTAACTTGTTGCTGGTAATTAATACCTTGTTTGTTAGTTAGTTTCTTTAAAGAATCATGGCTTCATTTTGTCAAAATTCATGCGGGTCTTTTTGGAAAGAGTATTGGATTTTGATTTTAAGTCATTGTATTTGGATTATAACCATAGCGAAAGGGATGTACTATTTTGAAAGCAGTTTTTTTTTTTCCTTTCATGATGCAGGCGCTTTACTTCTGTGTACCATTTCGAGAACAGTTGTTAGAATATTATGCTAATGGTAAAAATATTGGGGATGCTGAAGAGAATCTCTTGACTTGCTTGGCAGACTTATTTACTCAGGTAATAATAATGACTCCATGGATGGTGTTTTGATGTTCTTTTTCTGGTAACAGCTCTTGCAAGATACAACATGGAAATTGTTTTTTTGTTCTTTCAAGTGTTTATGGAACCTTTTCCTCTGAGTTTTACAGCATGATTATACAGACAAGTAGAATTTTTTTAAGCTCTACATCTCCTCTGCTATTTATGTCAATTCTTTGTTTTCTCCTTTTCTGTATGCCAGTTTATGTTTTTTTTTTTTTTTTTTTTTTTTTCTGTTTTTTCTGTTTCATTTGGTGCTTGTTCGTAGCTTGATCATCTCCTTTATGTTGAATTTTCATGTCAAAAGGAGAGGAAATAATTGCGTTGCTTGTTAGTAGAAGAAAAATGGATGTTAATATAGTCCTTTTAGCCCATTTTAGCTGCAAATATTTCTCTAAATGCTTTTTACATGGTTTGTCCATAAAGGGAAAAAAAGCTGATTCGGTATCCTATATTGGGACGCATGATATTTGTATCTTCTTATCAATGTTTCCTTTGTTCATGCAATACATTTTGAAGGATTTTTTGCTTGACATGTTTTTCTGAAGTTTTATTTCATGCTTAGATCAAATCAGACAACTTCACGGGTTTTGCTGTTCTAGATTAGGAACTTAATTAGAACTTGACTTGTTGGGTTCTAAATCTATTTTCTTTTAATTTTAGAACTAGTTTCCTTTGTCATTATTTTCAATTCTTTTTCTTTCAAGAATCAAGACCTAGAAAAAGCCAGACCTAAGTGTTTGTTGATGTTTTTTACTTGGCTTACTGTTAATAGCTTTCATAGCAATCTTATGAACAAGAAATTTCTTGGGGACTTGTATGCTTTCTGCATGCTCATCTGCTGTGTGCATTTTCACTAAATTACTGAGAAAGGGATGGGAAAGAAGAGTTCCTTGTACACACAACATATATTTGTTGCTTATTTAGTAGTTCAGCCATGGTGCTGGAGCTAACTGATGATATTTCTTTTGCATAGATAAGTTCACAGAAGAAGAAAACAGGCGTCATTGCTCCAAAGCGTTTCGTACAGAGATTGAAAAAACAAAATGAGCTTTTCCGAAGCTATATGCACCAGGTATGCTTTCTTTTGATCTGATTCGAGTCTGGGGACTGATCAGATACAAAATGTAAAATGATATAGTAAAACAACAAAGAGGAATGAAAATTTCTCTGTTTTTATTGTTTCTCATGTAGGATGCTCATGAGTTTTTGAATTTTTTGCTAAATGAACTGGTTGACATCCTGGAGAAAGAGGCCCAAGCTGTAAAAAGTGATCCTGAAACTTCTTCCCCGCCTGAAAAAACTGCAAATGGACCAAAGCATGCTCAAGCAAATGGCATTTCAAAAGAGCCTTTGGTTACCTGGGTGCACAAAAATTTTCAGGTCAGTTTGCCTGGCCAATCCATGCACTCTAAATTCGACATTTTGTATGTTGCGAATCATTAAAGTAATTGAATGAACTTTATGTGAATTATTTAGTTACTTGTGCATTGTTGTATGTAGATGGAATTTGCCCTTTTCTTTTCTCTTCATTGATTCACTCCTCCTTTATGGTAGAGTTCTCATCACCTCTTATGTGTATATACATCAGGGAATACTTACCAACGAGACAAGGTGCTTGCAATGTGAGACTGTGACAGCAAGAGATGAAACTTTTTTTGACTTGAGCCTTGATATCGAACAAAACAGTTCCATAACAAGCTGCTTGAAGAATTTTAGTTCCACAGAGACTTTGAATGCAGAGGATAAGTTTTTCTGTGACAAGTGCTGCAGGTAGGTGCTTTTTGCCCAATTATCATCTGGCATTGACTTGTGTAAGTCCTGGATAATCACCTTTATATTTGCTGAAAGTTTGAAACCAGCTTTCTGTCCTTGCATTTGTTTCTGAGTGGTCTGTATGGTACAGTTTAGTCATAGTTTCTTCTGAAATTATACAGTATGAGATTTCACTCACCTGGACAGTTACTCTTGCTCAGAGCCTAGCTAAGAGATGACAGTGACACTAAAGCATTCAAAGATCATATAAATTATATTCTATTCTCATGTAAGGGATCGTGATAAATGATTTAGTTTTGTTGTTTATTAGCTCAAAGGCTTTGTTTCCCCCTCTAAAACGAGGTATGTGGAAAATAAAAAAGCTGATTGAGTCTCATGATTTGGTTTGATTCCTGAAAGGTTTCTGATCTACAATTTACAAATTAAAGAAAGTGAAATAAAGAACATATCAAGCTGTATGCAAAGAAGGCAAATGAACAGTATGCTCCTTAAATTGAACTGACCATTCATGTGTGCATACATTTATAAAGTTAAATGTAATGGCATGAAGCTCAAGCTTATACATGAAGGATTTTGTTGAAGAGACAATGAAATTTTATGAACTCCATTTACGGTGGGGTTCTCTATATCTGCTGGATCTGCTGTTACTGGGCTTGTATGGGGATACACAACAAAAGAACTTTCTGCTTTTTTTTTTTTAACTAATTTTATAATTGTGTAAGGAAGGGTGAAGAATTTTGATTGTTGAATAGTTGAGTGTAAGATGGCTTACGTTGAAAAATGCTTAAATGTTGTTAGCTCTGTGCTATGCTGTGGCAAATATAATTTGACAACACAAATCACAATAGCTGTTCCAACTAAAGTTTTGGTGTCTTTCCATTAGAACAGGAAAATCTTATTATGTTTTTTAATATTACATAGCACTCATTCTAGCATGCTGAACAGCATTTTTATGATTCTTTTTTAATCTTTAACAAGGTGTTTAAACTTTCAACTTTTAATATGGATTATGGGTCTACCTCTGATGTTTTGGAGCAGTCAAGCCGTCGAACATTTCTGGTGTAGTAATTATGCATTCAATCTTTCTTTTTTTTTTTCGGTATGCAGTTTGCAAGAAGCCCAAAAAAGGATGAAGATAAAGAAGCCTCCTCACATCTTGGTCATCCATCTGAAAAGGTTTAAATACATTGAGCAGCTTGGTCGTTACAAGAAGTTGTCTTACCGAGTTGTCTTTCCACTTGAGCTGAAGCTGAGTAATACTGTGGAAGATGCAGATATTGAATACTCGCTATTTGCTGTTGTTGTCCATGTAGGAAGTGGACCTAATCATGGGCACTATGTGAGCCTTGTGAAAAGCCACAACCACTGGTTATTTTTCGATGACGAAAATGTTGAGATGATTGACGAATCTGCTGTGCAGACATTTTTTGGGTCAGCGCAGGAATATTCGAGTAATACGGATCATGGGTATATCTTATTTTACGAGAGCATTGGTGCTAGTAACAACAAGAGTTGAGAAGAGGGAGCATTTGGTTTTACAAGTAGGTATTTAAATCATTTGGACTGGACTCATCTTTTGTTTAATCTGTTATTATTGTTTTTTCTTTTCCCTTTTGCCCTTCAACCAATGGGAAGAGCTCTCAAATATCCACATTTGAGATGATGATGATGATGATGATGATATGGATTGTGACAAATGTATACTTGGGTTATTTCCATGTACAGTGGATGGTGGAAGCACCATCCTTTGTGTTTTTCCAGAGGAATAAGAGGATAAAAGAGCAGTGTATATGGGTTGAAAATTTCACTGACAGGTTTGTATTGTTCATGGTTGAGAATGTTTCAACAACAGAAATGCAATCCAATTGGAATTTGGTCGGAGCAATCCTCGAATTAGTGAATTTGTTCATTATATTCCTAGATCTTGTTAGGTTTGATTTTGGTCGTTAATCATCATGCGTAACATGCTTTCCATTCTCTCCCAGCCTTTTAACCTCCAGGGTCCTTCTGAATTTGCCATCAATCCAGGCAAAAATTTAGGGCCTCTCTTTCCAGTGAATCCTCCTCGTGCATGTTTTGATTTGGTGGTAATCGTAAATAACAGTAGGTAGATTCACTGAGGCGAGGTGACGAATCTTTGATGTTCCTCCTTTAGGAGCAGAAAGGTAATAAAAGAATTCTTCCTTGTTTAATTTTGATCGAAAATTCGTTGAGTTTAACAAGGATTTTCTTACAATGTAAATTACTCGTTAAAGCAAAATGCTGCACGATGTAGTTTCGTTCTCTTTTTGAAAGAGAGGAGGAACAAATAAGATCTAACAAACAGAACGCTTTTCGGATGTTGAGAATTTCCACTATTTCGAGCCATCTACCTCTATTCTCATTTAAGAAGCTATTAATATTTGGTTATGCCATCCGCGCTCCCATATACACCACCGAGAGCGCGCGTGTATACACACACATATATATATATTCGAAATACAACACAAGCTTTTTGATGCGTTAGGAAAATAACCATAAACAATGTAGAGTTTATTCCTAATATTATGTTACAAAGAAAATAAAGAACGGAAAATAACCATAAACCATGTAGAATTTATTACGAATATTATGTTACAAAGAAAATAAATTCTTTATTTTCTTTGTAACATAATAGTAGTAATAAACTCTACATTGTTTATGGTTATTTTCCTAACGTATCAAAAAGCTTGTGTTGTACTTCGAAAATAAAATATGATCCAATAAAAAATTATCAGGCTACCTGTCAGTAAAAAATTAATTATTTTATAAAATAAAACAATCAATAATCTTGTTTTATTTTATTGCATTGTTATCATTAAAGTTTAACAAGGCATTTTCTTATCAAGATTTCAGTTTACAATCATTGGAAGTTTAAAACATTTCACTTTGAAAAGAGGGGCTAGTGTTCATCATAAAATTGTAACTCTCAAAATAATACAACTCATAGACTATACTTGAAGCGTTCTAAGAAAATTTCTGTATTGCAGATTTTCTATGGCTGATGCCAGCTAATTTTTTTTTTTAACTTCAAAAAAGACCCTACTGAACTCAAATTGTTTATGGTAGAAAAAACTTCAAAATCCCTAAGAATACAACTCAAGAAAGCAAATCACTTGCTAGTACTAAAAAAACTCAAGTTTGTTCATCATATACCATTTCTCTCTTCCGACTTCAGTTCTTATTACAACTTAATAATACACATTACTGTATAAAGATTGGCACTAAGACAATACAGCACTACTGCTTCCATCAGATACATTCCTAACCTACTTCAGTTATAATTAGGAGACTCAATAGGGACATTTACAAATAAATTTCGGCATCTAATCAAAGAGGATAACCCAAGGTTGGCTCAAGGATCTGTAGGCATGAAAGTGTCATCATCCAATAACGTTTCAAGATCGATCAGGTCATCAAACTCTGCCATCGCCTCAGAATTGTTTGCCCATTCGTACATAGCCTGTTAGATTTACAGATCATAATTCAATCAGATAAACAAAATAGTGTTTGCTGCATCCCTTTGAAAGTTGATGGTTGTCATTGACACTACCAATTCAGAAATTTAGAACATTTTCCCACAGGTTTACACGTCCACAGTTCATTTGAATCTTATTATCCACAATTGCAGAGGAGGTGGTTTGAAAATTTGTATAATTTCCCTTGATTTCCAACCTAGTCCACGGATCACTTTCCAGATATATATATAAAATTAAAAAAAGAAGCAGCTGGTCTGCTTATCTTGAACTGTTTATTTCCAAGAATGTTCTACTTCTACCAATAAAAACCTGACTTGGCATAGAATCCCGAAGAGAGAGGCTAGACCAGGAGCTACCATAATGAATGTATTTTATATAGTTTAGTGAGATGACTACCCTTCATCGTTGTCCCTAATGGAAAACAACTATCAAGCAAGTCGCAAGGTAAAAAAATAAAATAAAATAGTAACCTGTTACCTTGGTCTCCTGGATCTCAGCGACAACGTTACGCAGCCTGTGATATTGTTCTCTTGCCTCTGGATACTGATGCATGGATTTCACCCTTGCAAGGGCTATTTGTGATCTTTCTTCTGTTTGCCTTCTGCCTTCTTTAAGGAAATCATCATCGTCATCCTTTGATGATACAACTTGCATGCTGGAACCATCAGTAAGTGCTTCAGATTTGAAACCACGCAAACCACTTCCTTTCCGTCTCCAACGCAGGATAACCTTATCCAAAATGCCTACAGACCAGATTATCTTCTTATAGTTTTTCCTAACCTGGTGGCCTCTTACATGGGCCTTCACCAGAAAAAAGCTCAAGGTTAGATTTTAAGAGTTTTATGCTATGTACAAGGAAAAAACTTGTCAGAGAAAGTCACAGAGATGTCTAATAATAGAGAGAAAAAAAAAAAAGAGGACAAACACAGAGAGAACAAGAACACTAAATGCACCTGAATTTTAACAATTCGCTGCCGGATAATCAAAAATTCTTTTCTACCCTTCCAACCACGGAACTTGTTCTGAATTCTTATTGCAGCATGAACAGGCTCATCGTATTGTCCTGCCTTTTGTGACTTGACTGCAATAAGTGAAAGAGCATGCTCGTGTGACATTCCAAATTTGTCATCACCATACTCTTTTAACTGCTTCTTTTGGAAGGACTGAACTCTGAAGACTTGGTGAATACGAGCAGCAGCTTGAGTAGCATTACATACAGCAGCTAATGAATCCTTCAGAGACAATCCACTTGGTAAGTCAGCATCATTGACTGGAGTTGCATTACAGCCTGAAACAGTCTGTAATGCTTGTGTGCCAGAACTTTCTGCCGCATCACCATCCTGCTTTTCCAAATTCAGAGAAGAAAGGTGGGCACTCAAAGATGATTCTGCAAGAAAGCCGGAAATTCCTTTGTGTCCATTAGCAGAAGCTAGGTCAGCAGGCGTTCTTCCTGTGGGAGATTTGGGAGTTGGATCTGTTAGTAATCCAGGAGCAGCACCAAGATGGATGAGGGAAGCCACTGTTCGCTCTCTGATATTCGAACCAAAAGACAAGAAAAGCATACAAATTTAATACGTAATTTGAAAATGATAACTTGTAAGAAATTTTAAAAGCCACCAATTGCCGATGTAATTTGATCCCACCAAGGATCAATGCCAGAGTTGATTCTATATAATTGATAATATAAACCATGACGAACTTCTGACTTTTGTTTCAAATAGCACGTTATTGCAGCATGGTATGGTATTGATGATATCCTAGCATCACCAATAAAATTCCTCCCCATCTATTCTATAAGGTTAGCTGCTCAGATTTTAGATGAAGGCAGCTTCCTACCCTGGTTAACATTTTTCAGTAGCTTATTTGGCTTGATTCTTCTAAATTTATCAAGAATTCCTGTGTCCAATAAACTATCATAGCATCATACTCCATGCTAATCCCCAACTTGTAATAAGAAGTGTTGTGCACTGAAAGGAAGACAAGAAAGGAAATACTACTATTCTAGAAGCAAAATATACTCCTTAAAGAAATAAGAAAAGAATTTTTTTTTGAAAAAAAAACCTCATTGCTCTCACCTGCCATAAGATGCTGCCCAATGAAGTGCAGTCCATCCATTAACATCACGAAAATTGACACTTACACCGGAAACTATTGTGGGCTCCAGGGCCCAATCATAGCCAAGGGCAGCTGCAAAATGTAGCACCCCTTGGCCACCCTCGTCTAATACACTAGGACCCTTTCCACCTTCAGCTGCCTTCTGCAAAAGCCATACATGTAACTGTTCTTTGAGTAGCTTTTGAACAAGCCGTTCTTTTACTTTTTCTGTGGAAAATCCCTCCTCTAACGTGAGCTGCGAAATTTGGTCCCATGTTTCATTGTCCTCATTCAGCAATGAATTGATTTTACTGTTCAACTGGGAAATCTCATCCTCACCGCTGGAGTCATATTTTGGAGGAGAGACAGAGCTCAGAGACAATAGTTTTCCAAATCGCATATTAAGATCTTCAATAGCACTGTCACTATAGTTATAAGTAATATCATGGGGGTGGCTGAGTCGGTACTCAAATTCACGCACTTCACTACATGCTACCCTATTTGAACATGTAACATAAAAAGGAACCCTCCCAGCCTTATGCAAAGGAGTATTGCAATGAAGAACACCATCAGCTATAACCTCTGCAGGAACTTCAACTTCTCCAAACATAATTGACCACTTACAGTTTTCTGCTTCTTCTCGACTCTTCAAGAACCTTCCCATGATTAGGACCTGTATACATTGTATAATTATTGAGAAAAGAACATTATACTATTAAAATGAAGTGTATGATACTCCAGCGATGAGTGCTAGCTCAGCTTAGAAACAAAAATCCAGTATATAAATAAAAGCCGACACATGTAATAACATAGATGGTAATGCACAATCTAGCTCACAAGAAATACTAATATTATAGTACCTTGATCTCTGCGCCTGCATATGCCCAGTTGGGTGAGAAATCAATAATGCTAAAGAGTTGGTCCTGGGAGAGAGAAGGAGAAAGCAAATATGTATCGAGGTGCCCTTGAGAGGGATTGCCGGAATCACCAACCCCATTTTCACTGTCAGCAGTAATCCAGTATGTTCCAGAACTGGACTGCACCTGCGGCTCTACATCTCCAAGTTCTTTACTCATCCATCGGGTGAAACTATCAAGCTTCTTCAAACCTTCTGTCCCTGAACCTTCCAAAATATGCTGTTTCACAGAAGAAGAGTAGATCGATTTTTCCTCTAGGCTTGTACCATGATCTGCATTTGCAGGCTGTGTTTGAAGATCATTTTGGATATGGTGATCGTTTTCCTGAGTGTAGAAAGGCTCAAAAGTATTGATTAAGTTGCCACTATCAAGTTGTTGATCATGAAACCTAGAAGGGAGATCATATGCTGAGTCCGGATGCAACTTTGTATCCATGGACCACTTCGATGGATGCGAAGAACCACCCTCCACATTCTGTTTAGAAGGCAAGTTAAAGCTAAAACAGATAAGTGAATCAGAAGAAGAAAAGATAACACATCTTTAAGCAACATATAATGAGACATTTGCAGTAATTTAAAAATGTAATGAATCCAATTATGGTGAGCAGTAATTAATAAACTCGACTCAACAAAGCATCAATCCCAAGCTTGTTTAGGTTGACTACATGGATGATGAATCTGCCTCCTTCATTCAGTTCTATTATGGGACAAACTTCCTATAAACTATCATGACCCTGGATCACCCTTTATTAATTCACCCCATGTCATTTCTGGTCTGTCTCCCCTGCTTTCTCCTAATACTTCAACGCGTTACTTTTTCTCCCCAGCGTACCATAGGTTGGAAGTTAGAAATGGCCAAATGAAACCACCATGATGCATGGGCTAGAACTGCAGTAGCTTTCATATAATTAGGGTTTTTCTTTTAATAGTTATTACGTATTATTTATTGTGGTAGTTGGACAGCTAAGATTCAGATACTTTTAAGGGCTAGGGTTTCTTTTACTTAGGGTCTTGCTAGTATTTAAGGGCTGCTACTACTGTAATAAGAAATAACTTTGGAATTTTGATAATTTTAACAAGAGATTGTTCTTTTTTTTCTGGCTTTTCAGCCTAGATAACCAGCCATTGGCTCCACTAGCTACCTTTAGCTATCGTTTTCCTTCTCTTCCTACATCACACCATCTCTCCACTTACCCTCATTGGCGCCACCTCGACCTTACCACAAATGTACTCATTACCTACTCAGTCTTATCTTGTGTTATGATTCGTCAACCTTAACATTCCCATCCCAGCCATAGCATTTTATGATAATATATTATAGATATCTATTGCTCATGTAGATATTATGATCAATTGCAAGAGAAGCAACTATGAGAATGAGACTTCTATATAACCACTAGTCAATTTCACTCACGAAGCATATCAAACAGAAAAGGTTACCACCATCCTTCCATCCTTGAAGATATTGCAAGGAAGAGTTTGGCATTCACAAACTACTATTTTATCTGAATAAACATGTGATGCAAAGATTTATAACATACAGCAAGGAGCACATAGTACCTGCCACACTTCCTGATCAAGTAGATGATTCCCAATATCCTCCCTTTTATCAAAGCTATTGGTAAAAAGCTTCTCCAGTATTTCATCTTCTTGTTTAGGGATGATTCCTCCCGTATCGACTTGTGACAAAAAAGTTGTCTGGAAAGGTACAGATTCAATTCCACGACTACAATTTTCTAATACATCCTCCCATGACGGCAAGTCAAGGCCTTTCTGAGGCTCACATGCTGATTCAGTTCCATTAGTTTCTTTAGCTTTATCCACTTGGGCAAGTGAGATGAAGTCAACCCCAGGAACAGCTGAGAATTTGCCTTGATAACTACCTATTTAAAGTTACAAGGATTATTCTGTAAGTTCTTATGTATTGCGTAAAAACTATTGGCTCAACTAGTCTAGAAAGATCAAAGGATCAGAAACAATTTACTTGAAAATGGCATGTGATCATAAGGAACAGATGAGCCTGTGTCAACTCTCTCCATTGCAGGCTTTTGCACCTCAAGAAAAGAGTGAAATCTGGAACTGGCTTGGTTATTATATACTGCAGTAAATACCATCTCCACATGTAAGAATACAAAGAGCCAAAGCATTCATCATCCAGAAAGCTATACTATCCTAATGAAGCTGACCTGCAGAAATTCTTGTCAATAGAAACTGATGCAAAAAAAAAAAAAAAAGAATAAAAAAGGCACCTGATTCAGCATCCTCATATTCTGATGCATGAGCGCTACTCATGCTTGTCGTATCTGTAGTTCTAGAATGCACCTGGTAACCATTAGGGTGGAAACCGGAAGAAACAGAAGTATCCACCTCTGAATTGGGCATTGTGTCTTCAGTTTCTTGAGAATAAGGAATGGTTTCTTCATACTCTTTAATGCGGTTAAAATTTGTCCTGGTTCCCTGATGACATTTGAAATTTAAAGCAGCTCAAACCCAATATCAAGATTGCTAAGTTAATATACGATAAACACAAACTAGAATAAGACAATGGAGAAACTTTGATAAGGTCAACCATTTTCCTCTTCTAGACTAAGCGAAACTCCATTTGCGATAGCCAGTTTATGTAATAGCCACAAGACAAAGAGCATAACAATAAGCAATCATATCAGAATAGAGTAACAAAAAACTAAATAACATGAATATAATAACTGAATCATGATTTTAAGCAGCAAAGACAAGAAATATGTGCACATAGATTCTCCTGTTGGAACAGAGGTGCAGATAGATTCTCATGAGAAATTTCCAGCCTGACATTCAATAGTATTTTAAGCCATTTGAAGCAGAAAAATTTCCAATCCCATGCTGAGGGTATCTTGCTTAATAATTTCCTTTTAACATTTCTGCTCTAAAGTCTATAACACATATCTACTTGTATTTATACATGGCAAAAGTAGATACATTTCAGGTTTACATTCCACCCTGCAGAATTGCTACACATATTTGTCATCATTTTCATAGTACCAAAAATACATGATATTTTTCGTTCTTATCCAATAAATGCCATAGTCTGATTCACAAATACACACATGAAATATCGCTTTTCACAAACCTGCTCTGGAGCAGGCCTAAATTTAGATTTATATTTTCAAGCATGCAAAATTCATCTAATAGATTTTGCACCAGAGATACATGATGAATCTAATCCTCAGAAAAATAACTTCTATTTTTATTTTGTTGAAAAAAGACATCCATTCGTTGCTAAATTCTTCAATATGTCAAAATTCACTGCATAGCAATTTAATCAAACAACATTCACAATTCAATTATCAATTAAGGCATCATTTTCACCAAAAGGATCAAAACTCCATCACAGTCAATTCATGTGTATTAGTCAACATTATATTCCTATTCCTAACTTAAAAATTTTAATATGTTGGAGTGATGCAGATAACAAAGGAGCAAAACTTGTCTCTCTCTATAGGCAAGGCTATTTCTGTAATTTATTGAAAATCTGAAAATTTGTCTGAGTCTAGGTTTTATGTTTTATTTATTGTTTTATTAGTCCTGAGGAGTAATTAGTTTTATTAGGTTTTTCCTATTCTACATAGACTTAGTATTTTCTTATTTAGGAATTTAAGTCCTTATTGGAGTTGAGCTACTAGAATTCTACAAATAAGCATGTGGTCTTTCAATATTTTCAATGACGGTTTATGAATAAGATTCCAGCAATTTGCTTTTAATTTTGCGATTCAATCTTCCTTAGGTGTGACTCCTAAGAACCCTAGGTGTGAAGCTTACATTTTCCATCCTCCAGGTGTGACTCCTAGAAACCCTATTAATTTGACTCTAATTGTTCTACAATTTCCAGCAGAATTCCACTTTACTTCAACCCGATATAGCTCTAAACAGCCTCCAAAGTCAGATCCAGAATAGCCTCTAAGCTGTTCTGCATCATGGAGCCTCAGAGGTGTAGCAAATACACGTGCACGATTAACCAATACATCTTGACATTCAAAATTTTGGAGACAGATTGGTTTCCTTTCTCCTTTTTCCTTTAATTTTTTTCATTCCTATTCCTTCTTCTGGTGTGGGAGAGGTTCCAGATACAGATACTAACCCACAGAAGAAAAAAAGCCATTGGATTCTATTGTTCTCAGCACAGCCAAATAAATATTTGAGAAAGAACAAAGGCAGAAAAAAGTAGACTCATCTTTCAAGTTATCCAATAAAAGCAAACTTTTGGAATACAGAGTCACAAATTAAGATAGCTAAAAAAGATAGAAAAGAAAAGAATGGGGGATAGAATGTCACCTTGACTTCCCGATAGTGGACAAGTACAATATTTGAAAGCTCCCTGCAGTAGAGCACAACTATGTCATCGGTCTAAAAACGGAATCTAGAAGAAAGAAACCAGCTATTTAAACCAACAATATCAACTACAAGGTGCAGGTGATGGCCAATACTGTCAATTTCTTTAGCTAATTTAACACTTCATATGAAATGGCACACCCATGAAAAGATTTTAAGCTTCCAAGCAACAATTGGGCAGTATATGTGTTAAGAGACAGAGAGTTGAGAGAGAATTAAGTATAACAAGAACCAGCTTAACTTTCTCGAACAAATAACTTTTTTTTTTTTTAATATGCAATTGGTCCAAGGTTTTTCAGAAAGTTTGTGGCCATGCCTATAATTTTTGGAAAACACAACGAAAAATACATTTAAAGAAATACATTAACATGGAACTCGTGTAGATCAATAATTTCCTAAATTACATGACAAACTTGAAGCCTTGATTGTTATGCCTCTAATTAACTGGAACCCAAATTAGAATGTGAAATAATCACAAGATCATATACATAGTGTTCCAACTAATACAAAATGACAGCTATTGAGTCAGTGTGAAATCCACATAAATCAACAGGTCAGAAACAATCCAATCTTCTAAACCTTGTCGATTATGCCACTTTATAAACCATGGTATGTATGGGGCCAGACAAATGGTTTGACATGAATTATTTAGATTTGAAACCAAATGAAAAGATTCAAGGACTCACTCTTCAAGCATCCAATAACTGCGTCTTTGAAAATTTTCATTTTCTTCTCCATGTGCATAATAGCAATGCAGCACATCAACGCTTCCAGACTGAAAAGAACATACACTTTCTTCAGTTACTGTAATTTGGAAGAACACATAAAGCTTATATATAAACAATGCCTCTGCAACTTAGTAAAATACATGGCTAGAAGACAAAGGCATCGGCTCAAGGATGCATGACTTAAATTTGTCCATCTCATATTCTAGATCGGTATGACTTAAATTTTTCCATCTCATATTCTAGATCGGTGCTTATCTCAATAGGAAAAAATAAAAAAAAAAAAAAACCCTAATATGCCTACCTTGAGCCTCTCATGAGCTTCTTTCACAGTTTTCCCATCTTTTTCTTCCTCCAGTTATGGCCATCTTTTCTGAAGTATCTGAGCACTTTGCGATCAAAAAGGAACAGTGAACCACCTGAAATTGGAGCCAAGATATTTTTTATGATTGCATCTTAACAATAGGAACTTGATCAAACGGATGCATATGCATCCATCGTGGAGAAGATAATGCAAATATGACAGAAGCACTCATGCTACACATTATATTGCTATCAACGAACTTCTCCTAACCTAAAATGCGACTTCTAGCCCCAATAGGAATCAGACAAGAATCAGGGAGGAGTCCTAATGTGGAAGCCTACACTGAAACTTGGAATTCAAACAAATACAATTGTATTTGATCAGTGACTGGAGTTGAAACAAATAGAATTTTATTGGATAAGAAAGCTCAATCAAGTAGTTCTTTCATTTCCTTTAAAACTGAGTAAAATGACAAAACAAAAAATAAAAATCAAATCGTTGTTTTAGAATAAAATTGATTGCAATTTTATGCTTCAGCTGCTGTAGACACGTAAGAATGATGCTTGATCTGATATCCGACAGAAGAGGTTCAAATGAAAGAGACAAAACAGGTGAACACACATGATTAATGATCTGACAATCACTTCAGTGATAGGAACATAAAGCTATGGAAATGAATCTATCAGAGCTATGCAGATTTTATGGTCTCCAGCCCCCACTTGATACCATTATCCTCAGGTTCCACCCACAAGATATCAGTTTGAAATATTGCAAAACCTTATCCTTAGCTAAAAAAGGCAGTTAGATTTTTTAAGGAATCTTGCCACATGGATCAGTTGCAGAACAATTTTCATAGTAGATTCTCACAAAAGAACATAAATTACTAGAATGAACAAGCTAAAAACAAAAAATCTCTCTTATCATCCCCCTTTAAGATTATGCAAGGCACACAGGAAAAGGCTCATTGAACAATTAATCAATGAAAGCAATGCAGTCAAAATCTTACTTGGAGGCATATGAGCGGGTTCTGGGGCAATACGAAACCTCTGATGATTGCTAAGAATTTCACAAATTTCAGCAGGCCGTAGCCATCGATGCTGTGCTTCTAGCAGTATTTGCTGGATATCTGCAATCCAGTCAATGACAATTTTATTAAAAAAAATACACATCGTCAGTAAATTCACGACATTAAGTGGAAAAACAAATGAGGACAAGAGGAGAATAAAAACCATGAAAGCTAATTCCACAATTGCAAAACTACTTTATTTCTCCTTCAAGACTGTGTAATAGGAGAAGAACTTAGGGACTGATAAATCATGGAAAAACTATCTCCTTAACAATAAAACATTAATCTCAGTCCAGTGTTATCATTATTTTAAAATCCAGTTACCAATTAATGATAACATCTTGAGCAAAATTTCCCTTTCTTTTTTTACAAATTCCCCTAAAAATCTCAAATCCTCCCCCAAAAGAACATCAAAATTATCATCATCTTTACTGGACTGTTGAACTAGTAAATAAATGATAATCCTTACAAGTTGTCCCTTTGTTGTAAAAGTAAAAACCCACCAATAAAAATCCAAATTTTAAACCCAGATCACAAACTGAGTCCTACTAATATCTTCTTCTCCTAAAAAATATACAAGGCAGCCATCAAAACAAAACTAAAAATCTTCAAAAGAAGAGAAAAGAACATAGAAATATCAAAAATCACACTTCTATAATACACTACCCAAGTGAATCCAAAATCAAAGTAAAAATAAATAAATAAATAAATAAGTTGAAACTCTCCTACCTAGCTGGTTACCAAGAGGATAACGTCTAGTGTCAGTCATGATTGATTAGCTCCTCCTCCTCCTCCTCTTCTGTTTCTATCTCTGTGTATGTGTGATGTCAAATCTTGAAAAGATACATAAATTACTGTGTAAAATAAACAATTAAGATGTATAATTACGAAGCTCTGTGTTTTGATCTGACTTTCTGAGAAGAAATCTAAACGAAAGAAGTTGAAGAAAGTAGAGATTGTTTTTCCTGATCAGAAAATCGAGCTGATAGGGGTACGGACATAAGGTTAGAGAGAGAGAGAGAGACGGGATATTTGGGTAGCAGCCAAAATGGAATTTCGGACAAAAAGGGTAAGAGGAGGATGGTACTGAGTGATGTGGAGTCTACCTTTGACGTGATTTCAGGGACACTGCTTCTTCTATGTATCCGTCCCAAGTGTGAACTCAAGAAGGTAAGGTACGTGATATGCGCACTCCGATTACGTTATTACCACACTCATACTAACTTTCCTTTTTTTGAAGTTGACAAATTTACCCTTAAAAAAAATGGGATGACATTTTTATCCTATTTGTCACGTACCGTAGCGTCATTCAATTTGATTGAAATAAATAAAATAAAGCGTTGTTTGATAATCGGAAATAAAGTGATAGAAATAAAATGAAAATAGAAGTTTTATTCCTATATTATAATTGTTTGATTAAAAGAAATAAAATGGGAATAAGAATGAAGAGTAAGAATTAAAATGAAAATTTACACACAACTCTATTCTCATATAAGATGTGGAAATAAAAATAAAAAATGAGAATGAATTTTTTTTCAAAATAATAATATATTTTATTTATTTATTATCTATTAATTATTTTTACCGTCATCGCCACAATCACCATTACCACAACCACCACCACAATTATAACCATCGCAACTATTACCATCATCACCACTATCGTAACCACAACCACCATCATCACAACTAAAACCACCGCTGCCATAACCACCACCATCACTATCGCCTTTATTATTTTTACAATCATTATAGTTTAATAAAATTATTTTTTTAATCGTTATTTTTATTTGTATAAAAAAATAGCTATTAAAAAATTTAAATTATATTCGATTCCGTATTGCTATTTCAAACATAGTATGAAAATACAAATGTCATTCGATTCCTACATTTTCATTCCGTAACTTTCATTCCTAATAATCAAATGACACCTAAATATTTATTCGAGTTTATTCAAAATCAAACTAAATATGAATAGAATTTCACTTGGTTTAATCAAAGACTAACGAGGGATTCACCCATCCAATTAGAGTCTAATTAGAAAGAACTAATATTCCAAATACAAAAGGTTCGGGATATTCTTTTATTGTTTTATTTGTCTTAATCGTGTTTCTCTATTAATTTTTTCAATAATCATATTCCTTAACGTTTAATTTGTGTTTCAATTTCATTCTCAAGCTAATTTTTTTCGAATTTGAGAGAAAGCAAAAAAAAAAAAAAAAAAAAAATTGATAGATGAAATTAATTATTTATTTCTATACATAAAGGTAGAGCAAAAGAGAGGCATTTTGGAATTTTTTTAGATTTTTTTGAAAAAATGCAACGTGTATGTATCACATGAGTTTGTCGTCGAAAATACCTCTTTTTTCTCTACTTTTTACTTTTGTTCTTGTATTATGAAAAAAATTCATATTTTTTTTTTTAGATTTGGATTTAAAATAAATTTTCATGGTAAATTTCTGAAATAAATATGTAAAAAATTTGCTTATGTTCTTTCCTATACATAAAAAAAAAATTGTTTGAATTTGAGAGAAAGCAAAAACCAATTGAGGGTTAAAATTAATTATTTATTTTTATACATAAACGTAGAGAAAAAAAGGACATTTTGGAATTTTTTCAGATTTCTTAAGGATTTGTTTTAAAAGATTTTCAGATTTTTTTCTATTTTGTTGTCAAAAATTGATTTAGTTATCAAAACTTTGACCGAGAGGAACAAAATTATTACTTAAATTAAAAATAAAAAGATACGATTATTGAAAAAATTAGTAAAAGAACACGATTAAGATAAATAAAATAATGAGAGATATCATGGACCTTTAACCCATAAAAATATAATGTTTATTGAATAGTTACAGATTTCATCTTAATTTTGTAAAATTATTCTATTTTATACCATAATTTCTAGAATAAAGAATTTTAAATTCTTTTAAAGATCTCACTTCAATTGGATAGGATAGTAATGATGATATGTTAATATTTTTTCAAGGTTGGATTCGAAGGACTGATGCTGAAGAAATTGAGGATTTCAAATTAAGGGAGAGGTAGAGTTTATAAGTGAGTTTTTTTTTTTTTGAGGGTATATTTGTCTATTTGCAAGAAAACAAAAAACTTTGTGGGAGTGCTGTTATAATACTGCAGAGTGCGAATATCTTCTCCGGAACTCTTTGCTTGCTTTTTTTTTAATTTTTTTTCAGACGAAATCCGGATTTAACTACTTATATATTATCTCATTGTCAACTAAGTTTCAAACATTTTAGTGTTATTAATAATAATAATACCTCAAACATAATTGATCATTTTAAAATTAATTGACAATATATATATATAATAAAAAAAAAACTCACTATGGTCTGGCATTTAAATTATCTTTCGTGATAGATTGGAATTCATTTTCATATTTTGGATGGAAATACTTAACGAACATAGGCAGATTAGACGGAATCTTTTAAGTAGGGGCAAAATTGATCATGAAAAGATTTAAATTATCTCCACTACGTTTATTTACTCCCTGTACTCACTTATGTTTCACCTACTTCTTCAACTACTTTGTTTCACTCTTCGCTGTGTAGGTATCTTTTTAGCAGCTATGGACGGGGGAGGGTGGTAGAATCAGCTACGCAAATAATATTTCCTTCCCATGTTCTTACTTGTTCTGCTGGAGAAGTCTGCAATAAAAAGAAACTACAATTATTAATACAAATTTTTATATGAATAAAAAAATATAAATTCCATGATTGCTAGTATGGAGAAAAAGTTAAAAAAAAAAAATCAGGATACAAACTCCCCTAATAATACCGTAATAAAATAAAACTAAAATTAATGGGCTAAAAATTTATTTATTTTTCACCGTTAAAAAAGAAGAAGAAGCAGTGTTCTTTCGGATATTAACTTCTTGCCTAGCTGTTTCGCTATTGTGTATAAAATAATAATAATAATAATAAGTGTGAAAACTATAATATACTTTGAATAGTGGTAAGTGCTATCTGGGGTAGATCCATCCGCTAAGCGCTTTAGTGCCTCATCATTGTCTGCCTATTATTATTATTATTATTATTATATAACTGAAAAAGTTAAGGGTGGTTCACTATTTACGATGCTATTCACCTTAAAGATGTTTCTAAAAGATGTTTTTTTTTTTTTTTTGCTTTTGGTTTTTTCTAGTCATTTATTTTAATTTTATATACAAATTTTATATTATATTATATTTTATTCCCTGATGTATAGAAAAATAGAATAATTGGGTTTATAAAAAATTAACTATGCTTTTTCGCATAAAATACGAATTATTTGTCATTAAATTTTTTAATATTCTAAAATCAATTTCTTTCAAATAAAATAATTAAAATAATATCTTAGAATAACCATATATTAATTTAAATATATTTTTTATACTAATATTACTGATTATTTTGTAAATAAATATATATAAATTGAATGCATATAAAAAAAAATTCATCTTCTTATAGCTTTAAACAAAAATAAAAAAGATTCATTTCTTAATTTATATTAATTGTTGTTTTATTTTTTTGATGCAATTTTCTGAAAAAATATTAAGATATTTTTTAAATTTTATATTATTTTTTTTAGATTATTACAAGTCTTATTTATGAATAAAGATACAATGAAGATAAATCTTATTCTTTTAGCCACAAAATTTTTGAAAAATATAACGATAAATAAATTAAATATAAAATTTTGATTAAAAATTATAAATTAGATAAAAAAATTTTAATTTTAATTTTAGCGGGGCATGGAGATCTGACTAGTTTTTGCTAGCCTTGCTTTTCAAACGAGGATTATACATTTATACATCCTTAGACTTGTTATGATTACTTTTAAGTTGCTGCTAATGAATTTACTTACAAGAGAAGAGGCTACTGTCTTAATATAATTATGGCATGTTCCTTCTTCTCTAATCTGGAGTGAAGCCACTTTTTCGTTTTACGAGGTTTTAATTTTTTCAATGTACTTTTTACGAGGTTTCAAGAATCCATGTGTCCCTACAATTTACCAAACTAACACACGCGCGATCACACACGGGCACACGCGCGCTCACACATATATATCAATCCTTAAGATTTTAAAATTCAATTAAATAGAATTCTTCTAAAATGATTTTATGAATTGAAATCTTCTATTTCAATTAAAAGATTCAAACAATGCCATATATATTATTTATATTTAATAATATAAGATACAAATTTATCTTTTTTTTTTAACATGGTTTACATCGAAAATAAAGGAAAAAAAACATAAAATAATTTAAAAATTAGAAAGAAAATTAAAATAGAAAGACCACAAAGAATTAAAATCTTAAAAACAAGAGACCTAATACCCAAGTAAAAACAACTTTTGAAGTTTTGCATAATTAGAATAGGGCTGTCACCGAACTATTCATCAAACAATATATTTCATAAAATCAATTAATGTGGATACCAGAATGTAACGAGTGCTTGACTCATCAAATTAAGAGATTCATAAAACATTTCATGTTTTTTTTTATTTTAGTTCTAATAAATTTGTAAACCTTTTTTTTTCTTTTTTTTTGTGCAAATATTTTTTGACTTTGCAACACAATTTCGATCCTTTAATTGAGAATAAAGGGTTTGATCTCATCAATTTATTTAATCAAATTTCAAAAGTTTGGCGAGACTTTTTTCTTTTCTTTTCTTTTATTATTATTATATATATATTTTTTTTGGGGGGTTAGTTGATTGATGATTAAAACTTCAGAAAAGACACTGATAAAATTGATCTTAATCTCAGGATAAGAAAATGGAAATTGACCCCGTTTCAAAAGACCTGGGCTTTGTCAATTAGACAAATTAGCACTCCTAAAGGGTGCCAACCTACAACAACGTTGGTAATATGTTTTTTTCTAAATAATCCAACTATGATGTGCTGCATAGATTGAATTGTCAAATGGTATTTGCCATCTTCTGTCAGAATTGTAGGATTCACGATCTAAAAAAATGTTTTATTAGGTTAGATGAAGTGTTTTTCCTTTTAAAAGTCAAAAGAAATGCTCTGAGCTTTTCAAATGCATTGAATTCTGGTGGTTGCAATTGACAATCCATGAAAAGTCAGTAACAATTGCATGATTGATTTCTAATTCCTTCGAGACATAGACAGAGTTTGGAGCTTGCAAGCAAACCTCCTTTCAAAAGCTTTTTGCTCCCATTTTCCTTTAAACTGAACTGAGATTTTTCCCTTCACTTTTCCTTATAAAAATGCCAGGGAAAAGCTGGGAACTAATGGGGGGTACTTTCCCTCAGTTCTGTTGAAAAAAAGGGTACAAGAAAAATTAGATTCATCCAAGGAGTCCCACAAAACACCACGCAAAACATCATGAACTTCACAAACAGGAGCACCCTCCAAGGCTTTGTCTATGTTGACTCGACTTTAAGCACTATCTTCATGAACTCGTAGACAAAGTAACTTATAGCAGCGGATGGCAAAACCTGCAGGTTCAGCGAATAAAAAACGTGGGTTGGAAAGGGATGAAAATGAACCGGTTTCGATATGAATTATGAAAAGCTCCAAAAAGCCAAGAATGCAATAAAAAGGTATGAAAAAGAAGCAGGTCCCATGTTTTTCTCAGAAGTGTTTCATCAAACATTTCAAACTTCAGTTATTTAAGTGAGATTTGTCTCAACTTTTTTAAAAAATTTAATATTGGAAAAAATGAACCTTGCAACAGCCAGTTCCGGCAACCAAAGGTGCCTCTGAATTGGTGCGGTACGCAAATACTGATGCCAAATCCAAAACATGATATCCTGGCAACATGCAATTACATGTCCTAGATTCTGATTTTCTCTTTGTTTAAAACCTTTTTTGTTCATGGAAATTTAAGAATTTGAAAGAAATAATGGACCTTTGAATAGTAGCTGGAAACGTGGGGCTAAAAAGCAGTTGATAGAAATCACTATATTCTTCCCCTCCTAACAAGAAGACATGAAAAGGACGCATGATTGGACAAACCAGAAGTTCCCAAGTTACACGATTGTGAAGTGGGGTTGTAGTAGAGGCACACACCACAGAAACTTGCTATTCTACCATTATTCAGTGCTTTTCCTTACAATGACCCCCTTGAAAATGATTTAAATGTTGAGGTTACAGTAGAAAACACCATGGCTGTTGTATATGACTTAAACAATAAAGGTTACTGTCTGCCTTCACCTAGTGGGGGTATATTAAGGTCTAACTCGATGAGCTATGTGATCCAAAACATGGTGGAAAAGACCCACAGCCAGCCAAATCAAAGCAGTTTTCAGGCTTAATAAGAAAGATGGAGGCAACTGCTTTATGGTAAAAAAACTGCATTCAGCTGTAAACTTTCTGGACCATATCAAACCAGAAACTTCATACAATAAAGAAATAGTTCATGTACTTAGGAGTTATGCATCATCGTACCTGCAACAAGCTAGGGATTAAACCTGCATACAGAGCGGGAATGCCTCCTTGGTCAACTATCTTTATGCAAGTTGCCATCGCACTCATCTTTGTTGATCGAACTTGCATTTGAAGCTGTCTCCTCACAACTTCAAATGGATACGTTGCAGCTTCAGAGCAACAACCAGCTATTGCCCCATAAAGCAATGTTCTCATGGGACCCAACTCCAGTTGTTCCAATGCATTCAGTTCCTGGCCTTCTTGTTTGATGTTCTGAATTCTCTTCATCCCTTCCGGTGAATGAAGATAAGCTGATTTTAGCATATCATAAACACCATAGTAAACTGCACCTGAAGGAGCCATTGCCACTAACGAGGGTAGTAAACCCTTATAAAGAGAAGAGAACCCTTCTGTCTGGATCATGTGGCGGAAAGTGCCAATTACACCACCCAAAACTTCCCCACCAGGTGCAACCATCTTTGTTCTTATCTGTAAAATTTGACATTTTTGAGCATCGATTACCAATGATCTACATTAAAAAAAATATTCCACTATAACACGATCAAGCTGAGGAATGTCAATTAAATATGAAGAAAGAGAATGAAATGCAGTGCAATCATTGCTGTGTCGGTTCTTTTATGTTAACCAATCAAATGAAAGAACATCAACCTGCATACGTAGCAGCAGTTGCAGCTCTAAGGATGGTAACTACAAGTCCTCAACCTAAGTCCAACTTGCAACGTTACAGGTGAGTGGATGGATGTCACAACTTCAATAAAATTAAAGAGGCAATCAGCTTAATCCATAACCGCAACAATCAAACTAAGTGAAATTCAGTAATGGCTACGGAGGAATTAGATTTTATACGGAAACACATTATACAATAGTCTTAGCAAACCACACAAGTCTGGTAAAATAGATTATGCAGCAGATTTCTTTTGTGATAATCTGAGCAGGCTTCGGCTGAACATGCAAAAAAATTCAAATCTAAGCTCACTAAATCCCATCCTTGAAATTATGCATCGATGTTGATCGTTCCTGAGTAGTTGGACTAAATCAGATGTCAACATTAGGCTGATTTTGTTTGGGAATCAAAGGAAAAACCCACCTGCTTAACCCATTTGGTTCCCCCAAGGGAGGAAAGATTTACCTTGGGGGATGGATTAACATTTCACCTTTTATTATAGATTATGTTATTTCTGTCACTAAATTATTTTAGACCTTTTCTCTCCCTTCCTGTCCAATATTTTTAACTTGTTCTCTCACTCTAGCAACCCCAACCAGCTCAGAATGAGGTTTAGCCGAGTATAGTTTTTTTTTATTTTTCTCACTCCCTCCATTGTTTGTCCTCCTCTATCTATTTTATACAATTTTTTTACTTTATATTTATCATCAGTATCAATGTTCATGTTTCTCTTCTCGTTTACTAAAGATTGTTTACCCATCGCTACAGGTTACAAAAGTTCACCATAATGAATGGTCCCTAAACTTTCCACCTCAAAATTTCCACTTCAAACTAATGGCCAGAAAGCAGTGCTTTAGTCAAGTATGTTACCTCCAGTACTGTGGTGACTCGTGCAATAACTAATCACTTCTATTGGCCCTACATAGCATTAAGTAGCAAACATACATACAGAACATGAAACAATTCAAGTCAATAATTGAAGAAGCTTACGGCGTTAAATCATGAAGAGAAAGTTGAAGTTTACTACGTACAGTGTCCATAGGCAAGCAAAGCAAAGTAGCAGTTATTCCAGCTGCTGCCCCAGCAAGGAACCTCTCAAAATTTGTGGTTTCCTCATTCCCAGACAATTTCAGCAGCTGATTTCTGTATGTATCATAAGTATAGAAATTGATGGACTTAAATGGAGCAGTACGAAGAATATTGACAAAGTTTCCTTTCCAAAAACCTTTCAGCCCTTGTGTTGCCGCAATTGCCTTTATGACCTCCAAAAGATTTTTCTGTTCACCACGAACAATGTACTCCAGCTTCAGCCTCTCAAGGGGTGCTACAAAAGTTCTGTTTCAGCAAACAAATGTTATGCAAAAGAAATATTAATTCATAATTAGAACAAAAAAGAGCTATTAAATTAACATGTATACATGGATCAGTAGCCAGTACATGAGAAGCACATTTTAAGAGACTTGAAAGTTATATCAATAACCCATTTGTTCACCAATTCAAATCACATAACTAAAGGCTTTGAAAACTTTCAGAGAAACCACAACTATATTCCATTAAGAAAACTATAGATTCTTAGAAAGTTGAGCAATTATCATTGGGAATTCTTAATAAAGATTCAGAGAGCAAAATGTTCTCAATTTTGATTTCTTGTTGCAATTCCACATTCTTGATTTCAGAACAGACAATCATTAGAGACAAGTTTATTTAGTATAAAAGAAGAATTGAAGTAGTTTTCTGCATGTACAATCAAGCAGAACACAGACACGGAGATATGCATAAATCAATCGGTACTCTTTTTTTTTAATCATTACTCTATTTAGAATCCTTCCAGTGATGGGTTTTAACAAAGTCAATGAACAAAAATTCATCTCTATATGCAGCAAGGAAAAACCTCTTTACTAAACCATCTTTAAGGATTATAATTGCAATCAATCTAGAAATACTTTTCTATAAACATTCATTCAAGACAAATAAAGCTGCATTCTTAATAAAGTTGAAAAAAAGTTTATAACACTGTTAAAAGTAGCAATAATTAATAAAGCAAGCAAAACAAGACATGTAAACCATAGTCATTGATACCCAATTCAAAATCCCGTCGCTAATGAGATTTTAACTAAGTCAATGAACAAAAATCTATATACTGATGAACCAGAAACGCTCTTGAAGTAACTCTACTTACAAACTCTAATTCAATCAAGAAACAATCTTCATTTCCATTACCATTTAATTCAAGACAAATATAAATAACGATGCTACAATGTTAACTAACTTAAAAGATTCATAAATCAAGAAGCAATAAAAAGAAAAAAAGAAGACCTTGAAACCATAGCAGCCACAACACCAGCCCAGAGATGTTTAGTTGTATTCAAAGCAGCTGAAGTACCTGATCTCTTCACTTCAACCTCCTCCTCATCCAAAATTTTCTCAGCCCCATTTTGCCCCAGACCCTCTATAGACTCCCCAACATTCCCTTCATGTCCATCTTCTTCTCTCCCCTTTATTGACAAACTCACAGACAAAAAATCCCCACCTTTCCTGCCTCGCCGCCGCATATTCACAAACCTAAATAAGGTCCTTTTCAACAAATAAGAATGGTTATCAATGTTTCTCTTCTTCTTTAAAGAAAGTAAAGAAACAAAGGAAGGAGGACAGATGTTTTTATGATCTAGAAACAGTCCCCCTAAAATGAAGGGTTGGTGATCCGACAGTTCAGATTCTTTGTCTTTCATTAAAGAGGCAAAGAAGTGATGATCTTCACCATACATTATTATGGGATTTGAAGGAAAGACTGAGAGAGATTTAACAACAACAAAAAGAAGAACAAGAATGGTACTAACAGCATGAGAAATGTGTTATAAGGATTAAGGAATGAGAAGAAGCTTGAAGAGGAAGCGAGAATAGAATTAGATTTGCAGTGCTTGTTGTTGTTGTTGGAGATGTGAAAGCGACAAGGGGAATAACGTAGGAGATGATGCTCTGCTATGTTTGCGTGGGGCTTGGCTTGATTTGCCACGGTTACATCGTTCGCATCGGTTTTGTTTTTGTTTTGTTGGCGTGAGCTTCTCTTGATGACGATTATGGGTCTGGTTTGTTTTTGTCTTCGGCTTTAGGACAAACCATGTTGTTTGGAGACAAGGACATGATTTTTATGATGGATAGAAAGTGGAATTCTTAGGTAGCAATTGCATATTTGAACACATTTTTCTTGTTTTTTCAAAAAAGTTTTGGGGTTATTCTCTATGAAAAGTGACTAGTAATTTTGTAAATTTAATGTTCCATTGTGTCCTCAATCTATAAAATTTACGAGAACTTTGTTAGGTGGGAAACGGAATTCATTGGCATCAGCATACGCATGTCTCACGCTATATATGCTTGATTTTTTATAAAATTAATTAAATAATTTAGCTAATTTTATTATATGTTGATTATTCATCTCTTTTCTTTTTTTTTTCATTTCAATAAATATCCAAACTACATAATAAATAAATTAGATTGAAAATGAGTTAAGGCCTTAGATCACGCAAGCATGAATACGGATATTTTAGCAAAGTTAATGTACGAAGATTGGCTAAAGAAAGGATAAATAAATTTAAGTGATATCTTGTCTATTTTTTAAGATGTATTAAGATGATTGACTCAATAGACTCAAGGTAAGATTCATTAAAAAAAAACTTAATTGTTACCTTTTTTTTTTTTGTCTTTACTAGCAAGTTGAAGTAGTTTAAGCCAAAAGAATCTAATTTTTTTTAATTCAAATCGATTGTCCGGATGATCCGACACGATTAGAGCGATCAAATATCATCATTATTTCACTATAAATACTAACTTCATATCATTGTGAGAGCATTTCAACTTTTGATTTCTAACAAAAACCTCTAAATTCTCTTTCTTAAAGCTCTTCTACTCACACACAAAATATCACCTAAAGCTCTTTCTGTTTGGACCTTAACCACCTAACTATCTAGCTATCCGCCATTATATCTAGCGTTTTACTAGCACTCGTCCGCTTTTTTCTCCCACATCTCTCACTAGATACATACATTCTACTTGGTTGATTTATCGTTACTTCTACAAGTTATAACACTAGGTCTTTATATACTTACCAGTCTACTAACCGATCATTTGATCGGTTATCAAGAACTTTTTTTACACACACAAATCCCCATTTTAGTGACTTTGTCGAAGAGTTAGTGATTGTGAAAGAATAATTATCTCTTTCAAGCCATCAAGAAAAATAATAATATTGTAACTAGCTCAACCAACGATAATAATGATAATACCATACATGATTTCGATAATAATACCGACAACACCAACCCGTTTAACACTCAAAACCACTAAGTTGGTGGTCAGTAGCTTACAAATTTTGCCGTGAAGCAACTACCTTAACCTTTTACTTATGGCCCAACCACATTGTTACACATCCGGACCTTCAAACCGTGATCGAAGTCTTAAAAGTTCTCTAAAATACTTAACTCATACTACAATAAGAACAATAACAAGTCTTTAAAGTTCTTTAAGACAATAATATCGCATTTGCCTGAGTCCTTAGTAGCATCAACCAACTACTTTCTATGAGTAGACTACCTCGAGCAATTGTCCTTTAAACTATAGTGCCACTAATTATTACCATTAAAGATGACCAAATACCACACTGTTTAACTCGAATAACAAGAAGGACATCCCCTTACTAAACACCCATCGTGTGGTCGTGCATGATCATCAATCGCTTCTCATGTTGTTGTTTTTAGTTATCAATGCTACTTTCTTATCGAGAAAGACTTAGAAAATTCTTCGAACAAATGTTGGCAAAATTTACTAGTTACTTTGATCTCAAACTTCTTTATCCAAGCAACATTAGGATGAGACCTTATTCGAAGGACTATGTGACTCTAAGTTTAAAATCTTTAATAGAAAACAAAGATATGCCAATGAGCATCTCATGCAATTCGTAGAAACTTTAGATATTTATGATTTAGATGAAGATTTTAAGCTAGAGGAATTTTTTAAGTTTCGACAAATAAAGTCTACACTTGATATGTGAACCTCACCTCGGCTTTGTTTAAATGTGGTCATACATGTATAAATTATTTATCGATAAGTTTTTCTCTATCCATAAGAGGATGACCATGTCTAATTTAGAAAGAGAATACTAAGGCTCTAAAGAAGGATTACTAGAGTATATTGAACCATTTTATGATTATATATTGGATTTTCGGGATGGTTTTAATGAGAAGAAAGCTTTTAGGCTATGTATCTAAGGCTTGTATAGATAATATAAGATATATTTTGAGAATTTAGATTCGAACACTTTTTCTACCTCGGTAGAACACGCTCATTAAATCAATAGTTCTATTGTCCTTTTAAGATGGAATGATTTCCCTTTATTATTAGTAGTACCAAGATAGGTCTTTTCATAAACATCATTCAATTAGACGGCTACCAAATAAAAAAATGAGAGGGATAAGTTTTGAGCTAGCATTTTGGAATGTTAATTTGCCACACCTTCCTATGCACTATAAACAAGTTCTATACTCGTTAGATTATTAGTGGTCGATCAAGCTATCAAACTCCCATAGATAAAGAGGTTACCCTTTTAAAAGGATAAATTAAACCCCAAGTATTATCGGTACCATGAGTATGTGGGGCACCCCGACAAAGGAATGTCATCATTTAAGGTTCATGTTCCATAATAAACTTAAGAAAAGGAAGATTATTCTTGATAATAAAAATGATGTCCGAGAAAAATCCTTTATTTGCTATAATGGCCAGAGTTAGTTTTATCTCTTATGACCCTACTAAGCTAGAAGAAGAAGAGTTGAACATACAAATTTGTCAAGTTGCTCCTAGACACACCACGCTATATGTGGAAGGGGCCAATAATATTAACACCCCCATTACATAATTGTTATTAAAAACTTCAAACTTTCATAACTCGTGTTAATCGTTGAGAATGAAGAAGTTAAACAAGTAACTACGATACCCTCATGCATATCTCTAAAGAACAATATATTGAGTGTTTGTAGCCAACTATTTAGTTGAAAGATGGAAAGAAAATATGAGATGACTTGCTTTTCACCGATATTGATTATCGTGTCAAAAAGACCAACCATAATTGACCATTTTATATGAAAAAACAAGGTGAATGATAGCTCCATTTATGAGACCTTTATTGACAAAGGTTTATCTTTAAATCTTATGCCACTTACCATCTTAAGGGATTGGGCATCAATGAGAAGCATGCAATCCGAACACTAACCATTATTAAGGCATTTGACCATGTTACTTTTTGTACTCAATGACATATTATGGTAGATTTTTAGATGGTCTTAACCGATATCCGACTCGCTTCGTATCATTCACTATAAGAAAATAGAGAAACATCATCCATTATTTAATGGCGATTTATAAAATTGTCTCTAAATAACAACAATTAGCAATAGTCTTTATAGCCCATAGTTAATTTTATTGATACTATTGTTTTTTAATGACGGTTTGCAAAACCATCATCGAGAGCTCATAAATTTAAAAAAATCACAAATGGGACCTAAGTTAGTGATGTTTTTAGATGAAACCCTTGTTAAACACGAGTTTATTAGGTTTTTAGAGATGGTTTTATTAGACTCGTCACCAAATACCAATGGATTTAGCAATGGTCTAGTCAAACCAAAGAAAATTATGTCCATTTTTAGCGACGAATTTAGCAAAACTGTTGCTAATAAACCTTTTTAAGCGAATTCGAGTGACGGTTTGAATAGACCATCACTAAATTTTCCTAAAATCTCCAACAAATACATTAAGGGATTTAGGAACGATTTGGCCAAATCATCGTAGTTTCTATCCATTTTTTATGTTTTTTATGATAGTTAATATGAAACCATCTCTAACAAACCTTTTTAGGCTAATTTAGCGATTGTATTTAGTGACGATTTAAGAAGACAATCGCTAAATTTTCCTAAAACCCCCAATTGATACATTTAGGAAATTTAGCAATGGTATGGTTAGACCGTCATAGATTACACCTATTTTTTGTGTTTTTAGTGATGCTTTTTTTATAATGTCACTAAAAAACCTTTTTGGGCAAAATTAATGATCGTTTGGACAAACCATCGCTAAATTTTTCTAAGACTCCCAATAGATACATTTAGGAATTTAGTGATGGTTTGCTTATATCATCGCTACGAAAACTCCCAAATTTCTAGGGGGATTTAGCAATGATCAAGGTAGACCTTCACTAAATTCTCGCTAAAAATTTATAGGTTTTTAGTTATAGTTTAGTAAATATCATCACTATAATCCCTAAAAAGAATAGGGGTTTTAGGCAAAACAAGTCGCGATATCTTATTTTTTTGATGCTTTAGTGACGGTCTTATTAATTACACTCGAAAGGAAAACCAATTTTTTTATAAAAAATGGGATTTTTGTATTTAACGACGGATCGAAAATTGTTGCTAAACACAAAATCCATAAATTGGATTCTACCTCTTTTTTTCTCTATTTTTCTTCTTCTCTTCTCCTTTCTTCTTCTTTGACAATGCCAGCACTCCCTTAAAAACCTCCATTGATGTTGTTAAACCATCCAAACTCTCTTTCTCTTTTCTTTTCTTCTTCATCCCTTTTATCCCTTCCTTTTTCCTCCTCTATTTTCATCTTCTTTCTCTCATTTCCTTCTCATCCTCCCTTGCCTCCTCTTCTTTATGGGTTAACTACTCGCTCTTTCCTTCTCTTCTCCTCCATTTGTGGTTGCTTCCCAACCGAATCATTGCGAGTTCTTAGTTTTTGCCTTTGATTTTTTTTTTTTTGGCCTTTGATAATTTATAAACTGATTTTTTTTCTTTGATTTCAATAATTATACTTATTATTTTTTAATTTTTTTAATTATTAGTTAGTTTAATTTATTTTCTTGTTAGTGTTAACTTGTTAGTTGTTAATTAAATTAATTAATTATTAAAAAAATTAATTAGGTGTTAGTTTAATTAATTAGGTATTAATTAAGTTATTTAGTTGTTAAATTAAGTTAATTTGTTGTTAATTATGCTATTTAGTTGCTAATTAAATTAATTACTTGTAAAAAAATTAATTGGGAGTTAGTTTAATTAATTAGGTGTTAATTAAGTTATTTGGTTGTTAATGAAGTTAATTAGTATTAATTAGGCTATTAAGTTAGTAAATTAAGTTAATTAGTTATTAATTAAGTTATCTAGTTGTTATTAAGTTAATTAGTTGTTAAATTAAGTTATTTGGTTGTTAATTAAATTAATCAAGTGTTAAAAAAATTAATTAAGTTTAGTGCAATTAATTAGGTGTTAGTTAAGTTATTTAGTAGTTAAATTAAGTTATTTAGTTGTTAATTAAATTAATTAATTATTAAAAAATAATTAGATGTTAGTTTAATTAATTAAGCGGTAATTAAGTTATTTAGTTGTTAATTAGTTATTGTTAATTAATTAGGTTGACTAATATTCTAGAACTTGAGTATCATGTATTACCAATTAAAAGAATCATATTATTCAAATGTGATTGGTATGATACTTCACCTAGTATTGATACAAAGGTTCATGATTAGTACGGACTAGTAAAGATACATACTCCTAGGACATCGACTAGATTACTTTATCCTAGCAATATAAACGCATCAAATGTATCATGCAATATATCCTACATCGAAGCACATTAGGCTCGATTGGTTGGCTATATGTAAGTAAAATCGAGGATGGTGGTGGATGTGCTAAAATTGTTTGTTATGGTCCAAAAAACACGAAACCGTTTAGAAAAACGATATGAAAGCCTAACATAATGTCATTCAAGTTGATGATGATGAGGGTCAATCGCTGACTAATCCAACTCGGATCGTTAATAGATTTAAAATGAGATGAAATTAATAAAGAGAATGATGTTGAATTTAAAAAAAAAATACGTAAGAAAACTTAGATGAAAATTATAATAATAATGACCACGATATTGATTAATAGTAAGATTGGATTGTCCCTCATAATTTAATTGAAATTGTTAAGGTAACATATATGTGTGCATATTTAATTTAGTTATGAAAGTATTTGTTGATCATAAAATAAATGTATTTTAATTTTTTTTATGGTAATAAAGATGTTCTCTAGTTATTGTGTTTGATTAACTAATTAATATAATAATGTGTAGGTTATGCCTTGTGGCAGGAGATGTTTCGAAATTCGAGTGGTCCGTATCGGATAATAAGGGTTATGGTTCAAACACTAATGATGGCGAGTGGTCGTGGACATGGGCGTAGTCTTGCTTCCGTTTTAGGTCGCATAACTACTCCTTTCAACATTAATGCATTTCCTCTTGCGACCTCTCGTGTCATACCTATTATCGTTTGATATGTCTCAACCCAAGCCTTATTAGTTTGGATCACGTGCTAGTACTTTTGAACCTTTATCGTCACTAGAGCCCCATGTCCTAACAGGATGACTCGTTAGGTACTTACACATGGCCCATCGCTATACATCCATTTCGATATGTCTTCTACACTTACCAATTATACGTATGGTCCTCGCATTTTGATTGTTCTCATTGATGGCAACGAGTACATATTTTGCATTTTTTTATATATTTTTGATGGTGTATTATTATATTAATATGTTCATTCAATAGTTAATTATTTTGTTTGATAGATTGTATCCAACTTATTTGTGCTTTTGTCGAATGTATAAGATATTTCATGAGTATGTCGACTTATCTAGAGCGATGTAAAAGTCAATTGCTAGGCATACTAAAGACTTCTATGAGGAGGAGTTTAAGGTAACATGTAGTTTAATTAATTATGTGATAATACATTTCAATTAAGTTACTTAATGTTCATTTAAATGTACTAATGAACATTTTGAACGTTCTTATAGAAGTTTTTTAAGTGGGACCAGGAGTTTGATCGAAGCTTTAGGAAAGCATGACGGATCTATAATGAAAGCGATATTCTAACTTCTTTTATCATGAGAAGACACATCCCAAACCAAAATATATCTCACATGAGATATGGGATGCATGGTAGTAGGAATGGGCAAAACCTAAGTCTCGAGCACGATCCGAGTAGGCAGTTCGAATAACATGAATAAGACAAATGGCATCGAGGCAAGCCCATTTAGACATACAAAGGGTTTGATTACATAAGGAGGGTTCAATCACACACGGAGAGATCGCAATACGCATGATAAATCTTATCTCTCTCTCTCTCTATATATATATATATATTATTTGTAATTATTACAACATCAATATATATTTAAGTATATTTATTTCGGGATAAGGAGTTAGGTCGTAAAACCGACGCTCACGAGGTGTTCTTAAAGACTCATGTGAAAAAAGTTGATGATAACTACGTATTCATCAATCGGCGAGCAAAAATCTCGGGTTAAGTAATTTATAAGCTTATTTCAAATGTATGCCACTTGTATATAACTTATTGAGATTACTATTTAATATTAAAATTTATACAATTATGTAGGACATTATCAATAAAATATATAAGGAGGAGGTTGCTAGTTGGGGGATGAAGGGTACTTCAATGCTCGATATCGACATGGACGAGATATTTAAGAGAGTCGTTGGAGGAAAAGACAATAAGAGGAATAGAATGTACGAACTCGTGTCATAGGCCTTTCATTATTACTCAAATGTCGGTTCATCCTCTAGTTCAACTACATCATAATTACATATCAATATTGAGGTACATCAAAAAGAAGTGGAGACAAACACAACTAGACGAAAAGAAAAGATACAAAAACCGGAAGATACTATGACTTCGCTCTTAGAAAGTCAAAAGTGGTTAGAGCAAGCATAATCGGGAGCAGTATGCAATAATACAACAGATGTTACCGAATATGCAAAAAGGCAATTCCTCTACCAATCTTTTGATCGACCATCATTTTTTGGATGAAAATATTGATATGTGAGATGTAGCCCTTTCATCACATTATCTTTTTTATTGCTCCTATGTTTTTATTTGCTGAAATATTGATATACTTTAATATAATTTGGTATTTGAATATTTATTGGATTTGATATATTATAAAGGATTTGTATTTTCTATAATCCTATTTCATATTGTTATTGTAGTTGTTAAATTGGATTGAATATGTGAAATTGAAAACGATATATATTACTTATTAGCAACATGTGAACAACGAAATAATTGACTAAAAAATATCATCCAAAACAAAAAAATGATTTAGCGACGGTTTTAACCGTATCTAAATCCAAGCTAAATTTGGCCAAAATTAGCAACGAGTTTAGATAAAATCATCTCTAAATAAAAGCTAAATTTGGCAACGATTTTTGAGAAACTGTCGCTAAATTGGCGACCATTTTTTGTTCTTTAGCGATCGATAAACCGTCTCTAAAATAATGATGAAATTCTTGAACCATCGCTAATAAATTAACGAGAAGCTTTTTAATGATGGTTTTGGACCGTCCCTAAACCGTCGCTAAGTTTCTTTAACGATGAATTTTTTTTTTTTTGGTTATTTAGAGATTGTTTAAACCATCGCTAAATTAATTTTTTTTATAGTGATTGATGCTCCTATTTCCTATCACTAATTAATAGAGAGATCTTTCCTCCATAAATGTGATTTGATCCCCTCGTCTAAATATTTGATTGAAAAACAAATTAATTATGCAAATATTAAACACAAACTCATGTAATAAAAGATAACTCTACTGATTAATTATCTAGAATTTACTTATTAAAATCTATTATATATATATAATGATAAGCTCGTTCTCTCTTTCAACCTCTCTTTTTATTTATTTTTCCTTATAAATCTTATTTAATATATAATTTAGGTGCGATTTTCTGTAATTTTTTTGTTTGAGAATTTATATGCATTCGTTTTTAATTACAAATAATGCAAATCTATTGATTTGTTGAATCACATCTATAAATTTTGAATAAATAAAAATTATTCTTTTCTTAATAAACGACAATAACACATGCATAATCGGCTAGTCAAGAATCATACGCCATTTCCCTTTTATTAATCAACAACTTGTCAATTCTACTAGAACAAGTATCCTTGTTAGAAACGAATTGTGGGTGACTCATTTACCGGACACACAAATATGGATGACTCATCCTGCACCATATCCGATTCCAAGAAGTTTCAATGACTCGTCTTCCTTCAGGACATGCAAAATTCACTGGGAAAAAAAGGTTTTACTCTCGGTGGTTGCACAACTTGCTTTCGGAACAAGGAATATGTGCCTATCCCCAAAGGCCATAGCTCCCTTTTGTCACAATCATGGCCTGGAAAATCGAAACGTAGCAGTGCAAGGTTGTAAGAATGCCCTGTCAAGAGAATGCCAAGGCCAACAAGAAAGATTACATACGTAATGCATAGCAACAAGGTTATTTGATAAAAAGCAGAAAATAATAAACGGATAAATTACTATTACTATATATAGATGCGTGTAAAAACAACTCTACTACCTCAGGTTCAATAAAACAATTAAAAACTTATTTCAATCATTTAATGGAAAAAATATGATCAAGCATTTAATATAGCAAATGAGAAGTCATTCAACCATCGACAACTTCTTATTCCTAACAGCCCGCCAAAAGCTTTCAATTTTTATCTTGATCTTAATCCCGTTCCTGTTCCTGTTCCTAATCGTAACTCATGTCAGTAATTTTTTGGAAAGAGCGACTGAATTTCCCATTAGCATGTCAATTTTTATGTTGTTTATCCTTATCGGAATTGTCGATTGCTGCTTCCTTTTCCAATTCAGCTTGGAAGAGATGTCGGTGTTTATTGATGAGATGAGATGCAAACTCAAAAAGATAATAGGGAAAATGTTACTACTGTTGTGCAGGTCAAGGTCCGATTATTTTTACCATAGTAAAGACTTAATTAGTTGATGCCATGGTGTCTCCATTTTGTTCATAAAGAAGCATGCCTTCTTCATCTGAGCCCAGCCATGGGCCTTGCTTCAATCCCATCACCATTCTCTTTAGTGTGTAAGTATGAGAAAAAGCATTGGCATATTCTCGCGGGTTTATTTCAAGTTTAACTTCTAATTGTCGTTTTTCCGCGCTACGCTACGATTTTAATAAAAAAAATTATTTTAAGTTTTTTAATTTTTTAATTATAATTTTTTATTTAATTAATTTTGTTAATGTTTTTTATAAATTTTTTGCTTAAAAAAATAAATCATTCTTTTTAATTGATTGATTTTAAAATTAAAAAAATATAATAATTTTAACTAAAATATTAATCAAGAATTAAAAAAACTTTAAAAATATAATTTTCATAATATTGTATTCCAAAAAATAAAGTTATAATTAATGGACAGATTTTTACAAAAATTAACAACTGAAAAAAATTTTCTTATTTAATGTCAATAAAAAGATTATTTTTTGAAATTATCCGCACAATGCTACGGACAAATAGAACAAGATCATTTTAAAATTTTAAAATTTTTTCATATTTTTTATTTAATTATTACCATTTTTTGTGTTTTTCATAAAATTTCTACTTAAAAAAATATGATTTATTCTTCTTTATTCAGGGATTTTTAAATAAAAACTTGTAATAATTTAACTTGAAATATTAATTAAGAATTCAAAAGCAAATACTTTAAAATTATATATATTTTTATAAGAGTATATACAAAAATTAAAGTTACAATTAACGTATAGACTTGCATAAAAATTAATCAATAAAAAAATAAAAATTTATTCTTATTTAATGTTGGTGAGAAATTTTTTTTTTCAAGTATATGCATTAGATCTATATATATTTATTTACAAAACAATCAACAAAAGTAGTATAAAAAACTATATTTGAATAATTGGTTGGTTCTTTTAAAAAATTATTTTAATTATTTTATTTCAAATAAATTGGTTCTATAATGTTAAAAAAAATATTCATAGTAAATAATTTGTATTATGTTGGAAGATGTATAGTTAATTTTTAATAAAATCAATAATTCAATAGTTTTTTTATATGTATTAACAAGACCTAGTGAACTCGAGATAAATTATTTGAAATACACTTTTGACCTTTTAGAATAAAATAATTAGATATTTATATATGTGCAACTATCATTTAAAATTCTAAGAATTCACGATATATATTATACTAATTTTTATTTTTTAAAAAATCATGTTTTAAAATTTTATTCTAAAATTCAAATATAGAGAAAAATAAATTATATTTATTAGTAAATAAAATCTTATATAAAATATTAATTGGATGAGAATTTTATAAAAAAAAAATAAATTTAAATAATAAGAGTAATATAGTCCGTAGTACTAAATTTTTTCTTTGATATTTAGTAAAAGAGGGCAAAAAATACCCAAGAAGGAGGACCCTCTAACCGAGGAACAAAAGGAAATAGCAATTCCAATTACAAATGAACTGATGGGACCTCAAATTTTTGAAGGCGCTCATAAGGTTTTAGGGGTGGAGGCATTGAAATCAAAAAAATGAAAGAGAAAAAAGAATGGGCAGGAGGATTACTATAGAGCATTTAATGCGGGCAAGAACAACAGAGAAAATGACGAAAAATACAGCAAAATAAGTGAAAGAAACAAAGCAAAGGAGGGCATAAATGTAACATGCCAATAAAATAAAATGGCAAAAAAGCAATTAAGCAGATAACTCAAGGGCGTAATCAAAGAGTGAGAAACAATTAACAATGCCAGTTCACAATGCAAATGGGTGTAGACGAACAGTCGAAAAATCGTAAATCTATTACTTATTTTAGTTTTTTTTATAATAATTTTCGAATTTTTTTAATTGATATTTTCTTTCTTTTTTTAGTTGATTGAAACTTTTTATTTTTTAAAATTTATTGATTCATATTTTCTGTTATAACTCTATCAACCGTTTATCTAACATGACATGTTACCATTAATGGCAAGCAATCACCGAGTAACACATGGTTAAGTGAGTCCTAAATAACACTATATCCGACATAAAAAAAATAAATAAACAAAAACTAATTTAAATAATAAAATAATACAGAAAATGAATAAAAATGAAAAAACCAAAACAACCCCATCCCTTATTATTTTCAACCCAATTCGGAAAGTCTATCAAGTGTGGTCGTGTGTTGCGGTTGTACGGGTTGAAGGTGGTTTCGGTGGGAGAGGGTTTCAAGACGATGGCGAGGTGAGGTTTTTGCTTGAGTGATGGCGAGAGATCGACAATGTCGAAGAGGTTTTCGGAGCTATGGTGTTTCGGGGTTATAGGTTTATGGCAATGGATGAGTAGAGTAGGCTTGATTGGTGTTGTGCAAGGAAAGAAGAAGGTGGCTATCGACTCGGAACACCGCAATGAGTTGTTCTCTAGTTATTAGGTGGTCCGATTTGCTCTAAAATTAGCGATATACACGGGACTTCAAAAATAGGTCGGGATCAATTTTTTGTTTAATTCAACCAATTCCTAGGAGCTTTCGTCCGGATTTTAAGAGGATTTGGATGTTCGAGAGGAGGAAGAATGTTTTCCAAATAGTTGCAACCGTCGTGGTAAAAAATGAAAGATATCGTCGAGCTTGTCCTCGTATCGAGTTTTGAGCTATTAGCGTATCTCTTGTTGTTAAATTTTATATATTTGAATTGCATGAATCTATAGTTTAACTAAGTTTTGCAAACCGGTGGTTTCGCGGTTATGGAGAGTGGCAATTGGATTACGAGGTGAACAACGAGTAGGGAGTGGTCGGTGATTAGTGGCGTTGCAATGAGGAGTGGCTAAGTGATCAACAAGTAACAACTATTCTCATTGTCTTTGTTTTCTTTTTTTATACCCTAAATCAAACAAACACAGTCGATTAAATAATAATATTCATTAGGAAATATGCATTCCGAATAAACTTTGTCTATTTTTTTTAGTTCAACTAAATGTATCAATGAAGTCGACCCGATTAATGATTTGGATATTATGAATATTTTGGAATTGAATAAAAATATTTTCATTTGACTCTCTCTAAAGTCCAAACCTCCATTCCCATTTCCCACATAGAGATCAAAGAAGTACATAACATAGGTTAGTGTTTTAACATATTTTTGGCAATAAAAAAGGTAATAAAGTGAGGGCAAATTTATCTTTATCATTTATTTTTAAATTTTAAGTATTATTTTATTGTTATATAGGCGTGTGTGTGTGTTTTAATTCGGATGCAAATATTGTATTTTGAAACCCACTTAACCATATGTCACTTAGTAATTGATTGCCATTAACAATAATGTATTATGTCGGATAAACAGTTGATGGAATTATAACTCGAAAGTCTGAATTAATAAATTTGTACAAATAAAAGGCTTCAATTGAAAAACACAAACATAGGGTCTCAATAAAAAAAATAAAAAAAATTGACTAGTATAGAGACTAAATGTTTGGTAAAATCCTAATCTGGCAATTGAAGCTGATTTATAGAAGACCATTTCAATTTTTGATTGTCAAGCTAAACAGCAATGAAGTCCGATAATTTGCATGCGTGGAAGGAAATTTAACAAGCACTTGCTAAGAAACACAATCTACTTATTGACATGCATTACACTACGAGCCACAATTGGAAGTTTTACACCTCAGTTAGAGAAGTAAGAAGTTTGCATTCTTGAATTCTCACAAAGGACGGCCCAATATCGCTACTCCTAATTTTTTTGCCATTTTAGTATTTTCTTGAATGAATAAACTCTACAACAAAGTTATCTAGCCCAATCAGGAATAAACCCTCTCACTGTTCTCATCAATTGCAACCACAATGAACTTTGCAACGTAAGTTTCATAAACATCCTAATGAATATCTTTTACCTTGATCCATCACTTTCCACTCTCTTCATTGTAACAGGCAGACTTAACTAACCTACAATTAATATCGTGGACTTAACCCAAGAATGGACCCGTAATTGTCCAAGTACTCGAAGAATCCGCTCCTGGCTAGAGACAAACACAAGTTGCATTAGATGGGGTGGGCAAGTGGGAAAGCTCGCAGGACTTGGCGAGGAGTAATTTGAACGACCATAATCCATTTCTTCCACCAAGAGGCGTAGCAACCCTCTCTTTCGAGGATATATGGGATTGGACGGCGATTGAGGCATGCAAATAATGCTAGACAAGCATGATCAACATGGTGTTGGAAGTTAAACTTAATTTAAATGCTTCAAGTTTGTTAAGATAAATAAGTGGAGTTTTTTCAGTTTAATTTAATGAAGCAAGCAATCCAAGAGAGTCGACTGAAGTAGAATAAACTTTAATTATTTAAGTAAGTGGTTTCGAATTGAAGTGTTTATGTATACGGAAAACTCTTTAAATAATTATATCCGTCTTATACATTCGATCGAATAGTAAAAAATTAATCTGGATATTTGAACGTGTGATACTTTGAAAATATATAAAAAAAAAAAATTAGAAGAGCAAGTAAGGCTATCGATTTAAGTAAAAAAAAAAGTCAAGTGAGACACATAATTATGACGACAAATTAAATCTTACTCCGACCAATACGATACCATTACTGACTTTCCTCAAACTCCGATCCCTGTTAGGTTGAATCGTGTTGTCTTTTATTGGGCTTAGTGGAAACTAGATAACTACACTCTAAAATGGCCTCATGGGGCTCGAATTTTTGGGGCCAAGGGCACGCACCGAATGCAATGGAACAGCTATCTCTAAGAATGGGAGTCGGCTCCATTTCTAATCGGTGGACTTAGCCACTACCAAAAGTACAAAAATCAATACTTAAAAATGCTCTGGCCGAAAATTGCAGCAACTAACTGCCATATATTCAGTGTTAGAAAGGTTAATTAGCCTCCTGTAGTCTGTTTTCTTTTTTTAATTTTTTGTTCAGCTAGGAAAAAAGAAGGAAAAGAAAAGAATTTGCAATTTTACGTGCTTGCTTTGGAATAATGTAACTCATTTTGTTTTTTTCCCCCCTGTAAATATATATAAATTCAAGCAGTTAGTCAAATTTGTAGAACTGCAATCCATGTACTTGACAGCGTCATTCTAAGTCCCCATTTTGGTTTCTCTTGCAATCTGAAGTCACCGTCCAATAACTTCAAATTTGTGAGTACACCAGCTTAATAAAAAATGTGTTTGAGCTAGGGAAATATATTACAGGGATGATGATCAGAGCCATTCTTAGCAGCCCAATTAAAACCCTATTCGCAGGTCAAACAGGAACAACTGTGCAGGGGGAATGATCTGATTAGAACTATAGGCTGCAAAATAATGACAAGGATTGCTGTCGTTCTGGTCCCAATAAAACAAACAAAGTCAGATCACAAGCAAAGTTAGGTCTTAGCTCCTGATGGAGACTTTGAATAGTTATACAATCCGTGAGTCTTGGATTGAAGTTCGATCCATCGACCCTGACTTCTTTCTCCTTGTCTGTTGTCAAAACTTCTCTTTTTAGCTTCACATGCGCAGCTTAGGCCAGCAACTTGACAAAATCTCGTACCTCTCAGGAGCCCCACCAGGATTCACCATCTTTCTTAGCTTGCCCTCTGCTTTTACCAAAATCTCCGTTCTACATTTTCCATCAACTGTTTTTTTTTTTTTTTTGTCGTTTTTGGTCCAAACTTTGAATGGAGCTGGAACCGTTTGTTCTGGGAAAGAGAATTTAAACAGTCCAATCTTTTTTCTTTTTGGAATTTAAAATTATGGGTGAGGTTTGAAATAAGATGGAGAATCCAAATCCACCAAATGTAGTGATATGGTATTCTTAAGCATGGGGTTAAGGATATTTATTGTGTGCAACTTGCCTTCCACCACTGGATTTATTTGCATAGTTACTCAGCTTTCAATCTTTGTAATCTTTTGCTTGCTCCATAATGGTCTGCCAGCTAGCGGAAGTTGGCTACACAGTGGAATTGGAGATATCACTGTCTAAGGCTCTACAGCCAAAAAAAGGACATCGACGCTAGCCTGCTAGGGCTGCTCCTTCGGTCATTTAGTTCGATTAATTTTTTTTTAAAAAATAATAATTGAAACCAAATAGAAATATTATTCAGTTTTTTTATTTGATTTTGAAATATTTTAATTTTATTGTTTGATAATTCGATTTTTACTCGTTTTAGTTTTTTTCTATGATTCTAATAAAGTTCTTAAGATTTTTGTTTAAAGTGAGTTTTTTTTTTTTTTTATGTTTAATGGACTGCTAGTTAGAAAATTAAGTTATGTTAAAAATAAAAATAAAAACATTAATAGGTAAACAAATAATAATTTGTTCATTAAAAAAGACTTGAATGTGAGATTATAGGAAATCTATCAATGTTTTTATTATTTTGTGTATATTCAGATTTGTAACAGAAACAAAAATAGCATGTATAAAGTTGTGGGAGAAGTATATCAAGGGAGAATGGGTTTTCAATTTATGAATAATGAGTACAGTAAGTGATATATATATCCTTTTTTTTTTTTTAGAAAAACCCAATCCGAATCCAAAATCAGGATTTTTTTTTTAATTTCTAAAAAAATCACATCAAAATTTATATTTCAATACAGTTAGATTTAATTATTCGATTTTTATCCAACAGCCAACATCCCTAGACCCTAATCAATAGAATCCTGTCTTTCATTGTTAGTCGAAATTGAGCTACGTAGGACCGCGACTTTAAAGTTTACCACTGAAAAAACAATGTCCTAAATTCTTATAAACCTCTGCAGAAAACATGACAGCAATCCTTAGGCTGAGTCATCATGGGATCGATGTTGATGCCCGTAATGATTTCAATTGGTAGCATGAAAAGCCAAATGCATTATTATCGTTGATGAGTGGTGAGCTGGAACAGTTAAGATGAAGTTCATAGACCACCTAATTAAAAGCGATTGTTGATTACGACAGGAAGCAAAAATTCATTTGTCATGGATTCATTTTCTAATAACGTTAAAGTTTAAGATTTTAGCACTAATCAAGTTAGCAAAAACTCCTTTGTCATAGAGATTTGAGGGATCGACATTTTAGGGATTCACATTTCCAAATCTCACCATTAATTTTAGAGCAAAAGACATAGTTATCCTCAAACCATTATGCAACTCTCAACCAAGTCTCCCACTTATTTGACATTTCTCAAAAAAACACCTCCTTTTGTGTCTGTCAGTTATCTAGAATTGACCAACTTATATTAAATTAAACATTTTTACCACATGCTCAGTTTGGCCATGCATTTTGGCCCAAAATTATTAAAAACTATTTCTTTTTTTGGGCGAAATATAAACACCCATGTCTTCATTTTCACCATCAAATTTCCTTATTCATTTACATTTCAATGCCAAAAGGAATTAATTTTAGGCAATTTTGCACCAAAACATATGACGTAAACCGTAATGGAGCCTGTGACAAACAAACGCAATGGTTGCTTTTTTTTTTTTCTATGGACACATGTTATTGGCTTCCTAATTCGAAACATGTATTAATTCCTTACTAGTTAATAAGGATAATCTTTTTTTTAGAAAAAAATATATATTATAGAGATGGAATTTGAATCCGTAACCTCAGGATTATTAGCCTTGGAAGCTACCAATTTGCTTTGTCAGATATGATGGAGAGAAGAAGTGGGAACTAATTGACAAATAAGGATTGAATGCACTTCTCTACCATAATTGGATAAATAGAATAACACATTATTGTTTATTTTATCATCCCAATCAAAGTGTTTTTGTTTATAATTAATATTTTTGGTAAGTGGGACAGCAATAAAATTAAATAATTTTGGTTATTGTAAAGAAGTAATTGGTTATCGGTCCAATGTAGGTAGAGATTTTATTTCAAATACCATTTCTTATGTTTCTTTATGACTATTATAAAGCTTATATTTATTTTTTTAATTTCAAGAATATGAGGAGTTTAAAAAATCTAGTTTTAAAATCAATCTCTATGGTTAGAAAATGATTATTTTTCAAATTATATATATATAAAAAAATAGAAGCACCTTGGGAGGTTGGGCAATGTAATGGCTAGAGCCTAGAGACGCAAGTTGGTCCAATGCAGCCTGACAACCGAATCAATTTACTTTCTGTAAGGTACGTTCAAAGGAGGTTGCTGACTTGTTAAATGTTGCCTTTCTGTTGTTTGTCGGGATAAGATATGCTGCATTGTGTTTTTACCAAATAGTATTTTTGTGATTTTTTTTTCTTTTAGTGAGTAGGATTGGATTCTTAGCTAACCACTTAATAAGATTTTCGATAACTAGCTTGGCCATAAAAAAAGCAACATAAACCTCGTGATCTATGATGTTAAAAATATGTAATTGTTGATTTCTTGGAGCTTAAATTACAAAGATCTTACAAATTAATATCACGAAAGTGCTATTGTAATTGAATCACAAGGATTTCTTTGGAATTTCACAGGAAGAATCATACTATATCGTGGGACACTAACACAAAAGGAAAAAGAGACTTGATCTCGGTCCTTTTAAATTTTTTTTTTTGTATATAAATTAAAATTTTATTAATTATTATGTCATATTAACATCTTTCATTTATATTTTTCAAAAATACAATTTTTTTAAAGAATTATATTAAACATTTCTTACAAAATAAATTTTAGTTGGAAATATTTCTTATTAATTGACATGCCATATTAATATCTTTTGCTTGTACTTTTCAAAAGTACATTTTTTTAAAATTATATATAAATATTCTTTACAAAATAAATAAATGTACATCACTTATTATTAAGAAAGAACAAAAAATGGTAAGAAAAAATATATTAAAAAATATAAGGGCTACATGACATCAATGGTGTAAAAAAAATTATCATAATTTTATAAGGTTAGTGTTTTTTTGAAGAGACACAAGGGAGGAAAAAAATTAGATATTTTATTTCAGTGGCTATTATGTCATTTAATTTTTTCACTTTTTATATTTATCATTGAAAATTTTATATTTTTAGAAATAATGTCCGTCATCGTCTTAGTGTCACTAAATATTTTTTAAAATATAATGTATTACGTCATTGAAAAAATAAGTTATTGGAACAATCTGACGGTGCTAATAATGTATAATAACGGCCTCTAACACTACAATGATGTAGATGTTTACTAAATGAGAAGCTCATTGAATATAATTAGGTTTGCATACATTTATGCATTGAAAAGACATTGATTTGAAAAAACAAATGATAAAAAAATTGATGAACATCTATAAAATAACTTAATTGAGAACTTTTTAAAGTATTTGAGATCTAATGGATAAAATTTATAGATTTAAAATTCAATTGAGAATGAACATATAGCTTTGAATTGAGGTTTTTTCATGTTTAAACATTCACTTTTCTCTCTCTAAAGCTATTTTACTTCTGTAAGCAAAAGATTTATTTATTTATTTTTACGATGTTTTCAAGCATTCCACTGTTATTAAAAAGATAAATCAACCTTCACTCTCCCCTAGGTGGTATCTGGTTAGTTGCCTTTTTCACCTAAAAGGGGTAGCATTTGAATAGGATTTATGCAGTGAATACTAGCTATACACAGACAACGGTATGACCGTTCTTCAAACTATGGGGACAACGCATGTGGAAGATTCTTTTTCCACAATTTATATTATATTATATTGTGAAGAAATTTTAATTTAATTTTAAATAAAAATAACCCCTAAAAATATTACACTGATAAATAAAAATTGTGAACAAGTGAAAAAGTAACATATACCTCCTTTTTCTATCTAAAGTGTTAGTCTTTTTTTACTTTTTCACATAATTTAAAGAAGACATTAATTATATTTTATCTGTTCCAAAGTCTTAATTTCTTTTAACTTCTCACAAACTTTAAAAGTTTTTTATCTTTATTTTTTTTAAATATCCTTCAACACAATTATTGACTTTTTAATTAATAAAAAAAGAAATAATAAAAAAATTAATTAAAAGCATTTAAAAAAATATAATATTTAAAATTTTAACCATCATTATTTTGAAATAGATATAAATAAAAAGACGGAAAATCTGATGAGAGTGATTGTTTATGCTCTTTTAATTTGTTGCCATATGTTCGTTCATCTCATGCTTTTGTTGTGTTTTCTTTTCTTTTGCTTACTCGCGTGATAAAGTCTGGGATGCTGTGCTTATCTCGTGTGGTGTAACTGCAGTTGTTAATTAGTAGAAAATCAATATATCGGGAGTAAATTATAAATTTATCCCTCTATTATTTTAAATAAATAAATTAATTTCTCATGTTTTAAAAACTAATTATTTAGTTCTTATATTTTTAAATTTTTTTATAACTTCATTTTTTGTTTTTGTTTTGTTTTTAATTTAATGAAAGATTTTTTGTTTTAAGAAATAAAAAATAAGTAAAAATATAGAAAGATTGATGATAAAAGATGATATTTTTTTAAAATAAAAAATATTAAATTAAATGTGATTAATAATCATGAAACTGAATAATTAGTTTTTAAATAAACTGAATTGATTAATTAATTTTTTTAAAAAATAAAAGGATTAATTTATAATTTATTCATCTATTGTGAGTAGAGGTGAGCACTATTCGGCTAAAATAAAAAAATCGAATCGAACCAAACCGAATTAGCAATTTCGATTTGGTTTTGTACAACAAATTAAAAAAAAACCGAAATCGAAAATTAAAATTATTTCGATTCATCTTTTTTTAAAAGTTGGTTTCTATCAAAAGCCAAACTAGTGTTTTTTTTTTTTTTTAACACACACTCAAGGCTCGTAACATTTTCTTATGGTTTTTTTTACTAAAACTTTAATTCAAGCCACTGAAATTTATTGAAAAAAAATTGCAAAAAAGTGACCTTTAAGCTTGATGCAAAAAAAAATTCAAAATTCAGAAGAAAATATGCAAAAAAAAACCAGTTTTAACGAAAAAATCAAATTTTAATTCGATTTAATTTTGATTTTTGTTTTAATTAATTTGGTTAATCGAAAAAAAAACTAAAACCAAATTGAAAAATTGAACAATTATTCCTAATGGTGAGTTGAGAGATAAGTTGAAGGAACCAGCTCATAGCTCCTTGAAAATGAACACATAATTAATTTAGAAAACTCGAATATTTAGTCCTCCAAAAAATAAAAATAAAAAATGAAACATTAAACTTTTTGGGATTCTAGTGCTTCCAACATCCCGATGAATCCTTCTGCACATAATTTCAAAGAATTACAGTAATTTTTTGAAAACGTAATAAAATATTCCACAGAGTATTAAATTTCCACTCACAATTTTTTTTTCCACGAATGTTATTAGATGTTTTGGTCGCAACAAAGATATACTACTCTCCTATTTAATTAAATTAATTTTTTTTTATCTTTTATATTTGTTTTACTCTCCTATTTTGTTCATTTACAATGAAAATACTAATGAAAAAAAAAACTAAGTTAAAAAAAATATGATAAAAAAAATGGACAACAACCATTATTATTGTCTTGTCTTATACTATCTCACTAGCATATAATAACTATATGTTTTGTTCAATTCTTCGTTAAAATCTGCTATAAAATCTTGAACAAAGATTCTTAAAGTTAATAGAATTATTATATTTTTTTAGATAATAATTTCAAGTTTTATCATATTTCTTTTACTAAAAAAATCTCCTTTCCAATTTATTTTAGAAATTTCAACTTGTTTATTTTATTTATTTAATTCTAGATGATATTGAGATATTTAATAAATTCAAAAAGACAAAATTTAAATCTATACAAGTTTCCATTACCATTCCTAATAGAAATGGATTAAGAAGAAAAACTAGAAAAATAATAAAAGACATGGAGCTGATTGGAACAATAATTAAAAATAAAAAAGATGAATAAAATAAATAAAAAAATTTAAGTGAAATTGAAACAACACATATAAATTTACCTGGTTCAAATTAAAATTTATATAAAAACAAAAACTACTAGAAAAATTCTTATATTAAAAAAGAGAGAATCAAAGTGATTGAGTGCAATATAGTCATAAACAAAAGGAGGAGAGAGAAAAGGAAGAAGGAGAGAGAAGGTTTGTTTGTCTTCCTCGTTAATGTCGTAATCAATGGACAGCAGTAGCTGAGTCTTTTCTGATTCCTATCTACAGAAACCCGTGCCGCATAAAGGAAGAGCCTTTCCTCTCCTATCCTCTTCTCTCAATGTAATTGCTCAACCCTCCTTTCAACGCCTCCTTCTTCCTCCACCTCTCGCTCCTTCGTTTCTGTACAGTATTTATTTATTGATTCACGCACACATGTGAGTAGTAGCCATTTCTACCATCCAATATCTCTCTTCAAACTGCAATGGCTACTATTTCCTGCCATGAGGTCAGAAATTAGATCTCTTTGCTTAATTCTCTGCTTTAAATGCTCCAATTTCTCTGTTTTTGTTACTAAATTGGCAACTAAAACTTCCATTTTTGCTACATTTTAGTTTTAGCTTAGTTAATCTCGCTGTTATTTTTTGCTTCATTATGATAGTTTCTACTTCGTTTGAATTATCACCTGTTATTTTAGCTGAATTGCAACTTTTTTTTTCTTATTTTCTCGGTAACCAAACAGAGTCTTCCTTTGCGTTATTTTTTTATTTTTTATTTTTTTTTCATGAAGGAGAGTGAGTACTTTCCAGCGGCGAATTTTGACGGAAATTGCGATTTACCTGTTGGAGACTCATGTTTCCAGTTACTAAAGCCGAGTTTTGACGAGGTCAACCAGCATCGTTCATTAGGTAAATGGTGTTTTGAGGGAATTATTACGTGATTCAATGCTTTGAGTATAGCAAGCTAGCTAATGGAAGTTTTTGGTATGGAAATATTAGATGTTTTGCCTATAATTATCGACGAGGCTTCGTTTCCAGTTGAAGAAAAATGTGCCTTTCGCAATTCAAATGTAAGCTGTCCAAGCCTCGTAAGCTTTTGTCTACGATGGATTGCCGATGTGGTATTTGAGCTATTATGATCAAGAGTATTACCTGCCCATCGTTAATCCTTTCTCTCTGAAATCATCTAAATTTCTAATTAATTCTAAAATTCTAACAAGTTAGATGACAATTGAGGTTCAATAGGATGGCCAAGCAGTGAAATGTTGCTTCTATTGGCTCTAACCAACACATTTTCTTTCATAATAATGATAGAATCTCTTTGATGGAAGAATGATCATGTCATTATAATCTTTTGGGTTTTCCCCACATTTAGACGCTGTACTCTGCGAATTTTTTTAATTGAGACACTATTCTTTTTTGATTTGATTGAGACTCTCTACTCTTCGAGATTTTTTGCTTCAGACGGTTATAACGCCACCAATTAGTGATCGAGACGCCTTCTCAACTCTTCAATTTTTCATCCTTTACAATGTCACAGGTCGATTATTGATTGGTTGGGTTATAATAGAGCGTCTGAAGCAAGAAGCAAGAAATCTCGAATAGTGGAGGGTCTTAATAAAAAAATTGGAAGAGTACAAGGTCCAAATATAAGAAAAACCTGTAATCTTTGTAATTCTGAGTACTTGATATAGTAGGGCAATGGAGATAATTTTCTTTGTCTAGACAAATTAATAGTTATGCTGTTGGAACCACTTGCCTGATTCCTTGGTGATATTTTCAACATTGTTTCGAATAGTGCATGATAGCAAATGATCTAGCATTCTGCGGTGTGGTGTTTATTTGGCATGTTAATTGAAATACTTACTTACAGATATACAGACTAAGAGTACCATGGATTGCAATCCATGTACTTCACAACATGTTGAATCTGCAAAATCTATAATAGGAAGAATCAAGGAAATATTGATCCCTATTCTTAACTGATCAGTTCTTATGAATGGTTCAAGAGAACTGAAGGCTACTCTATGTTTGCTCTTTTTCGTTTGTTAGACACTTGCTACATTTCAACTTGTATGATCCCTAATCCTTAGACAGTTTTGTTCTTTAGATTGCTACTGTCCAATTTCATCTGAACGAATGAGTACTATGAAAACAATAAGGATCTACATACGTATAAATGATATGGCATATATGTGTCTAATTAAGTTAGTTTAGATTGCAGAATCTTTGGTATTTTAAACTATTTGATGAAGAGGTCTGTACATGATATATGGTCATGCAAAATTTTACACTTGGCCAATATAGAATTAGAAAACAGTATTTACACAACTTTTGCTAACAGTGACTCTTTCTGTCATTTCCAAATTTAAGCATTATTTTAAAAAAAAATTCTGTGATCCTAGACCTTACCTGTTTGAGTTAGCACTCCTTGTTAGCTCTTTCATGAATAACCTTCTGCCTGTTGAAACTTTTATTTTTTTTCATGAGATGGTCTATAATGGGCATCTAGCAGCCATTTGTGATTAAATTGTACATAGCTTTTTAAGTTTTTTCTCATCTGTTTAGGGCCAAGATTTCTATGAGTTTTCAATGTTGTCTGAGGAAAGCAACACCACTTCGCTATGTACTTCTCAGCTAGCCTTTCTAAGCTTTGTAGAGCTTCCTTTACCACCGAAGAAGCAGATGTGCTTAGATGCTCAATTCAGTTGCCAGAACTTCATTGATTTACAGATGGAAAGCACGGATTCTTGTTCACCATGTGTTGTGGATATAGATATTGAGATGGAAACTATTGCAAAACCCAAATCTGGTGATATAACTGTTGGAAGTATAAAAAATGAAGATTTAGTAACTGTAAGTTCCTCTGTGCTGTTTGTAAAAACTAATGCCTGAAAAGTTTTCCTTTGATACATTAGGAGAACACGCAGATGGTCTGATCTGCTGTGTTTTGCTTTATTCCAAGTGCTTGCTTGTTTAGCCTCAATGTGATGATTTGTCAGTCTTCCGCTGTTCCTAATTTTGGTGTTTGTTTGCTTATATCATTATGCAGGGGGTGGTGCAGAGACAGGCAAACCTGAAAACATGTGAGAGATTCATGCAACTTTTGACAAATCATCTCTCATCATTGCTGAAGTTAATTTCTAAAGGCATGTAATCATATTCCATTACATTATTGCTTTCCAGCTAATCCAATTGGATATGTTCATTATAGTATAGTAGATGAAGTTCTTTTCAAGGACTACTAGCTACCCGAGCAGTATTTCACGTATGTTTTGTCACTATCATTCTTTTAGAGATTCCCCAACTAGTTTGGATTGAGGCTTTGTTGCTTCTGCTGCTGCTGTATTCTTTTAAGGAGATGCATATTGTTTATTACACCTGCTGCTACTCCTACTCCTGGCATCTTGTCCCCATGATTTTTCATACCCTCTTTTCACATTTAGCATTAATCCAGCAGAATATGTTTGCAACAAGTTAAATGAGAATTTACTTATATTAATTTCTTTCATTTAACAGATAAATCATTTGCTGAGAGAGTTCACGATACACCAAACAACAGATGGAGAAGATATAAGCGTGCATCTTCATTTGATTCAAGAAAAATTGTTCTCCTATTCTCAATCATGTAAGCTCTAAACTTAAAAGCTAATTATACAGCAAATTTTTAGTTGTTTTTTCTTTGCTCCACCTCAGTGTTTCATTAATTCTACTAAGTTTTCCAATGCCTCCCGTAGTTGTATGTGCTTTGGCAACATGCATCTAAAAAGGTGGATTGAAAATGTGGTAGACAGTAATAACTTCCAGTTCTTTTTGCACTGATCATCATTGACTGAGCATGTCCAACAATTAGCAATTCTTTTTTATGTTCAAGATAGATACTTCTTTTGCAATCTACATGAAAGTAGGCTGCAGTCTTGATTGGAATTATGGAAAGATGTTTGTTTAAGGATAAATTAGACTGTAATATCACTTGTCCAATATAGGATCATCAAGAAATGAAAAGCTTGTGATCTAAAGATTGATTGCCATTGACAATTGATTATTTTCTACCATGGTTTTAAATTATGGTCTCTACATTAGATGATGGTTCAACAAAAATTGGCTTATTGGTTATTGTCTTGCACCATTATATTATGTGTAACAACATTTCATACAACAGCATTTAAAACTGAAAAGTCTTGCCATTGTTTAAAAAGAGGGCCGTTCACTTTAAAATGCAGACAAAAAATCATATGTTTTGCTTCACTCTTCTGCTGCAGCCACTCTTTTTTCTTTTTTTCATCCTCGTTTTTCTTGACTCCTTCATGCAAAATCCCATAAAAACATGGAGATTTTCTAACCTAAATTATTTATAAAATTTGAATTATGCACTTGTAAGTCAAAATGCAATTTTGGTTTTAGCTAACTCAGGTAATTTTCAAGTCTTTCTAATTAACTTAAAAGATACCAAAACCAATGCCTAATATAAATAGCAGTTGTAATCTGTAAGAAATAAAAATTGAATTGAAAGTAACGGAAAAATGAAGAAATTAGCTCGAGATAACAGTAACTATGCCTAAAACAAGTGTAAACAATAATAATTCAATCTTGTAGTTGCTAACACTTGCCTTAGGGATGAGCCTTATTATCCTCAAGCTAATTTCATCCCTTTTAAAAAAAATTGGATTTAATTTAATTACTATTTTTTTATCGTTAAATAGTGCATATTGATATTTTAAAATCATGGTCTACCTAGTCATTCCCTTCAGATGATGTTTTGCTGAGCTGGTGGTGCATTTTCCTTCTGGGAATCCAGACAAAATTAAATCTTATCATGCTTGGCTATTGATATTATAAGCCCATTAAATCCTTTAGGACTTGCAGATTTTATGCCTCCTTTCACTTCATATATGGTTGACATGCCAATTCATGCACAGTATGCACTGTCACATCTCTCTGCTTTTTTTATTTTCGTTGAATAAAGTCGGGTTGGGGATCCACCAAGTTGGTGGGTAGCCTTGACCAGATGTACGGTAACAGGGAAGCACAAAAGCTGTTCCCGTCCCTGTCAAGGGAGGTGCCAACCATCTCTCCTATCTATGACCACCTCTCTCTTCCCTTCATACTAATGTTCATAAAACAGGTACATATATTTTCTTTTAATTTTCGATCATAGACTGACCATCTTTTTTTTTTCTTGTTTCCTTTCTTTAAATCCAGGTCAAGTTTGGGTACGCTGATATTGATATATCTAACACTGAGAGTGAGGCAGACGGTTGATGGGTATGTCAATGTCTAATGGTCTTGCGCCTTTGCGCTTCTAGTTCATGCTTGAACTTGCCATTTTTAAGTTATATCTTTGGAGAACTGCTGGTGCTGAAGTTCTATTTTGTGCTTTTCATTTTTTTCTCTTCTTTGTATGTTATTGTCCCAAACCCAACCCCCGCCCCGCGGTGTCCCTGTATATATGTAGCGATCACATTCCATTTTAGTTGATTTACAGTCTAGTGCATTTTACAACCAAAGTTGAATGTTGCTTCCTATAATCTATAATATTTTGTGCTCAGTAGTCTTCATACGATATCATGGAAGCAACAAATTCGTTACTGGCAATAATTAGCCCACTTCTCAGATATAAAGCAACCAGGTGGAGGAAATCAAACAAAGGGTGGGGGAGCAGTGGTGGCTGAGGTGTGGGGTAGCCAAGTCTGCAACAAGGTTGACCACCCTCACCTTTCACTGTCTTAATCAATCAAATTCGAAGTCTCCAGTTTAGAGTACAAACAATTTTTAAAAGAAACTGCAGATTCCATTATTATAGTCTTCCTGTCAGTTTCCATTATCATTGTAGGGAATAGGGATGCTTGACTGATGAGCACTGTCCAAAAAAATTGAATTGGCTGAATTATTAGAATCAATGGATAATTACTAGAAAAATTTTCAATTCCCAAAATTCATGTTGCCTCAAATTTTTTTTTTTTATCGCTAAATTTATAAATATAATGGGCTTGCAATTTGTCTCGGGCCTAATTTTCGATCATTAAAACTTTCTTTTGATCCAATTTCAACTATTTAGTGACCGTCACCTTTCTAGTATTTGAGGTAAATAAAGAAGTAGTAGCTAAAACCATTCAAGTTATCACAATTATCAGAATTACCCGATCAAAACAATATTGGAAATGACAATTGTTCACCCGAAGGGTCCGAATGGGCAACCTTAAACTCCTATGACATCGCAACATTTGGAATGGGAGGTCTCCCTCTTGGACTTAGCCCTCCAACATTCAAGGCTGCTGCTTTATAAAGATGATAGCTAGGGAGCAATGCATCTAGGAATCGATACACTTAAGAATAGAGAGTTTTCGGAGCCATGGTCAAAGGGAATTTTTTTCCACTAGCAGTTTCAGTAATTTGCTGCATAATGTTGCTATCTTCATGCAAAGCAACTGTAGCTTCCAATGACGAAGCTGACGCTTTGCTGAAAAGATAGTCTTGGAAACCGATCCAATCTCCAGTCATACATGGGTCGCAATAGCAAATGCCAATTCCACTGAAATGAGTCCATGCAAGTGTCAATTAATAAGCTGTGTCGATGCTGGAAGCATAACTGAAATAACCTTGCATGTCTTGGCTTGATAGGTACCCTAGAATACTTAAATTTCTCTTCCTTTACAAACCTTCTTCGGCTTGATCTTGCATATAACCAATTTTCTGGAACTATTCCATCCGATATTGGAATACTTTCCAAACTTCAATTTCTTGATCTTAGCACAAATCTTCTTATTGGCACTACTCTACCTCTTTCTCTTCCTAATCTCACTCAGGTTTATGAGCTTCACGTTTCTCGAAACAATATAACTGAAGCTTATTTCCTGACGGAACAGCCACTAACAAAACTAGCCTTGTTAGCCTCAAGAATTTCCTTCTCCAAGGTACTGGCCTTGTAGGTGGAATTTCCCGAAGAAATGGGAAATTGTAAACATCTGTTTCTTCTAGCTCTAGATGATAATCATTTCTATGGGCTTATCCCTTCATCTTTAGGTAACTTGAGTGAGTTAACCATCCTACGCCTTTCTAGTAATCCCCTTTTAGGAAACATCCCACCGAACATGGCACTTCGAGCAAGTTAACTGACTTGAGCTTGCTCATGAACCAATTGTCTGGTTTTGTGCCTGCAGAATTAGGCAATGTTTCATCGTTAGCTGTTCTACACCTAGCTGAGAATAAATTCACAGGCAATTTGCCACAAAAAGTATGCCAAGTTGGAAAGCCGGTTAACTTCAGTGCTGCCTTCAACAATTTCTCTGGTCCAATCCCGGCAAACCTAAAAACTTGCCACACCTTGAATAGAGTTAGGCTTGAGCACAACCGACTGTCGGGGATTCTATATCAAGATTTTGGAGTATATCCGAACCCCACTTATATTGACCCGAGTTTGAACACGGTGAGATGTAAGCTCTCACCCAAATGGAGAGAGAGCCAAAACCTGACTGCTCTGAAAGTTGCCGGAAATTTGCTTGGAGGCAAAATCCCTGATGAGGTTTTTCTATTGAAGCAACTAGAAGCGCTTGCCCTCTCTTCAAATCAAGTTTCAGCAGAGATACCTGCACAGCTTGGAAAATTATCTAAGTTGTTGTCTCTAAATCTGAAAGATAACATGCTTTCAGGTCAGGTGCCAGTAGGAATTGGTGGACTGTCCAACACGGATCATCTAGACCTCTCGATGAACATGTTAAGTGGGCCAATTCCATGCCAAATAGGGGAATGTTCTAGGCTTCAAGTCTTAGGCTTGTGCAAGAATAACCTGAATGTGACATTCCCGTACCAAATTGGCAACCTTTTAGCTTTACACGACCTGCTAGATTTGAGCTATAATTTTTTCTCCGGATAGATACCTTCTCAGTTTGAGAAGCTTACAAGTTTAGCCGAGCTGAACCTGTCCCACAATAATCTTACTGGTTCAATTCCTGCTTCTCCTAGCAACATGTTGAGCTTGTTTTCTGTCAACCTTTCGTATAACGATTTAGAGGGATAAAGCTTTCTTGCAGTTGAGCCAAATTCTTATGGAAGCAACAAAAATCTGTGTGGTGAAGTACAAGGTTTGAGACCCTGCAATGCCTCAGCCAGTGGAAAGGGTGGGAGGAATAAGAAAAGCAAACTACTGTCGTTGTTGCTTCTATAACAAGTGAATTGTTCTCACTAGCATATGCTGGAGTTATTGCATCTCTCGACCATCGGAGCCCAAGAAATGTGTCCAGACATGAAAGCCGATCAAGGAGGGAAATTCCATTCTCGATATGTTCTTTTAATGGTAAAATTGTGTATGAAGACATCATTGAAGCTACAAAGAACTTTGATGACAAGTACGCATTGGAGAGGGAGGAACTGCAAAGGTTTATATATATAAAGTGGAAATGGCTGGTGGCTAAATGTTAGCTGCGAAAAAAGCTGAATTGTTCTCTGCTTCAAGACAGAAATTGAGATGGTCAAAAGTTTTAGCAATGAGGGTTCCTGTGGATCTATGGATTTTGTTCTCAAGGAAGCCATACGTATATGATTTAAGAGTTCCTGTGGAGAGGAAGTTTGGCTGGTAAGCTGAACAATGAAAAAGAAGCGAGGAAGTTAGATTGGGCAAAAAGGATTGAAGCTGTTAAAAGGCATGGCTCACGCTCTTTCTTATATGCATCATGACTGTAATATGTTCATAAGAATCTAGTACGGTTCATTTAAGCACAGCAATTTCGATCAAGCTTTTCCTTAAACTGATAGCTTGGTATTGATCGAACAGAATTTATTAGCCACAACATGGACGATAATGCATTTTGGTTATGTAATTTCTTCGATTTAATTGATAAGAAATTTACTGATAGTTTACATGATAAGCCAAATGTACATTTGATTTGAGAATTGTTCTCCAATATTTAACATCTATCAAAAAGAGACGGAAAAAAGAATGGTTCTCCTATCTCAGTCTCTTAAGATCAGGATATGAAAAGGTTGTTTGAAGTTTATCAATCTGAAATGATATTGGTTTTTGGAAAGAAGACATATTAAGTTCAACATCGTGGATCCACAACCCAGAAACATTGGTCTAGAGAATTCAACTGGCTTGTATACTTGATGATTTACTAGTAACGAATTCGCCGATGATCATATCAACAAATCAATATCACGAATTTGTCCCACCTAAACCAAAAGAAACTTTATAAAGTGAATTCAAAATTTCAAAATTACAGCCATCAAATTTCTTGAATCACAACATAGGTAACCTAGAAATTACCTCCTATTGCAGTTAATATCTGATTATGGTCTCGCAAACATATCAAAGAATTTCCAAAAAAAAAAAAAAAAAGAGAAACGTTAAACAGAAGACATCTGAACGGTCAATTTTCCTATTCAACAAATAGCTGGAATCTGCAGCGACGTCTTATTGATCGGAAAATAGCTAAAATAATCATTGGTCATGTATTTTTAATTCAATCGGTATAACCTGGTATTGAAGGTACTTCCTTTCCTCAATCTTTCTCAAATAAACTTCTCTAACACGCACAACCTCCTCTTTGCTGCTCTGTCTGGGAAGAATTGACGGTGGGCTTGAGGTTCACATCAACCATGTCTTCCTGTTTCGTGGAAGAAAGAGTTTCCATCCCTGGCAAGGCGGCAGCAATCTTGCGAAATAGAGGCTGCATTTTTACTTTCAGAAATCAGAATATAAATGAAAACTTATCCAAAAATTAAGCCACCTACACAACCAGAAATGAAATTCCATACTCACATAAGGCCATGTGCAAGCTACATAAGATGATTACTTTGGAATATAATACACTTTTCCTAAGATTGGAGCAGCTTAAGAATATCGAATCCTGTGTCTCACCTTTATATTGAATCCAGCTTTTGCACTGGTTTCTATAAACATAACTCCAAATTCACGAGCCTTGTTGTCTCCTTCCTCTATTGAAACTTGCCTGTTTGATCACCAAATAACATAAGGGAAACAAAAACAAATAACAATAATGCTGAATTATTTCAAGCTATATTCAGAAGGCAGCTAACAGAAGGGACTATTAACTTAAAAACACAAAGGATCACAAACGGTATGGTTCACTTTTTGAAAGAGTGAGAGTAAAGAACCAAAGAAAATCTTTTGTCCTCGTAAAAGTTTAAGATGGCCCAGCCATTCATCACAGAATGTCAAAAAAAAAAAAAGTAGTAACATCATGAGTTGAATATAGGCAAAAGTATTATGTAGAACTGCTGATATAGTTCTCCACTCTTCTTGCTCATACACAAATGAGAATAAGAGGGCTAGAGTACAGCTAAGAAATCAATAAAGAATTTAACAGTTTTCTTATTACAGATAATCCTTGCTTCTTTGACGATATTCCTGCATACAAAAACCAGAGTGATCTCACCCACAAGGTTGTCGCGTAAAAGAACAAAAGCCGAGAGGTCACTCATATCTAAGTAACGCCAATATAAAACCAGGAAACATAATTCATCATGATATTATCATCAGTTAATTTCTTACCTTTTTTCAACTAGATCGGTTTTGTTTCCAACAAGGACGACAATGACATCGGTGCCTCGTTCCGTCCGTACCTCCTCAATCCACTTAGAGGTGTTTAAAAATGATTGCCTATCTGCATGGACACAATTGAGCTAGGAAATTAAGAATTTATAAGATTAAATGAGTGGAACACTAAATATCAGCCTTATAAGCACCCCCACCCCCTTCCGCCCCCCCATAAACAAAAAGGTGAAGGTACAAGCACAACTGGGCAGATGTTATACAAGAGAAAAAGGTTTTTCTCATGTGCACACTTGAACAAATATATCGAATAAAACACTTCTTGAATAAAGACAACTTACTAGCTACATCATAGACAATTACAGCTACAGAAGAATCCCGTATGTAGCTCGGTATAAGACTCCTAAATCTCTCTTGACCAGCAGTATCCCTGTGAATCAACATACAATAAACTTCACAAACTACAAACCACAGCGAAGAAAAAACGAAAAAACATCATGGAAACAAGATAGAAGAGCTATATATACAGCATGAACTCAGTTATTTGACGAAATAACAGAAATGTTGCACATAAAAGCATAACACAGAGTATTAACAGATATTTCATCACACCTTGACAGACACGCATAAAAAAATGCGCTCGATTCAGACCAAGGTGATTACCCTGGCATAAAAGGACATTATCTTGCACAAAAATATCAAAAATTGAGACAGCCTGTTACCAACATTGATATTTTCGGTGCCCATTTCCGAAATCATATATATTGCCTAATGACACTGGCTTTCATAAGAAAATCACTGACAGCATAATTTTTCAACCATATACCCCACATTTCATTGGAAAAAATGCCTACTAAATATTTACAATTCATCTGTTCAACGTGATACTGTAATCGTGTATCTTGAAGGTAAAATCAAATGCATTTTTTCCCCCAATTTCATATCTATCAATCTAATAATAATTTCATAAAAAGAGAAAAAACCTTACCAAAGTTGCAACCGAATGGTGCGATCTTCAAGGTACATTGTTTTCGACAAAAAATCAATTCCAATTGTAGCCTACAAATTTACAAAACAAAAACTTAAAAATTAAATTAAACAAATTGCGTGGACGACACGATCGCTCTTAAATATTAAGATCCAGTAAGATTAAACATCCTAATTGATATTCACTCCATTTAAAATATAAATAAATAAAAACCACTAATCTTGAATCCAAACATTCAATCCAACAAATCAAGCACCACGGAATTCCGTTATAAAATTCAAATTATTATAAAGAAATGACCAAAAAAACAAAAAAAAAGCAAAGAAAGAAGGGAAATTCGTAGAACCTGATAAGTGGTGTCGAATTTATCATACATGAAACGAGTGATGATACTGGTTTTACCAACGGATTGATCGCCAAGGAATACCAGCTTGTATTTCGCCAGAGGGGAAACTGTTGCCATTTTAATATCTAACCTTTTCTTTTTTATTATTATTAGCTAGATCTGAATCTTACAACAAATTTTCCTTTCTCTCCCTTGAAATATTGTTGAGGAAAACGCAAGAGAGAGAGAGAGAGAATTACAAGGAAGGAAAGGAAAAATATGATCAACGATACTTCCGTTTATATACGTACCAAATGCAATGCATATGGTGGCTCGAAAAGAAAGAAACCGCCAACCACGACAAAGCGGCTTAGTCAAACTCTTTGAATTCATTTACTTTCCTATTTTGCCCTTGAATATTATTCTGATTGACGGTTATGTCCTCCAGCGAAAGCAGCTTACAACTAGCCCACAGCCCACAGGCCTACCGACCTCAGTGGCGCACTTCCTCAGTGCAAGTAGCTAAGTTTTGATTTCGAGTTAATTGGTGCAGGGTTACTTCCATTTTTTCTTTCGGCCTTATCGTATTTTTTATTCTTTTTTTTAATTTAGTTTTTATTTAATCGTATTTTTCATCAATTTTTTAAACTAATAATATTAAATCACACCATTAGAGCTCCATGATTGCAACATGTGTTTAGTTTTAGTTTTTTTTTGGTCTTAATCTCCTCTACTTTGTTTTTAATACTAAATTTAAATAAATAAATTTTGAAGAATATAAAAAAATATAAAAACGATAAAGATCTTTCTAGTCTTTTAAGCACTTTTGAGTGAATATTTATACAAAAAATCTTGATAAAACTCACACAATTTTGATCAAATTAAAAATTTATAAAATAAAAATAAGTAAATTATAATAGACTATTTTGAAGTATTATAAACTTATAAATATCATTTAAAATTTTAAAATTTTAACTAAAACTCTTTTGACATTTTTAAAAAATAAAATAAATATTTTATTTTATACTCAAAATGTGTTTACTATAATAAAGATAAATTTAAATCTATAAAGAATATATTTGATAATTTTTTAATCTTCACTTTTTTTTCAAATTTTATATATTTAAATTTACTATAAAAAATAAAGGAATTCGATTAGTAAAAAAAAAAAAAAGAGACGTATCGCAATCTTATTACATTAATGGTATGATTTAATACCGTTAAGTCAAAAAATTAATAAAAAGATACGGATAAGAAAAAAACCTAAAATAAAGCGATGCATTTAAAAATATATATATGATAAAAAAAAACCTTCAACCGTTGACCATTTCGATTTTGATGCTCGATTAATCTTTTCAGTGCAAATATTCTCTATCTGTCTACCACTAGTATAGAAAATCTATCTAATACATAGGTTTATCGAGAGAATAAAAAAAATTCTAAGGTTTTTTTGTTTAAATTGTATCCATATTGATAAAAAACATTTTTATTTTAGGTAAATTACTTAAAATATCATGTTTTTTTAATGACAAAAATACTTTGCATTTTCATTTTTTATAAGTTATATATTAATTGCATCCTCAGTCGAAGGGTTATTGAAAAATTAAAAAGACAAAACTACCCGTATAAAATAAACAGTGAGGCCTTGGGTGAATTGTCTTTAATTTCTCACCCTCTCACTTACTCTCTTTCTCTCTTCCTCTCGGTCTATATGACTGGAAATCTATTAACTAAAAAATTAAACCAAAATATTGATTTACTATTTATCGATATTGTTCCAACAACTATTTAACTATATAGACTCATTTTATCATTTACACATACTCATATGCACTATTTCTCTTATTATGTTATATTTTTATAATTTTCAAATTTCTAAAGACATTTATTATAAAAATTTTCATAAGATTATACTTTGATCTTTCTTTTTTAAACATTATTTCCTTGGTCCTTAAATTTTTTGTTTCATTTTAGTCCTCTTTTGTTTCATTTTGATCACTTTCTTCCTTGCTTTTTTTTCCCTGATTTTTTTAATTAAAAATTTTAAGACAAAAAGATGATTATAAAAAAAATTACAAAATAAGTTTTAGTTAAGAATTTAATGATTTTGAATTTTTTTTCTTACATTATTATAATTTGTTTAGTTAAGAATGTGGATAGAAATAAATATATAATATTTTTTTATTAAATTTTTATGAAAAATATAAAGAATAATCAATTAGATACAAAATTTTGATTAAAAAATTAACAAAATAAATGAATTTTTATTCAGTTTTGATTTGATATATTTTGGTAGACGCATAATATAATACGGGACATCAAACTAAAATAATTTTTAAAAATAATTTTATATGTTTTGTTTGACTTGTAGCGTAATGCGAGTAAAAAAACTAGTATTACCTAAATCAAAACCCAAAAAAACTCCAAATCGAATATTGAAATGGGCTAAATGATGTGTGGATGATTGTTTAGCAAGTGTTTATTGCATCCAAAGGTCAATTAGACGCAAAGAAACTTCGATAAGTGAAACCCTAATCTAACATTGACTTTCGATTTCGATTTTTTTTTTTTTTACACCTCAAAACCACCAATTAGCCATTTATATTTTTGTTTAGTCAGTTAGTTTTCTTGTTGTATATAAAAACTCAATAAGAAACCCTAACGTTTTCAAATTGGATTTGGTTTTTTATTTGCACCCACTGGATAAATATATCAATTTATCTATGTTTTGCTATTTAATAGTCGCTTGATTTTGGAAACAGAAATCCTAACCCTAATTATTTACTTATTAATGTATTCCATTTTTTTTTTTTTTTTTATCTTAAAAGGATCCCTAAGTCTTTTAATGTTTGTTTGTTGTCGTTGTTGAACCCATTAATTTATGTCTTTGATATTTTTTTCAGGTTGAAAAAGGCCTAAGATTTACATGCACCATGGGGACCAGACCTTTATTGAGAATCTTATGGGGATAGATGAGATGACATACATAGACTTGCTCTTTCTAAGCAAGCTTGTGTATGATGTTGATTTAAAGGGCTTTATGATTTGAGATGATAGAGGGCTTGAAGTATAGGATGACAATTCAACAGTTAAGATGTTTGTCTGATATAAGGCAAAAGATGTGGTACTGGTACATCTTTACGTGGATGAGGACCCCATTGAACAATCAATTCATTTTTAGGGTACCAAATCGCTACTTAGGTAAACTGGAAAAAAAGATACATGGGCCTCCTGGTGATGACGATGAAACTGAAAATTATGCATATTTTGTAGTCTTGTAGATCATACAGTGGGGGGAAACCATGTAAGTTTGGACGATGATGTCAATGTGACCGTGAGTGATGATTTGGCTGGTAATATGAATGATTTTGGTGGCACTAAGGCAAGTCAGGTTCAATGTCAAGTTAGTTAGATTAGCTGAAAAAGCGAGATAGGTGACAAGGTAGATAAGAGTGAGAATATATTTGATGATCAGACTGTTAAAGAAATGATTAGGCAGTATATAGAGAATGGTATGAGGGAAAGAAATGTGGGAAGGACTAGATCCAAGAAAAAAGGGGACCGCCGCCTTTAGAGTTAGTCGTGGTGGAAGAAGGGGTAGGAACACCAAATAGTGCCACAGATAGGAACACTAGTGCAATAGGTGGTTTAGAGGAGTTTAAGGGTACTAACGACAATGATGATTATGATAGTGATTAATGAGAGTATTGATGACGATTGTATACCCTCGAATGAAGGGAATTATGAGTTTAACGATGAAGAAGAAGATGAATGGCTTGCAAACATGTGTGTAAGTGGCAGCGCTAATGGAACTGGCAGAGTTGGTGGAAGTGGAAGAGGCTGCGAAATTGGAAAAGTGGGTGGAAATAAAAACACCGCTGCTAGCGATGGTGCAAGTGGTAAGGGTGGAGGAATTGGCAATGGGGAGGTATTATTCAAATATTAGCATTCGACACAAATTAAGTGTTTTTATTTCTTTAACTAATATTTTTTCTCTTGATTTGTCCAGTGAAAAAAAGAAAGGGAGAAAAAAGTTGTATTTTGTTATAATCTCGAGGTGAAGATTGCATAACAGGTCAATGTATTGAGAAATCCTCTCTTGTTTCTTTGCTTATGTTCCTGTCTTTTCTAAAGAAACTCATTTTGACGTTAACAATAGAGATTTGTCTTTAGGAGACCTCCTAACTCTCCTTAGCTTTTTAAATATAATTACCTTGATATCTTCCTCAATTTTCATCTCTTTTTTATATAATAGAGAAATCCTAAAATAGAATACAAAAACATAAAATATTGTTGCTTAATCTGACTCCCTAATGCATAAAAAGTTTAACTAAAATACCAAAAAATTAGGATATTCATATTTAATTACCTAATTAGTCTGGTCTTGATTTATTCTTAATTAATAGTAATAAAGTAGCAATAAAAATAAAATAAAATAAAATAGATTTTTTTTCATATTAATTTTCATACAAGTGTTTTTATCTTCTACCGTGTTGTTTGCCTACAAAAGCGTCCGCAACATTACTTCTCTCCGAACATCGAGCTTGTTCTCAAGCTCGAATTAGGATAAAACTCCTAAAAGGTCATGACGAGCTCCCATGTACAGCATCCTTAGGTTGGAGACCAACCTACTAGACCAAAATATCACTTACAACTCTAGGGGTGGCAAATTTGATTCCTTGTTAGAAACCACCACCATCAAATATAATAGGCATTAACACTAGCATCTTGCAAAGAACAACTCATCACAATTATAGCAAAGTCTTTTTGCTTGCCTCTCTATCATCTCTACTTTGGATAAATTCTTCATAAAAGGCGATGATGTACTCCTAGTACTTGGAAACTATGGACGATTTTTTCTTTTATTTTGAATCACAACTGACTAGAATCGAAAGGATTGGGATAATTGTTTTGGTTGTGGACCGGTTAGGAAGAGAACCTCTCACCCTACCTCGCGAGTGAGCTACAATTTACGCTCGAAGGTCTAAGCTACATTTATTGCTGTAACCAAATTATGATGTTATTGCATCTTTACATCCATCCTTAATGCATTTGTGAGTCCTGTAGTGAACAAGTCGACTTGATGATCATACCTAATAGAAATAGCTCTAGCTAGAAGTGTCTAGAATTGACTCGATACTCTTCTATTGTATCAACTTGCTTGAGATTAGTATTCTTCTAGTGGATTGCTAATAAAGGAAGATTCAAATCGAAGTAGATAGTAAGACTTGAATTGTTCCATGTAAGTTTAGGTTCTTCTTAGTCTATCATAAAAAACCATATATAATTGAGTTACGCATGTCATGTGAAAAGTTTACGAAGCCATATTTTTTGCCTCTCTTATTTTTTAGTTAAGGAAGAATTACTCACATCGATATAGTCATCCCAACATGTCCTCTCCTCTATTATTATATGGAAACTCCAGTTTTGAGTATCTAAGAACCACAATTATGCACACACACCCTTCGTGATGTCTCATGTGGGTTTTAGTTACATGTTGACTATTGTTGCCAAACCTAATCTCTCAATCATAAGACTTACCCTTGTCTAGAGGCTATAATTCTATCATGTGTTGCATAGCCTTGATACTATCCATCAACTCCCGTAGTTCTTGACTAATCAATTGATTGGACTCTATCATTCGACGATCTAGATCCTGTACCTTAGTTGCCAACTATTCGTAATCACCCATAATGACGATTATGATACCAATTAGCTAATTAGTTAAGAGCTACGGACGTTAAGGGATAGTATTGAGGCTATACGAGCACATGATGAAATTATAGTCTCTAAGTGAGGATAAGTCCCATGGTTGTGAGAATGAGTTCGAAGCAACAACCTACAAGTAACTAAACCCCATATTAAACATCATAAAGGCCTTGTGGGCACGGTTATGGTTCCTAGATACTTTAATTTGGAGTTTTCATCCTATAATAGAGTAGAGGACTTGTTGGAATAGTTATATTGGTATGAGAAATTCTTCTTTAACCAAAGAATAAGAAAAGAGAAAAAGGTGGGTTTAATGGTTTTTCACATAACGAGTGAGGCTTAATTATATGTTTTTTTTAGGTTGACCAAGAAGAACCTAAGTTCATATAGGAACAATTCAAGTCTTCTTATCTACCTTGATTTAGGCTTGCCTTGAGTAGAAACCCACTAAGAGAATTAGCTAATCTCAAACAAAATGGGACGAGTGGAAGAGTATTAAAGTCAATTTTAGATATTTCTAGCTAGAACTATTTTTGTGAGGTCGATTTATTCATTGCATAAATTATAGAGGTACTAAGGATAGACGCAAAGATGCAACAACCTCTTAATTTGGTTACAATTATGAACCTAGCTCAAGCTTTTGAACAAAAGCTACAACCGTCTAGCGGAATTGGAGTGAGAAACACTTCTTCTAACTAATTTTCCTTTAAAGTGATAGATTCGAGTCCTCTACACACTATCAACCATGAATCAAAATAGGCGAGAGGAAGTTCGTTCATGGTTTCGACACGAAAAGTACATCAATGCATTTCATAAAGAAGTTCTCATGAGCAAAGATGGCGGAGAGGTAAGCGAGAGGGACTTTGTTACAAATGTGATGAGTTATTCTCTACCGAACACTCGGTGTAACTATTTGTTTTGTTTGATGGTGGATGATTCGACGAGGAATCGGACCCATTGTGGATATTGAAATCTCCCTCCATGCCATAACGGGGATTAGGAATGCACCACGATGATGCTTACATGGGAATCGATCCATTGCCTTACAAGAGTCTTATCCGGTGTTTGAGCTTGAGGACAAGCTCATTGTTTAGGAAGGGAGTAATTTTACGGATAAGGAAATATCCTTTTTATACTATTAATCAAGAATAAATCATAGCTAACAAATTAGGGACTTGTGTTATAAGATCTTTAATTGTCATGTTTTTTAATTAGACTTTTTATGTGTTAGGGAGTCGGATTAGGCAATAGACTTTTATGCTTATATTATGTTTTTAAGACTTTTCTATTATATAAAGAGGAGCTTGAAATTGAATAAGATGCCAAGAGAATTATATTCGGAAAGATAAAGAGAGTTGGGAGGTCTTTTAAGGACAAACCTATATTGTTATTGTCAAAATAGGTTTCTAAAAGAAAACAAGAGTCGGAGTAAGGAAATAAGAGAGGATTTTCTTATATATTGATTTGTGATGCGATCCTTATCTTGGGATTATAGCATACTCAAACCCTAAGCCATACTAAGTTAAAGGTGTCACACTCGCTAGCTATACTTGCACACCGACGTTCAAAGTATACTCTATGCCCGAACGCATATTTTTGCACAATTATTGATTATGAATAGTCAACTTGGCTTCTTCTTTTTTGGTTATAATAGATAAATATTGATTATTTTTTACACTTGAAAAATTGTACGTGTGGTTATACATCGGTTGATATTTTATTTGTTTATGTAAAACAATGTACTAATTAAGTAGGTTGCATTGCATTTTATCATTTTGGGGTTTATCCCACATTTTTCCTATATAGTTTGAATTTTTTTATTGAAATCCTTTATAATTTTTCAGCTTAATGATCTAGATAATTCATATCATTTTGTAGAGCACTTGTGTAAAGAAACAATCCAATGATTTGATTGAGTCTTTTTATACAAATACTAGAATGGTTGAAATAAATGATTGAGTCTTTTGATAGATACACATCTCATGGTCTATTATCTCGATTGGTTAGAACGTAACATGTTATAAAAGAAATGACAACAATAATAGAATTGCAAAGAAAGATGATAAGAAATTGAATTCAATATGAAATAAAATAAATACAAATGATAAGAATTCTAAAAAATCTCGCAATCTCTACAAAACACATCTACACAAATTAATAAACAATCAAACTTATTTATAGGCTTTAAGATTAGGAAGAGAATTGGAAAGGACTATGAACCATTAAAAATATATAAATTATTGAATCAATTGCATCAACCTTTTCATTTCTTATATTAAATGATGAATCGAATCACATTAAAAATTATGAGTAGTAAAGATATAAAAATTATATAAACATTCATATGAACATTTATTATTTTATAACGAGTAATCAATATATGTTTTTTTTAGGTGAAAATGATAAAGAAGCGAAAAGAAAATGATTCTCTAGCTCTATTATATGATTTTAAACACGATAAAAACTTCTAATAAAATAAATGGTAATTATTAGCTCCCAAAAATCATATATAGGACATATCATTTTAACAATGATTGTTATAATATATGTACGATTTTGTAATAAATCATCAATTCATCAAGTCACGATGGTGTCTTGGTGTAAAGGAAAGGCTTGATCGAGCTTTGGTTGTGAGCGAAAGAGTGTCGAGATGTGGAAGAGAAAGGAAGATTTTGAAACATCGGGATGGTCTCTAGGAACAACTAGTGTAGATCATTAGATGAAAGATGATATGAATCAAACAATTCTTGTCATCTATCATCACTAAATAATATAAAAAAGAGCACTCACTCAAAATGAATTAATTGATTTATTGTTGTTTGAAGATAAAGAAACAAGTTCTCTGTTTAACAAGAGCGAGAGAGAATAAGTAAAACAAAGGAAAAACAATGAGCTATCTTCCTCTCATTTCATTTAATAAAATCTCCTCTAGATCTACATTATAAACCCTCCTTATATACCGGATAAAATCAACTAGAGAAGAGTGTGAAGAAGATTCGGTTACGAAAATAAAAAACAACACCAAGCCGAAAGAGAAACAAAATTTGAACGGACTTGTAACAAACCATAATGTAGCCGTTAGAATATGAATTGAAAAATAAGCCCTTCTATTTCGATATGTCACCTCAAACGGAGCATGAATGTTGAGCATGCTCGACTTGGTCAAAAGAAAGTGAAAACGAGTCGGTCTGTAAAGGTTTAGTAAAGAAGTACGCAACTCGGAAAACAGAGGAGGTATGTTCGGGAACAATGAGACCAGCAAGGATCTTTTCACGAATAAAGGGACAATCCATTTTAATATGTTTTATACGTTCATGGAAGACGGGATTCTTGCTAATATGAATAGCCGATTGATTATCACACTCGAGGATCACATCATGCTTATGATCAAAACCTAGATCATGGAGCAATGACAACGACCACACCACTTCACAATAGCTAGAGGACATAGCTCGGTACTTTACTTCGTTGAACTTCAAGCAACAAGGGATTGTTTTTTGGATTTCTATGAAATCGGAGAAGCACCAAGAAAAATACAACTTGTCACCGATCGATGAGTATCCTTGTAACTTGCCCAATCACTATCGGTGTAAGCTATGAGTGTAGGAATTGATTGGGAGGAGAAGAAAAGACCATTCCCGAGTGAACCTTTTAGATATTTCGAACGTGAAAAGCGGCATGCAAGTGTATAACAGTTGGTTTACTCATGTATTGGGAAATGACTTGTGTGGCATATGAGATATCCGGTCTTGTAAATGTCGGATATAATAATTAACCCATCAATTGTCTATAAACCATAGGATCCATAAGAAAATCGGACTCGGCATGTAGTAATGTACTTGTTAGGATCCATGGGTGTAAATACTGGTTTAGCCCCTAATAAATCATGTTCGGTCAGCAAGTCTAAGATATATTTCCTTTGACATAAGAAAATGCTAGTAGCGAGATCGAGCAACCTACTATCCCAAGAAAGAATTTTAATTTTTCTAATCTTTCGACTTAAGCGAGAGTGCAAGAATTGTTTAAAATCTTCGATGGCAAGCATCATCGTTACTTGCAATTACTATGTCATCAACATAAACTAGTAATGCAAGGAAAGTGTTAGAAGAAACCTCGCTTAACAAAGAGTGAGTGGTCGACTTTGGATTGTGAGAAACCAAAAGACAATAGGGCGGATGTAAGCTTAGAGTTTCATTGTCCGAAAGCTTGCTTTAGACTTTATAGGGACCTTTGAAGCTTGCAAGCTGGGCACTTATAGTCTCTGTAATGTGATAACCGGAAGAAAGATCCATGTAGACGAGTTTCATCCAAATCTCCATTGAGAAATGCATTATTGACATCCATCTAAGATAGATGCCACCCCCGAATTACGACGAAGAGCTAAGAACACACAAACGAGTTATTTGCTTCACCACGAGGTCGAAGGTTTCTTGAAAATCATATCCTATCCTCTCGATCGTACCCTTTGGCCACTAAGCGGGCCTTGTAGCGATCGATGGATCCATCGGCAAGTAACTTAAGCTTGAACACCCACTTGTAACCAACGAGTAGTGCTTGTTCGGGTGGAAGATCAATAATAGTCCAAGTGCGGTTTTTATCGAGAGCATCGAGCTCAACCTTCGTGGCTTGTTGCCAATGAACCGATTGCAAAGCTTGATGATATGTTTAGGGATCACAAATTTGAGAAACGAAGTAACAAAAGAAGAATGTAAGTCTAGTAAATGTGAAGTGGAAATGTACTTGTAGATAGGAAAGGAAGTGGAACAATTAGCAAATGTGCAATAATCGATCAAATAGCTAGGAGGTTTACTCACTCTAGAGCTTTTCCTAATGTGTTGGATAGGAGATATATGTTCAATAACACTTGGTGGTGAAATATTTAAGGAAACATCGGAACTAGAAGCTGGAGCTAAGTCATCTTGCTCAAATAAAGCGAGTGGATTCGGATGTGGCGGTTAGGCTAAAATCTATGGAGGATGACACGAGTAGAGAAACTATATCCGAAACATCATGACATGTAGTAGGTGATATAATATAAAGAATGACGGGTATTGATACGGAACAATTATAAGAGAAAGAAAAAACATGCTCATAAAATATAACATCTCTTGAAACAAAAGCTGACTTAGAGACCGGATCATACAATTTGTAACCCTTTATGCCATTTGGATATCCAATAAAAATACATTGTTTAGCTCTAGAATCAAACTTTTTCCGTGGTGAGAGAGAGTAGAGGCAAAGCAATGACAACCAAAAACACATAAATGAGAGTATGATGGTGGTTTATGGAACGGAACCTTATATGGAGATTTGTTATGTAGAATGGGAGTGGGAACTCGATTGACCAAATAAGTCGTAGTCAAAGCCGCATCCCCTCGGAAGGTGATGGGTAAGCTCGATTGAAAAAGCAAAGCTCTTGCTAAAATTAGTAAATGTTGATGTTTTCACTCAACCAAGCCATTTTACCGAGGTGTTTCAACACAAGATAATTGATGGACAATTTCCATTTCGGAATAAAAGGATGAAAGGTTGAACTCGAGTCCATTATCCGACCTTAATTGTTTAATGTGAAACCCAAATTGATTCAAAATACGATTAAAAAATGTAAGGATAATAGAGATGACATCTAACTTGTGTTTCATGAGAAACACCCATGTTATTCTAGTGAAATCATTGACAATGGTGAGAAAATAGTTGTATTTACCATGAGTTGCATGAGAATACGATCCCCAAATGTCGGCATAAATTAGTTGAAAAGGAACGAGTGGAGCTTGGAGTATGCGTAAAAAAAGAAAGTCGCTTATGTTTGGCCATTGGACAAACAGGTGCATGGTGTTTTATTAATTTTCTTTTCAATGAATACATTAGAACAAATTTGCTTAATGACATTCAATTTGTCATAAGAGACATGACCTAACCTAAAATGCCAAAGATCAAAACAATCTTTGACATTAAGAACATGACCGAAAGTTACGGTAGAAACAAACTAACTCTTATTCTTAGTAGAAGATGAGATTGAATCTTGCAGCAAGTAGAGACTGCTCGTGACTTTAGTAAGACCAATCACTGTCTATGAAGGAATGACCTAAATAGAACAACAATCATGATTGAAGTTAACGAGAGATTGTACTTAGTAGATGTAAGTTTGCTAACCGAGATTATGTTGATTTGGAAAGAAGAAATGAAGAGAACATTGTGTAAAGTTAGGTTGGGAAGCAAATTCACGGTGCTTAGAATGTGTTGCTAGAACCTTAGTGCCATCCGGCAAACATACAAAAATGTGTTCAATGGCATGATATGAATGAAAAAAATTTAGGCTACAACAAATATGATCCGATGCCGCTGTGTCTATTATCCAAGATGTACCACTCACGATGTATGTTGATTGATTTGAAATTTGTGTACGAAATGGAAAAGAGAAGACCTTATACCGGCATAGGTGATGAGTGAGATGAAATATCAGCAGGTGCAATCGGTTCATTGAGAATAGCGATTAAGTGTTGAACCTGGTTAGGAGTTAACGATACTTATGGCAATGGATTAGTAACTTTAGCTACCAAAGAAGAATCAATCTACGAAGTAACATTGGCGATAGCGACCCTCACCACAGAACCGGGTATCTACAGAGAATTTCTTGATATTGAGTTGATTACTAATCAACTTCCTTTATACTTTACAAATTTAGGATTTGGTGGAAATCGATTAGTTGATAGCATCTATCTCTAGTATGCCCCGGCTTTCCACGGTGTGTACAATCAAATTCATGTTTAGACTTATATCGAAAATTTTCTTTAGTTGTCGCCATTGCTGAGGACTCTATAAATGGATGAAGCCGACTACGTACATGTCTTTGTGACTCCTCTCTCACAAACAGATTATACGGTTCGTCTAAAGTAAGAAATGGTTTCATCATCACCATATGTGACCTCGAACCACCAAAAGAATCATTTAAACCATTCAACAACTCGAACGCATAATCTTTCCGTTGTAAATCAAAGTATTTCTTGAAGCAACTTGAACTACATTTTCCACACTCACGACGAGCTAATGGCTTATAGCTTCTTAATTCTTCCCAAACAAAGTTAAGTTCGGTGAAATACTCATCCACACTGCGATTTCCTTGATTAATCACACACAACGCATGCTGTAGATTACGGATCTTGGAATCATCTACCCGAGAGAATCATTTCTTCAAAACCTCCCAAATCTCTGCAGTTGAATCCATGTAGAAGATTGTTGTAGCAATCGAAGGTGAAATTAACTTAAGGAGCCATGAAATGATTAGATTGTTACATCGTAACCACGGTCCATAGCTCACATTATCTTTAGCTAGAGTGATAATGGATCCATCCATAAAACCGAGTCTTATTACGAATTGATAATGCAAGCATGAAGGAGCGACTCCGCGAAGCATAATTGCTTGAAACTAACTCGGGCGAAACCACTACCGTACTTGTGATTATCGGAGTGGTGAAGATAAAATGGAGACTAAGGATCCTCTATAGAGACGGCGGGGAAAGAGCTCGCCATCAGCGACTCTCGATTTGTGTTAAGGAAAAGAAGAAGAGGAATAGCTAATCGACAACCTATAGCTTTGATACCATGTTTGAAGATAAAGAAACAAGTTCTTTATTTAACAAGAGGCAAAGAGAACCAATGAAAACAAAGGAAAAACGATGAGCTATCTTTCTCTCATTTCATTTAATAAAATCCTCTCTTGATCTACATTACAAACCCTCCTTATATACTAAATAAAATCAACTAGAGAAGAGGGTGAAGAAGATTCGATTACGAAAATGAAAAACAACACAAAGCTGAAAGAGAAACAAAATTTAAACGAGACTTGTAACAAACCAAAATATAGCCATTAAAATATGAATTGACAAATAAGCCTTTCTATTTCGATAATTGCAATCTTTTTCTTTTCCTCGTACACTTCTAAAACAATCTTGGTAATATTCTTATTTGTCATTGGGGTGACTACTCCTTTTATCCGATACCAAAAATATAACGAATTTAAGGTATGTTTGGTTGAATGTGATAAATTATGTAATATAGTGATTCATTATATTTTTATGATACGTTGTGTAATTTCAAGATTGTAATGTAATGGACAATTATAATGACTCATTACATTACAAATCTTTTATATATAAAAAGAAAAAAAACTACATAGTGAACCATTATATGATAAAAAGTATTCTTATAGGGATCTAATTGCTAAAAAAAATATCATAAATATTGAATTGTAAATTTTGTAAAAACAAGGACCAAATATTTTCAAACAAGAACCAGTTTGTAAATAAAAATAAAATATAGAAACTAAAATATTGTTTTAAGAAAATTACAAGGACAATCGAAACTTTATCAATATTTCCATTACATGATTAAAAGTTTTGCAATAATTAAAAAAAAAAAAAACCATGCATACATGTATCCAACCAAATATGTTGTTAATGTTTTAGAAATGGGCATGCTGTTTTATTCAGTCTCTTTGATTTAAAAAAGAAAAAAGAATAGTAAGCACAAATTTAACGAGATGTCCCACAAATCTTATGATTTTACCTGTTCAAAAGCTAGCATCTAATAATACTCGCAATGGACGATTCAAGCATTGAATTTTTTTTATTTTTTTAAATTTGAGTGGTGATGAACAGAAAGGTGCAATCTTTATTTAAGTCAATGGTCCGTTCTTCTGTTTAAGCCTTTTTTTATCCTAGCCGGCAAAGACAATCCCAAAAGACAGCTTTTACAATTCGGACCCAAGGTTTATCGTCCTCTACTCCTTGTCTTCCTCTCCTTGTTTTGGAAAAAGTTTAGCGTAAACTTTAAACCACACACATGCCCAAGAGGAACATCCGCACATGCACTTGGTCTCCCCCTGCGCCATTTCAACTTAGCAAAACAACACAAATATGTTGACAGATCATGACCAACTAGCTACTAACATTTTGGATTACTATCAAATTCTTTTTAGGATTGATTATATACTTGCAGAAAACCTATAGTAAATCTTTACGGCCATATTTTTGCTACTTCGAAAAGGAAAAGGAAATCCTAAAATGCAAAGCGAAATTAAGGTCTATAAATATAACAAGCTACATCATGAACAATACGTACGTACGCACATAAACCCAACCAAATTTCAGATTGGGTAACCCTGCTAGAATCCACACACGTAATAACCCTAAACTTTGAAAAATCTTTCCATGGCTCCTAAAAGAAAGCAGCAGCTGCTGCAGGTATAGGAATGGCCCCCGCCCCTGCCTCTGAAAATTTTGCCTCAAAATTTGTCATACCATCCTCATCCCAAACAGGAATGGAGATCCCCGCATGGCAATGGTGCTTCATTTAATTTTTTTTTCCATCTCGTCTTATCACATTTTATTACTAAATTTTAAATTATATATAAAAAAAATGATAGTTCATATAAAAAATAAATCCTAAGAGTCAATAATCTTAGATTTTATATAAGGTACAATTATAATTTTAAGGATGAAACGGGACAAACGAGATGAGATGGGCAAATACCATCCTCACCTCATCTTCGTTCAAAATAAATATGGAGCGCAGGAATCCCCGCATTAATCGGAGTAGGACAAATTGTCATCCCTATGCAGGTAGAATCAATAACACACACTGAGTGTCTTGTTTTTCTAGTCCAGTATATAATTTCCAAACTATGAAGACTCATCAAATGGAAAAAGGTTTTTCTGAAAGAGCTAGCTAACGAGTGAAGAACGTAGAAGTTGAAGAAAAAGAAGTTGAACGGTTCTGGAATGAAGTTGTTGAGATCAAAATTTTACAAAGGATGCTTGATTTTCAGTCTAATTAAGAGATGCGCAGTGAGTGATCCATTTACTGCCTCTATGAGTCCCCCCCGTTTTGAAAAGCAAATTAATTAATCTCTTTAGTTTTAAAAATTAATTATTTAGTTCTTTTGTTATTTTGTTTTTTGTTTTTTTTGCTTTAAGAAATAAATAAATAAATTGTAAAAATATATATATTTTTTTATAAAATAAAAATATTAAATTAATTGTGATCAGCATTGAATAAAATAACTAAATAATTAGTTTTTGAAACTAATTGATTCGTTTCACGAAAAAAGGGACTAATTTGTAATTTATACACCATCTTCGACGTGTGTGTATATATATATATATATTTGTTCAAATATGTAATTTTTTCTAATCGAACAATTAGATAGTTCGTGCATGTAAGGTTTGAGTGTGCAATAAATGAATAGTTCAAATGCATCAGTACAGAGATTTTCTCAGAAAACAACAACTCATGTACAGTACCACATTTGCAAGGATGCCAAGATGATTCAGGCAGCAAATTAACAGACAAAATGGATTTGATTTGGACAGTAAGCATAAGCAGTTTTCACCTCTTCTAAATAATGCGACACACTAGAGTTAAGGCTATGGGGCAAGCAATAATGCTGGAAAGTAACATTCAGGTTGGAGCCACACAAGAATCCATCGGTTCGGTACACAAATAAGTGGTGGAAAATTGACAATTCAAAGCCAACATTCTATTTTCCATGATCTTGAGTGATCTCTAATCAGAATTTCCTGAAATTTTCAACTCACCTAACAGTACTCGTATACGAACCACAGACTCACATCTCACATTTATGATCTGGCCCCAGCCCCTGCTTTTTCCTTTCATGTCCTCACCATTAAATGATTGGTGTCACTCACCACAAGCTCGTACAGCTTCGTAGTAACCATGAGGAAGTCACTTCCAGAAGTTCAACCACACAGCTCAGAGAATGATTCTGATGGCATGGATCAAGATCGCAACCAAAGCATCATAGTTCCTACTACTGTCATAGCAATAGCTGATAGCTTCGAAAAGAAAGATCACTCATGGTACGACTTAAACTACTAGCGTATGTTTGTTGCTAGAGCATGACTTAGCTAATATTAGAATATCTAAAGCATATATTTTTTCCTTTTGGTCCTTTCTGTTTTCGAGTTTCTTCTCTCTCTCTTACCAATGTTTCTCCGTTCGTTTTCCACTGATGGGATGGCGCAGGTTTGTCACTTCCCAAATCCCAACAGATCTATCAATTCAAGTTCAGGACATCACTTTTACTGTTCACAAGGTAACTTGCCAGCAAGAGAAAACATGGTTTAAAAGTTAAAGCTCATGTGTAAAATTATCTCTCTCTCTCTCTCTCTGCCTATCTAAACATCAAACAAAAATAGCTAGGTGTATCCATTGTTAGCTAGACTTTAGCAAAGAAAATGAATTGAAAACTTCTAGGGTATAAGTTATTGATAGTTAAATGGGTTTATACTACTGTTACTTGGGGAAAAAACAATTACAAAGGAAAAGAGGAGGTGGCTCTACTTCAACAATGATTTAAACATCTCCGCAGATTCTCTTATTTCTTCTGTTTAATATTGCAAATACAACTGCATCCTATGTCACACAGACAAAGAACAGAAAAATCGATTCACAACATGTGAAGTTATGAACACACCATAACTAAGGTGATTTCATCTGTGCTCACCAGAATCAAACATATTTCCCTTTTGTTCTTCCAATTGATTTACGAGTACAGATGTAAACATGTCAAAGACAAACAAATCAATTCTCAAGGTACGAACGCATCTTATTTAAGGTGACCTCCCTTTCTTTGTACCAAAAAAGATATAATCTAAAGCTATGAAAAAGCACAATAGCACACCAATGGATCTAATGCACTGCTGCAAGAAACGAATTTTCAAAGTGAAACTAATATCATTTGCTAACCCCTCTGTTTCTCCTGATGCAGTATCCCTTGTTATCAAAATGTGGCTACATAGGCCACCTGGAACTTCAACCTTCATTTTCTAATTTTGGGTATGAACTCAAGCTTGAGAACTTCCCAGGTGGAGCGGAAGCATTCAAAATCATTCTAAAATTCTGTTATGGTCTTCCATTAGACTTAAACCCTAGCAACATAGCTCCACTAAGATGTGCATCAGAATTCCTAGAAATGAGTGAAGAACATGACGATGGAAATCTTATGTCAAAGACAGAAACTTTTCTCACATTTGTAGTCCTCTCATCATGGAAAGATACCATCACCGTTCTCAAATCCTGTGAAACTTTATCTCCATGGGCTGAAAATCTCCAAATAGTCAGAAGATGTTGTGACTCAATAGCATGGAAGGCTTCTAGACACAATTCAACAATAGGAAATATGGTCAATGATGAAGGATGGTTTGATGATGTGGCTTCCCTTCGCATTGATCATTTCATGAGAATTATAACTGCAATAAAGGCAAAGGGAACAAAACCAGAGATCATAGGTAAATACATAATGCAATATGCAGAAACGAAGTTGCCAGGCATGAATGTAGAGTTAGAAGGACTAAGAGGGTATGGGTATGGAAAGAATGAACTGAAGTTCAGTATTTCGATTGGAAAGAAGGAAGACGAGGGTATTGAAGATAGCAAAGAGCAAAAAACTATTATCGAAAGCCTACTAAGCATACTTCCTACTCAACCAGAAGCTATCCCATGTAAGTTCTTACTGAAGATGTTGAAAATCGCATTGTTTTACTCTGCATCCCAAGCTTTGATTTCAGAACTTGAGAAGAAAGTGGGGATGATGTTGGAGAATGCCAATGTTAATGATCTTTTGATTCCTAATTATAAAAGCGAAGATCAGGGCAAATTTGTGAAGTAAGTATTCAACTATCTCTGTCTCCTTAAGATTGCTTGAAATTGCATTAAAAATTGTGGCAAGTCTTTTCACCCTTGTTAATTATCATTCATGTATTCATATAGATCACCTGAACAACAAACAATGCACAACATAGATGTGGTACAAAGAATCGTTGACTATTTTTTGGTGCATGAACAAGAGCAGCAGCAACTGCCATTGACATCAGGGAAATCAAGTGTTAGCAAGCTTTTGGACAATTACCTAGCTGAGGTTGCAAAGGACCCTAATCTCTCCATTACCAAATTTCAAGTTTTGGCTGAAGCTCTGCCAGAGAAAGCTCGAACATGTGATGACGGTCTTTATAGAGCCATTGACACATATCTCAAGGTTTGCCTTCAGTTGTCTTTCTGGTACTCATCTTTTTAGATAAGCAATAAGACAGCCTAAAAACTCTATTATTCTTTCCAGACTCATCCTTTGCTCTCTGAGCATGACCGAAAAAGGCTATGCAAAATAATGAACTGCGGGAAGCTATCACTTGATGCATGCATGCATGCAGCACAAAATGATAGGTTGCCTCTAAGAACAGTGATTCAGGTAAAACATACAACATTCTCGACTATAAATCTATGATATCCATCGCTACTAAATCAAACAAATACGCCTGCCATGATGCCCATGATGTAAATTTAATGTCTTTTCTTTCAGTCAATAAATCAAAAGCCATTAGGGAGGCCATGAGCCACATAGTGAGAATAAAAGAGGATCATGGGATATGATTCTACAATGGTTTAACAAAGGCTGTAGAAAACTGGTAGTTTAGCTATTTAGAAGGCAAGGAAAGCTGTGACTTCATCTAGAGTATAAAGTGGTAAAACCTAAGAAGTGGGGTTAGATCAATTTAGCCCCATTTTGAGAAACCTCCTAGGTACCAAGAAAACACAATGCATTTTGCTGAATCACACATAAGCTCTAAAAATTTTTTGACCAACAACAGTTTTATTCCCACAGAACATACGGGTCTGTTATTGTGCCTGAGATGTCACTCAACACATGTTTTTTCAACACCTTGAACTACATTCTTTTGCATTCCACTCAAGCTAGCAACTCGGCTCATATAAAACCACCCTTACCATCATCAACACAAAGAAAATCATCTAATTAAGTTATCCTCCACTTGTTCTTTACTAACTTCATCTTCTTAAACATACAGTCTTTCTAGCTCTGTTGTTCTGTACATTAATAGGGGCTCTGGATCAAAAAAAGAATATTGGGATGAAAGCAGTGAATGACACCTAGTTACATCAAACCTATAAATAAACTAATACACAATTCTGGGATACCAAGAAAATGCTGCAATTAAGGACTTTTGGACACCAAAGCTACATGGTATCTATGTAATGTCCAAAACAATCACATATACTACCACTGACTTCCATTTCAGCCATAGGAACCTTGTGATCTATATAAATGCAAGTTGTACTATGTTTGTTGTTGAGCTACCAGAACTTCTCAACTAATTTCTTTTGGAATGCTTTATTGTAAGACAACACCAACTTTTATCCAATACACAACCACATGACAATGGAAGATGCTTTATATGACCAATCAACTAGTTTTATTGCTAGTTCCCATGTTGCTACATGAGAGAATTGCTGATATTGTAAAAAAGCACAGTGGCAATAAGCAATATTTCAAAACATTAGGTTAAAACCGAAAACCAGTCCTAACAAAAGCTGTTAAAATATTGCCTGCCTCTGGACAGATGTTCTCAAAAAACATACTCAGAGCGAAAGCCTTCTAAATTTTTCTTTCCATGTAACTCACAAACCTTGATAGCATGATGTGCAAATACGTGGCCCAAATGAAGTGAAAGACTAAGAGACTTTTATTTCTTTCAAATTTTACATTTCTTATCTAAAATGGGATAGACATGCAGGTGTTGTTCTCGGAGCAAGTAAAGATGAGGGCAGCAATGCAAGGAAAAGAGCCGGCAGCAAGGGATAACTCAGAACAGGAAATAACTGAAACATCAACAAAAACTGAGGTCATGACCCTAAGAGCAGAAGTTGAGAAAATAAAAACACAAATGACAGAGCTGCAGAGGGACTATTCTGAACTGCAACATGAATACGAAAACCAAAACAACAAGCATCGAAATGGATCAACTTGGAATTTTGGGTGGACAAAGATCAGAACATCAGCTCTTTTCCATCGAAAATTAGACAGGATTGAAAACAGAGAAGGACAGAAGAGACCTAATTCACTTGGCAGCAAGATCAACTTCAGAAGAAGACTATCCATATCATAAATTTCTGGTTGCCAACTAGGCTCAACCCCCACCCCACCCCCAAAAAAAAAAAATTTCTTGTTTCTTATCAATTACACTGTTTTCTCATGGTAAGTTCACCTGTAAAAAATGTTTTTGTGCATCTTGCTTGTTATAGCAGATAATCAACTAAATTATGGTTTCATCCAATGTTAAAAAGTTTGCCAAGAATAGAATAAATTTCAGTAATTACAGCAGCCTCGGTCCTAACAATCGTATAGGGGTTCCACTATCCCCACCCACTAAAGCCATTATCAAATCCAGAATTCAAAAACCAACTTTGTTTCAACAAAACTCAACTGTCAAACAACCTTGTTTTGCACTAGCACTCGACAGAGCACGCAAATCGTAACCTTTCAAACAACAATTTGGAACTATGATAATTACCATCGATATAAAAACTTTCTTATTATCATTTTATATAATATCCAAGCAGTACCAATCAAAATAAGTCTAATAAAATCCAACACAAATAAGCCCTAATTTACCAAAATTAAGCCAACATTTCTCATTTATAAAAAATAAAAATAAAAAATCCAAAAAACAACAACACTACCTAGAATTAGCAGCAGCACCCCTCATGCTGCTCCAAGGAAACTTAGCCTTCTCCGCCACCACATCACCACGACCGCGACCGCGATCACTGCGACCGCCACGATCACCGCGAATGCCACGCCATCCACCAGCACCGCCACTACCACCAGTCAACTTCTTCTTCTCATCAAGCCAGTGAATTCTATTATCGTCAACAAAACTACTCTCCGGTTTCTTCTTACTCATTCTCTCCCTCTCTTCCTCAATAATTCCGATCGGAAACAAATTGGGCGAAATCGAGAGCGAATTTCTAAGCGTGACGTATGCTTTTTTATAGTCAGGCTTGGCGAGGAGTAATCCGCCTCGTTTTTTCTTTTTCCCTTCCATGTTAAGAGTGCGCACCTTTTCGACTTCGAAGCCGTAGAGTGATTCGAGGACGCGCTTGATTTCGATTTTGGAAGCTGAAGGGATTGTTTTCAGTGCGATTTCGGTAATGTTTGTGCATGTTGTTGGCATTAGGAGTTTTATTGGAAGGTTTGCGAAGTTGATTACTCTTCTTCCCAATCTGCCTGCCATTTTTCTTTGCTCTCTCTTTCTTCTCTTTTCTGATGAAATGAAAAACAGAGTGTTGACGCTACTGGCTGAGCAGGAGGGTTTATGGGTGTTTCTGGGTTCGTGGTGGGAGTGGTGATGCTGCTGCTGGATTTGGGCTGGACGCATGCCCATTGTTTTAAACCTTGTTTGGGTTGTGTTTAGGCCCGTAATGCTCAGCTCTAAATCATTAATCTAACAGAACAAATATCCATGACGAGAGATTATTGGTTTAGTTGCCTTCGTGCGTGTGTGTGTGTGTAATTTGAAGAATCGTAGGAGCAAGTTTAAATCTTTTTATTTTATTTATGGAGATATATTATTTGCTAGTAATGATTTTGGTCTCTTGCATGAAACTAAAAAGGTTTTTTTTTTAAAAAAAAAAATACTTTTAAACTATGGACATATGAAATGTATCTTATTTGTTTAGAACTGAAATGTGTCTTGATGTGTCCAGGGCTGGCTCTATGATATATGTGGTCCTAGGCAAAATAATATTTTAGAGACTCTTTCTTAAAACAAATGAATATTAAACATTATTTAAATTTTATTTTTCTTGCTTTTTGAGATGCAAAATCTCTAATTAAATTTTTGTATTCAAGTTTACAAAGCAAATCTTTTTTAATTGATAATATAGCCAAATTACTTAATCTTTCTTGTGACATAGTTGAATGTAAATAAGATTTTATTAATTTTAATTTTGAAAAACTTCTTTCAGTCGAAGCTACGATAATAAGGATAGTTAATAGTATTCTATATGCTATCCATGCATTTGAAAAATAATTTACCTTTTTTTTATAAAATTTAGTACGGCAAGTGGTGTTTTCATTTCCATAGTTATAATTTCTTTTAAAACTTTTAATTCTGAAAATAAATCTAAATCATCAATATCGGAAAGCATATCGTGCTTTAGAAAGTTTTCAAGATTTAAACAATTTTTTTTCAAACTATCATCATTGAGTGATTTTAATTTTTCTACACTATAAAGAAAACTAAAATTATCTTCATATATTTTAAATTGTTCAAACTTATTTTGAAGAGAGGAAATCGCATGATCAACTAAATATGTAAAATAATTAATTCTAAAAGATTCTTCAATAGATAATTTCATGTCTTCATTTTCAATCTCATCAAATTGTTTCTTTCTTCTTATTATACGCTTTTCACGAAATTTTGGTTCTATATTCATTTGCTCTGCAATTTCCTTAGCCAAGATCATAAAGATGTAAACCCATTTTCTCTATAGCTTGTAAAAAAAGAAATAAGACCTTTTAAATGGTCTATTGCAAGAGCAATATCCATATCTTTAGATTGTAAATATTTACTAACCGTATTAATAGCAAACAACATATCATACCAAATAATCATGCCTAATAGAAATTCAAAATTTTCAATCTCATATGTTGCTAAAGAAATAGCTTCATTTTTTGTTTTATGATCCTCACTAGTTTTCGCTAATTGATATAAAGCATCTCTTATTTGTTGAGCTTGAAATCTAATTGCTTTTACACTTTCAATACGACTTTCCCAACATGTTTGTGATAATGGCTTAAGTGTGTCAAATTAGAAACATGATCTTGCAAAATTTTTCATCTTTTTGTAGAAGAAGAAAATAATAAATATATACGTTGTGTCACTCCAAAAAATGTCATAGCACTAACACATGAATTAGCTATATCACAAGGAACTAAATTAAGATTGTGATGACCACATGGTGTATAAAATGCTTTAGAACTTATATCTAATAATCTTTTTTGTACACCTTGATGTTTACCTTTCATATTAGACCCATTATCATATCCTTGCCCTCTCACACCATTTACGTCAAGTTCAAGAGTTTTTATCTTACTCGTAAGTTCATTAAAAAGACTTTCACTAGAGGTATCATCCACTTTTAAAAAATCTATAAAATACTCTTCTATTTTTATTGAAATTATCGAAATATCTACACATCTTAATATAAGAGACATATGTTCTTGATGACTTGCATCTAGAGTACAATCAAGTATAACTGAAAAATATTTTGATTCTTTGATTTTTCCGATAATGGTATTTCTTATTTCTAATGCTAAAATATTTATCAACTCATTTTGTATATTATGACCAAGATAATGCATATGAATATCTCCATTTTGAATACGTCTAAGGTGTTCTTGCATTATTGGGTCAAACTCAAGCAATCATTTCAATTAAACTCAAAAAATTTTCATTATTGTCCCGATAAATCTTCTCATTTGTACCACGAAATGCCAAATTATTTTTTGAAAGAGCTTTTACAACATCAATAATTCTTAATAATACATTCCTCCAATGCTCTTTCTCTTTATTTATTTTTTCTTGTAAATGCTTATCAATTGTTTTGTTTTTAAGCAATCTCATCCGAGCATCAACCCAAATGTTCATATTAATAGCATGTTCATTACTTGTCTCATGACTTTTAAGTTTGGCACTAAGATTTTTCCAATCTCCACACCCTTCATTTGCTAATTGAATATTTGATTTCAAACTAAATAATTTACAACAATAACAAAACACTTTATCTAACTCTTTTGAATATACTAGCCATTTTCTATCATGTTTTTTTTTCATTTGGTAATTTTTGAATGTAATGAATCGTAGAAAAATGTCTAGAGTTTTTATCTTTTGAAAAATCTAAAATTTCTCTAATTGGACCTTTCTCAACTAATAAATCAATCAGTTTTGAGTCTAAATTTTTCCATTGTGTCGGATCGTAAATATTTTTAATTATTATTGCATCTTCATCATTAATATTTTCACTTTAATTGATTGAAACATCATCTTCTAAATTTTCATTATATTCTTCATTACTTTTTGGTGAATTTGAATTGTTATCTTTAAATTTCTCTTCACAATTTTCAACTATATTTTCATTTAAATCTTTATCTTGTTCTTCTAGTATTTGAGGTTTAATATTAGTAACAAATCTATCAAGTGCACCTTTTTGGGATGAATTAGTTCTTCTACCTTTCTTTTTTTCTTACGTTTTTCATATCCAGATTCATACTTTCTAGTAGACATTTTATTCAAATAATAAAATTAAAATATAATTATAAAAAAAATAAGAAACTTTGGCACTCGATTATATTTGCTTGCCACGCCTAATCAAGTAAACCCGGAGAGAATCACCCGAGAAAATAAAAAGAAATTTGAGAAAAAAATAAAATATTATATGATTTATATACATAATTTTATTTGCATAAATTAAAAAATTACCTTCGATTTTTACGCAAGCTAATTAGAAAAGGTTTTATAAGAGATCCTCGATTGTTTAGAGAAAGAAAGGAATATAATAAAAAAATTTAGAGATCTAAAAATTATTTCACTCATAAATATTTTTCTAAAAATTTTCTATAAGTAAAAGTGGAGGTCTGTAACTTTTAATTTATCTCATTCTTTTAGGGTGTAGGTTTAGGGTAAAATTTTAATCGGGGCCCTCCTTTCTATGGGGGCCACTAGGCATGCCTTGAGTTAACCACTTGATGTGTCTAAAAAGCATTTTTGCTTAAGGAGTATTTATCCATGAGGTTCTTGGTAGGTTTTAAAATGAAATTGAAAAGAAACATGTGCAAAATATTCCCTTACGCATCTACCATTGGAAAACACGCCCTCCTCTTGATTTAGCTTGGTCGTTAGAATGCTTGGAAGACATCAAAATAATTTAAGAATAGATCATTGAAAGATATCTTCAAAAAAAAAAAAAAGAATGTGATGCAAGCTCAAATACCATCCAAGAAGGTTCGACGAATACGGGAGCCCGAAGGAGCAAGAGAAGCATCCGGAGGCTAGCAAAGTTAACGAATTTTTTGTAAAGAATAATAATTATTAGGAGTTTGTTAGAATATTTTGAGCTAGCATAGTTTGTTACAAGTCCGTTATTAATTTTACTATAAGACATGAATGATGAATACGAACGATCATAAAGATTATTCTCCAACCTTTTCTTTTTGTTTCTTTCTTCCTTCTCTCTCTTTTTTTCCTTCCCTTTATTCTCTTAATCAGTATTAGGTTCTTAATCTCTGCAAAAGGGGTTACATCATTGGTGCTTTCGTTGTGAGATGAACAATTATCGAAGGAATGACAACATCATGAAAGGCAATAGACGAACGAGTGACAAAAATTATGGACCAGTTGACCCACCATGACTCCACCCTCTCTAAATGGGATTCACTCGCTCTACTCGTGCAACAACATTCAAATACTTTCAAAATGATTCAAAAATCAATGACATCACAACAAACTGTCATGGATGACATGATGTTTAAGTTGGCAAACTTAGAGAAAAGCCCAATCCAACCTCCTCTACTATCATTACCCACATCGTCCCCCCACCCCTACACATCATAACCTATATATATCTCATACCCCACCAAACACAAGCAAGCAACCCACACATAAACCATTCATCAAACACACAGCGAGGCCATAACAACTAGCTACACACCTACTCGGATTGGAGATACCTCTGTTTGCGAGTGAAAATGTCCCCGAGTGGATCTTTCAAATAGAATATTTCTTTGCATACCACAACACCCTAAATGGCAAAAAACTAACCATAACATCCTTTTACATGACCAAGCACGACTCTCCAATGGTACCATTGGATGTATTCCTCGACCTAACCGACCACTGGGAAGCCTTTATCCGTCGACTTGAATTGAGATTTGGGCTCTCCTCATTCCTCAATCTCGAAGCCCAACTCTACAAACTCAAGCAACACTCTACCATTTCAGCTTACCTCGGTGAGTTTGAATCCCTCTCCACTCGCACCAATAGCCTAACCAACTCTAATCTCCTAAGCTGCTTCCTCTCTAGCCTAAAGGATGAAATCCAAATAGAGTTATACTTGCTCAAGCCTCAATTGCTTTATGATGCGATGGGTATGGCAAAGCTAGTGGAAGATAAGTGAAATGTTGCCAAAACCTAATCTCACCGACCACCATTCACAAAACCTACCACCACACCAACACATACAAACACACTCGTAACAGACCCTAACCCACTATCTTCCTTCCTTTCTCATCAAAAGGCTCTCTCCAATCGAGATGACGACCCATGAGAAAAGGGACTATATTTTAATTACGATGCAAAATTCGTACACAGGCATTGGTGTAAATATCCATGGTTCTTATACCTCATAGCCGATGTTGATGAAGAGGCCACTATCGAGGCCAACTCGATCGCCCCATAGCCGATTGAAGCTCTTCTTTCTTAAGATCTTGATCTTGATCCTTAAGAGATGCCAAGGATCTCTTTACATGCCTTCACTTGACAAATCGTGCCCTCTACTCTAAAACTTATCGGATCTATTAATGGTCATCCGGTTATGGTCCTCATAAATGGAGGCTCTACTAATAATTTTATGCAAACAAGATTAGCAACTCCTCCGGGACTTCGATTCAACCTTCTCCATATTTGAAGGTGACTCGTAGGAAATGGGGACTCACTAGGTTATGTGGGTTCTTACCTTCATATTCCACTCAAGCTGAACCGGGCCTTATTTATAATAGACCTAATGTTATTATCCATATATGAGGCCGACATTGTACTTAGGGGTCCAATGGTTGGTTGAATTGGGGCCAACTCTATTTGATCACAAAGCCCCGTGAATGGAATTTACCCATCAAGGCAAACAAGTCCATTTTCAAGGATTGCGGTAGCCCTCATTTACCCATATTTCCACTGGCCCCTTAAACTGTTACCACAAGATTAATACCGTTGCCCAATATTTTCACCTTTCCATTGATACTATCTCCCTCGATACGCGATCCTCGATTAACCTTGGTGCTCCTCCTTCATTCATCGCCTCACTCAAGTCCTTATTGACTCGGTTCTCTTTCATTTTTTCTACACCCATGAGTCTTTCACCTCCAAGAACACCTGGACCATCGAATTCCCCTTAAACTTGGAACCTCTCCAATCAACATCAAACCATACCGATACCCATATTTTTAAAAGTTAGAGGTTGAAAAACTTGTAAGGGAGATGCTTTGCGAGGGGATAATTCATCTAAACACTAGTCTTTTCTCTTCATATATCCTATTGATTAAGAAGAAGGACGGATCATGATACTTCGTGTTGATTACGGGGCTGCGAAAACGGTGACTAGCAAAGACCTATTTTCAATTCTCACAATAGATGAGTTACTTGATGAAACCCATGATGCACGGGTTTTGTGCATAGGCTTTCTCCAAGCTGGACTTATAGGTAACCACCAAGTCAAGATTCATCCGAGTCGATGTTGATAAGTCTACTTTCTAAAAACATGAAGGGAATTACAAATTCCTAGTAATGTCGTTCGGACTTTTGAACGCTTATTCGATTTTTCAAGCTTTCATGAACTCGGCTTTTAGAGAAGTTTTGCATAAATTTTTCCTTATTTTTTTTACGACATATTGATTTACGACTTCACTTGAGACTCTCATTTGAAGTACTTGTAACAGTCTTTGCTCTTTTACGGTCTCGGAACTTGTTCGTTAAAATGTCCAAATGTGAGTTTGGTCGTTCTAAAATTAGTTATCTAGGACACAAGATTTTAGGCTAAGGTGTTTTTATGGATCATAATAAGATTGTAGAGATTCAGCAATGGCCCTTACCAAATTCTTTGAAAAGTTTGTGAGGGTTCCTTGGTCTTACAAGATACTAACGCCGGTTGTGCAAAAGTATGCAAGCATAGCCTCCCCATTGATCGATCTATTGAGGAAAAATGCCTTTTTCCGGACCTTTCGTTGCCACTACTACTTTCCACACCTTACAAAAAGCTCTTGTATATAATCTAGTATTAGCCTTGCCTAATTTTGCAATGCATTTTATCATTCGGATCGATGCTTTAAGAATTGGAATTGAGGCGGTTATATCATAGTAAAGGCATCCGATAGCTTATTTCGGCAAACAAATGTCTCCTTGCATATAATCTTTTTCAACCTTATGCTAGAGAAATGTTTGCAATCATTGAAGCATTTGAAAGTGGAGACGAGTACCTCTTGGGGCATTGATTCATAATCCAAATTGATTACCAAAGTCTTCGATCATTGTTGCATCAAACCATCCAAACCTCGGAACAACGAAATGGCTAACCAAACTCTTTGGCTATGACTTCGACATAATGTATTAGCCCGAGCATAAAACGACCCGAGTCGATACTCTCCTTTAACTACCCACGACTTCTCTTCATGCTCTAGCCTCCCAACCAGTTCTAGCTTTGTAGGATGCACTCAAGCAATTTTACCAATTCCATGATGCAATCCATTCGGAGTAGTCCAGTCGATCACCCTCACTTCACTCGCACGAGTTAAAGATGATTTATTGTTTCATACGAGATGAGTTTTTATCCCTCTAGAGTCCGCATTCTAGCTCCTCATTCTTGTAGAATTTCATAACTCACCTCTGAAGGTTATACTGATATGCAATAGACATGGCTTGGATTGCTAGTACCTTCTATTGGCATAGTCTTTACCGATCCTGTGTGAGTTTATCGCTTAATATAAAGTATACCAAGTTGTTAAACCCTTTAATACAATCCTTCAAGGCCTTCGAAAAATATGAGACTCAATTTTCATGGATTTTATCACACAATTGATGTCATCCTTCGACAAGACAACGGTTTTAGTGGTGGTGAATCGCTTATCTAAACAAGGTCATTTTCAACTATGACCACTCATTTTACGACTCCACGAGTCGTCGAAGTATTTATTTGAGATATTATTCGATTACACGGGGTTCCTACCACTATCATTTCGATCGCAATCCTTTATTTATGAGTAAATTTTGTCATGAGTTGTTCAAGCTCAAGGCACATCTTTAGCAATGAGCAAATCCTACCATCCTCAAACGGACGATCAAACGAGTTATTAAACCGTTGCTTGGAAGATTATCTCGGGTGCTTTGTTGCTGATCATCCCCGACATTGGCTGCAATTTCTTTCCTAGGTTGAATGGCATTATAATACCTTTTAGCACTCGGTAATTAAAATGACATCCTTTGAAGTTGTCTATGGTCGACCACTACCTTCTCTGTTTAATTATGTGGCTGGTTCCTCCTTAGTAGCCTCGGATGATGAATTATTACAATCTCGCACCCATGTGCTAGCTACCTTATGAGATAATTTGCTCAAATCACAAAATCACATACGGAATCAAGCAAATTCAAGGCGTATGGATGTCGACTTTAATGTTGATGATTGGGTCTTCTTTAAATTATAGCTATACCTCCAATCCTCCTTAGCCCACCTCTAATCCCACAAGTTATCTCATTAGTTCTTTGGCCCTTTTTAGATCACCCAAAAGATAGGACTTGTTGCTTATTGCCTAGCTATCCTCGTTCAACTCGGATCCATAATGTATTTCATGTTTCTAAACTCAAATGCTATGTTAGTGACCCCAAGTCGCGAGTTACTCCCTTACCACTTGATTTTGTTGATCGGCACCCTCTGCTACAACTCGTCAACATTCTCGGTTATCGACGGATCCTTCAACAAGGTTCTTCTATTCCACAAGTGTTGTTCTAATAGGAATTTCAACCAGACCTCCGATGCTTATTTGGGAATTAGTTGCAAACCTAAAACATGATTTTCTCGATTTTCACCTTAAGGACATGGTAAATTTGGAGGGGAGGGTAATGATACAAGCCCAAATACCATCCAAGAAGGTCCGACGAATACGAGAGCCCGAAAGAGCAAGAGAAGCATCCGGAGGCCGAGCAAAGTTAATGGATTTTGTGTGAAAAATAATAATCATTAGGAGTTTGTTAGAATATTCTAAGCTTGCATAGTTTGTCACAAGTCACGTTATCAATTTTACTATAAGACATGAATGATGAATACCGAACAATCATGAAGATTATTCTACAACCTCTTCCTCTTGTTTCTTTCTTCCTTATCTCCCTTTCTTTCCTTTCCTTTATTCTCTTAATCCGCATCTGGGTTCTTAATCTCTGCAAAAGGGTTGCATCGGAATGCATGCTTATATAAAATATTCGATAATTTAAAAATAATTTGATACTCATATTCGATTATGCTAGGTGCATCGATTCTATAAAAAATATATATCAAAAAACGAGACGAGTAAAAACTTATTTGGTTAAGGTATGTTGTAGATGAAAACATAGTTATTTTTAACAAAGGTTTGTAATGACTTTATGTTATCTCTCCACTTAATGTCCAAAAAAAAAACCATTAAATTGTTGCTTATTTCAAAGATTTAGAGGGAGCCACACGCTTTTTTAGAACAAAACAATTTTGAAAGCTATAATTTGGCAAAAGGAGATCCAATTGCAATACAAAATGTTGTTTTAGAAGATGGGAGATAGGGTAAATGGTGAACTTTGGACTATTTAATTAAAAGGATTTTAGTATCATATAAAAAAGCATTCTTTGACCATTTGGTTAAAGAAATTCTCATATCGTATCAATAGAAATTGTATTCAACAATAGGTTCATCTTTCCCATTACTACAGTAGAAGGATTGATTTGTCAGTCACGCCCCTGCAAAGGTGCTAGTTTGTACATTCATCCTTTATAATTTTATTTCATTCTCACTTTCTAGAACTGCATTTGGACTTCCACCACCATTGCAAGGGAAGAGTCCATTAGCAGAAATTTGTGATCCTAACAAAAAACAATGTTAACCATAGAACTTATAAATCAAAGTTGCCTTTCTACGACAGAGAAAGAGAGAGGGGATACATCTTTGCATGGGCTTTGTTCTACATAAAATTCCGTTCGTATCAAATTTGCATTTACCAAAGAGCTTGTAACCCACAAGCTCAACGTTAGTGGTCTATTTCACGTTCTTACCAAAATCACGGTGTATGAGATATTAAAAAAAAAAAAAAAAAAATTCAAATTCACACTTGCAACAAGAATATTCATGTTGAAGAAGGGCTTCAAATCCATAGCTCAAAGTCAAAAGGATCCCAAATCAAATCAATACCCTGTTTTCTTCCTTTTGCAAATCAGTATTGAATTCAAATGTTTTCGAATGAAAACTGCATTCAAATTTTTTTTTTTTTTTTTTAGGGGGTGTGGGTTGGACAGAGAGAAAAAACAATACACTGCTTCTTGGTGCCCTTGTCTACTTATCTGGTAGCTATGGAGAAACTTCTCAAAAATTCCAGTACTTTCTCCATCTGCAACTTGGGATGCCTAAATTTTAAACCAAAAGAAACCTCTATCTAATGTGGCCACTTCAATGATTTCCCTTCTGTTGTCAATGTAATTATGATTCCTTCTTTTTAACCCGATATGGATATTTCTGGTATATTGAAATGCTGGTCATGACGAGTGGAAGAGCCACAAGACAGTACACTGACGGTGGTTTCCCTTCAAACATGAACTGAAGTAAGGCCGTTACAAGAAGTGCAGAAACAATAACAAACCCCTGCATGCATCAAGAAGATTTTGTGGAGATAAAAAGCTGTCATAATAACTCATAATTGAGGAAACTCCGAGCCATATCTTTAAAGTTGGCTACCATTATCTGATAAAAATTTAACACTGTTGCATTTACCTTTCTCACGCCACCAGCATAGGTTGTGACAAGGCCTACAAGAATTCCACCAAGAGCATTGGCTAGAACTGGGATCTGAAACATAAGAATACATAACTTTCCAATGTTAAACAACACATGATAAAGCTGTTAGCAGGAATGGCATCTGAAGGAAAATTGAAAATGTTTTCCCTGGGATAACTGACAATATATTATTGGCTCCATAAACTCAGAATGCAATACTCTGACGCTCTACAAGAAGAAGCTGGAGGAATGAAAAAACCTCACATATACATTATATCAACTCACAACTACTCTTAAACCAAAATACCCCTCACATCCACACTCTATCAACTCAGAACACCCCACCCAATGCATCTGTCCATTCAGCTTTGTTTGAGATTGAGTTTTTAAAAAAAAAAACAAAAAAAAGCAAAAACATGTTTTTGAATGTCATTGGGATGCTAATATCATGAGCCCAAAAAAGCAACAAGATACTTCAAATCTGCTTTTTGACTCAAATGTACCACAATTTAAACACATTCTCATTGGATAAATTAGTGACTAGCTCTTCTTCTACACCTCAACAACCTCAACAATCAATGTAAAGTCTCACAGATTCCCAATGCATCATGTTTCAAAATAAAAATACTTCAAATAAATAATGAAGATAAATTTCACCAATCCGAAGCATTATGCAATGAAAGATGCACTTGTAAGTTGTAACCCTCAAACTATATTATTAAAAAGACACTTTTAACAGCTCACAGAATGACTAACCCTCAAACAATAGTTCCTTGAGTAACCAGGAGAAGAAGAAAAGTCTGAAGGGTTGATGCATAACCAGAAGGACAACAAGCAAAATTTTGTCTCTGAAAGGAAAATACTGAGTGACAGCAGATTGCAAGCAAACCCAAAGGATTCCAACTCCAGGCAGATATCCTAACACTAACAGCTGCCTGGTATGGATGAGCTTCACCATCTAGCTATATTTGGGTCAGCGTAAAAGATGTAAACAGAGGGAAAAGACTGTATGATCTATAGACAAATTCTCCAGTCCGTAGGACCACCTGATGCTACAGTATTCTCAATACAGCAAGAGAACTACTTCAACAGAAAAACAAGAACCACAAACCAATTGGAGTTGTTTTCTATTTCAAGGCAAAATTGAAATTGAAAACTTCCACCAATCCTTCTCTAACTCCAACCCTTTGTCACTTGACTACTTTGCCAAGTGTGAGATTGTTATTTTCGAGAAAAAATGCATTATGTGTAAGGTCATTACCATAGTTAGTGGAGTCCAACCATAAAAGTATCCATGCCGTCTGATAGCTTCTCCATCTGGAGACTTAGTGGTACTGGCCAACAAGCACAAGCTTCCAACAATTGACATTTCTACAGTCATCAAGTATGACGAGTGTTTCTTAACCTGAAATGAAGGGAAATAGCATTGGAAGGGTTGAGAATAAACAACACTGGTAAGGTCATTCAAATACAAGATTTCAAACCTGAGAAGCCCATTGGCACAAAGCTGAAGCTAGACCAGAGAGAATAGAAGCAACCAGGACAGGAATGATCCCATAAAATAAAATTTGCTCAGGGTCATTACTACTAGAGCCTTTGCTAGAGCCTTCACCGATACTTAGAAGAACAGCTGCCATTATCAGCAACAGCAAAGCCCCAATTTGTTGAATTGATTGCTTCTGCCTGCACATTCCCACCAGAGAATAATGTAAAAGGAGTTTCCAATACCACCCTACAATTTATCATACCTAGTTTCACATACATGTATGTGGTTCTCATGGTCTACGGCCTGGATGTTGTTCAGCCACATTACAATTAAAGCTGTTGGCTTATTAAAAGAGGTCACATACTCAAAAAAAACATCCAAAGAGAAGGTCATCATATAGTAGCTTCCTGATAGAAGATGACTTTAAATACCAGCTTAGTTGGCATGATATGTCAAGAATTATTAGACCATGAAGAACAAGAGATGAAAGTCTACTAAAGACGTAAACTGACAGGGATACGTAGATCACAACTTCAAGCCTTGCTAACACTAACTAATGAGCCACTGCAGGATGTCAATCTGTAATGAACTCATTTGAAAATAGATCGGTAAGTTTCAAACCAGTGAGACAGTTATCAAGCGGAAGCATAGCACAGTATCAAGAGCCAAGATTAAAATAAACCTAAACAAGAAATAGTTTCTAGGTTTTATGAGATATTAATTGCTTGGACATTGAGAACCATCGTTGCATGCTTAATAATACAGTTCAAGAGAGATGAACAATGGATCAAAAAAGAAAAGAAAATTAAGAGCATACCTCAATATTATGTATGTAAAAAATGCAGTAAAAAATATTTTTGTCTGGTTCAATATCGAAAATGTGAGTGAATCAAGATTCTTGTAAGATATCTGCAGCAAGCTGTTTTGCAGCGCATAAATAGCTGCAGGAAGTCCTGATGCAGTCAATGAACCAACCAGAGTCCACTGACTGAACACTTTCTTCAAGCTGCCATCTCTTACCATGAGAATCAGGGCACATGTAACCTGAAGAACATAAAAGAAACGAGTAGATCATCCTTTTGTGCTTGAACATCAACAAAAAATTCAAAGAAGACAGGAAAACAAAATTCATGTACTCGGAACATGAATTACCTTAGCTATCTCGCATGTCAAAACAGATGTAGTCACAATTACTTCAGGTCTGCATGAAACTCAATTAATTAGCGACTACCATTTCACAGAAAATACATGCCAATAACATTTGCTAACATGTACGGATACAAAGAAGATCGTAATAAATTCCATTTATTGGATCCATTAAAGCTTTGGGGTAGCTTAAGAAGTCAAAAGAGCCAGAATGTGCACAATTTCAAAGATTTTCCAGGCCACAAGCCCGTTGAAATCAGTAAGTTAAGAACAAAAGCAAACGCATAAAGAGATGACCAACATAACCAACTCGTTTTGTAATTAAATTAGATTAAAATCACAACGTATGGGTATCGGAATTCGGAAATTGAAACATGATTTAAGAAATCAAGCAACATTTAATTTCAAATTCATTCGAGAATGAAAGAGAATCGAATTCTAATACCAAAATCACATGGAAAAAACAAATCGAAATGAATTGATGAAATTCAAAGAGAAAATAATCAATGCGAAGGAGACAAAATCGAACAAGCGAAGAAAAAGGAATGGAAGAGGCGTTGGAAATTGGAATTCGAAGGGAAGGGAAGGGAAGGAAAAAGAAAGGAAAGTACCTGGTGAAGCGTTTGGAGATGAGAGGCTGAGCTCCGTATTGAAAGGCGAGCAAAATGGAGTATAGCCAAACCCTTGGGTTCGTTCTCTCGGACCCGGAGGTTCCACCTTTCCGCTTCGTCGTCGCCATTTTTGGCGAGAGGCGACCTTCTGTTAGACTTGGACTGACTCTCTGTTTTCTTACTTTTCTTTATCTGTTGCTTTTTCTTTTGCTGCCAGCAACAGAAGCATGATCCCTTCCTTCCTAGTTCCTTCCCCTTTCCCTTTTTTTTTTAAAAAAAAGAAAACCCTTTTACGAGAGCGTTTTATTCTTACGTCGTCGCATCTACGTTTTTTTTTTTTTAAGCTCATGCAACCAAAACTTCTAATATAATTAATCTATTAAAATTTAAATATGTGATTTCCTGTTGTAAAATATCAGTATCATTAAACTACAAACTCTTTAATATCACATCCACATTTCATTTAATACTCTTTGTGAATGTCACTAGAAAGGCCATAAATGGATTGAATGTTCCATTCGAATTCAATATAATTACATAAATTAGGTTTATTGGAATCTAATTATGATGCAAATCTGTTAACCTATTTATTAAATAGATCAAATCCAAATATATATTGATCTAATTTGATTGAAATTAAAAATAATATTTTCATAATAAATATAATATTTTTTAAATATATATATGTGTGTGTATGTGTGTGAAACTATGTTGAAATTTAGAGTTTATTTATTATAAAATTCAAATAATGCATATTTTTTTTAGAGTAATAATTGTATTTTTAAAAAATCACATATAAATTTTTTATCATTTTCTTAAGTAAATTTGGTTAAAAAAATTATAAATTGACTTGTATACTTTTTGAAGAATTAATGTTATTATATTTTTCATCACCCTATTTTTGCTACCACGTATACAAGAAATAAAAAATATATAATTTTTATTTTTTTAGTTTTATCATACTTTCTATGTGATTTAAGACAAACATTTATTAAGATTATTTGATATTATGCTTTTGAATTGTGTGACATTTTGAATTTTTTACGAAATTGATAGATGAAATATTAGCTTAACATATTTTAGCATACATGCAATGGTTGAACTATACTTTATATTCAATCAATATCTTAAATATAGTAAGCATAATTTTTTTATAAAAACCAAATAATAAATTCGATAGAGTTTTGAATCCAATTCATATCCATTAAAATACAAATACAAATTTACATTTTAAAAACCTTATTCGAATTCATAAAATTCGATTAGATGTATTTTATTAAACAAATCAAATTCCAATTTACTATAATCCGATCGAAGCTTGACCCTTTAACAATTCTAATTATACCTGCCGCCTGTTAGCATTTGCATTTCAATAGGCAAATTTTCATAAGACTATTTATCTCATTTATTTATCATATACTAAAATGCACTGACTGACACGATGACATCTAAAAATAAATAAATAAAATATTATAAAATAAATAGACAAAATTTAAAAATTAGTGAAATTCTGCTATGTTTTTTATTTTCAGAACACGAAATTTAAAACTAGATATGTGTGTATGTGTGTTTTTTAGGTTTTTATTAAGTGGATCCAAATAGGTGATCAACTAATTAGTAGAATTATTTGTACATAGGAGTTTGTATTTTACAATAATACTTGTATAATTAATTTTATTTTAAAAAAATAGTAACTTATTATTGATCTATATATTATAAACCAAAAAAAACCACACATATTCTTCATGGCAGCACCAAAATTGAGATAAATCTCCTAGAAAAAATACTTGAAATTTAATATAATCCTACACAGCAGTAACATAGTTTTTTAAAAAAAAAATAAATAAAGCTTTAGGAAAAAATAAATCTCTAAAGCTTATATTAAAAAAAAAGATTTTATACGTAATAACGTACGTCATATTGGCTGCATATCCGTATTATTGTGGTGATAGCCAAAACCAAATGAAATAAAATTTCCAAGCTCAATTGTGATCTCACTAAAAATTTGGGGAATAATTTACACTTTTCGTAGATTTTGTCACTGAGCCAACAACGAGTTGGTATGGCAATAAACGAGCTTTTTATAAAGCGCTAATCTATAAGATTGAGAATTTAAAAACTTACTTTCCACAGTCTATAATTAGTGTTACATCTACGTTTCCATGCATAATTGTAGCTACTTTAAAAAAAATATTCAAACTTTAGTTCTAATATAGATATTGTAAAAGATATTTCATGTAAAAAGATAGTGTTCTATAAACACAATGTTTTCTATTGGAGAATGTAAAATACCCTACTTATCTTTCTATTTATTATAAAAATAAATAAATAAATTTTGTCAATGTCACGTTAATTTTTCATTGAAAAAAAAAACCTTGAAAGCTTGGAAACAACACGCCATGGAAGTTGCTAATATGAAAACCTATGAAATCCTACAATCATCCCAAATAAAAGTTCCTTTTACGAGATTCAAGATCTCCCCTTAACAATGTGTTTGGAAATAAAAACGAGGAAGAAAAGAAAATGAAGTAAATGGATTGATATCTTCGTTCGTGAAAGTGAAGATGAAACAAAATAAAATAAAATAAAATAAACTACGAGTGGAAAAAATTGTGAGAGATTTCAATTATTTTACCTTTTTTTAAAATAACATTGCATATGATCGGGTTTTTTCGAAATTAATTAAATAATTTAGCTAATTTTATTATGTGTTAATTCATGTTATTGTTGTTGTTGTTATTGTTATTATTATTAGTGCATTGGTTCAAGTTACACAACAAATGAATTGGACTTAAGATGGATCTCGTCTAACATAAAGATTTGAACCGCACATGTATGAACTCGATGTTCTAGTAGAGCCGGTGTCTTTATGTTTTCTTTGGGACGCATTAAAAAAATAAGTATGGTGGGCTTGAAATAGGGTCCTTAAAGAAATCCCTAATGATTACTTCTTTTAGTCATTGTTAGAAAGTTGAAGTAGTTTAATTTAAAAATATTATTTTTTTAAACTCAAATGTAATTATTCAAATATAGATGATGTGACACGATTTCAACGGTCAAAAGTCATCATCATTTCATTATAAATATCAATCTCACTACAATTGTCGTGAAATTTATAACTTTTTGCATTTTTTCAAGCTTTTAATCTCTTAAAAACTCTCTCACTCACACCACGCAACTCCTAAAAGTTCATCCGTTTAGATTCTAAATACATCATGCTAGCCACTCGACTTATATCTTGATAGCACTTGCTCGCTCTTCTTTCTACGCTTATCATACTTGTATTTATTTTACATGATTGATCGTTGTTTTTACAAATCATAACATTAGTTTTTCTTCATCTCAACCGATCTACCGTCTAGTCATTTGATCAATTTTCAAGAATTTCTCACACATTTTGGGGACTTTAGTAGAAAATTAGTGACTATGGAAAGACAATGGTCCCTTCCTAATCCATCGAGAAGAATAATAATCTCACAACCAGCTCGGTCGTACACGATGATAACTAGATCCTGCCTAATCCTAATAACATATCAACAACACCAACCTTCTCAATAATGAGAATGACAATAATGCTCAAATCTCTTTAATTGATAGTGGCAATTTGTTAATGCCTCTAAAAGACGGTTTGTCTTGATCTATACTCAAGTTCTTGTCATAGCTATCATACGACCAAATCTTCAAGTCGTGATTAACAACCCGAGGCTTTTATTCCAAGACAAGCTCAGCAAGAAGAAGATTGTTCTTAATAACCGGGACGATGTGCAAGAAAATCCCTCGCCACAATCAAGTGAATGTTATTTCTCATGACCTAGATGAGTTGAGGGAATAAGTCTTTAGCATGAAAATCTACTAGGTTGATCCTAGTGAAATCACACCTTATTGAAAGAGGTTTTTATAGCATCGATGCCTTAATTGTTCAATATGTATTGAAAACTCGGACTTTTACAATTTTATCTATCTTTTGGGTTTTAATGAGGTAGTCAAGCAAGAAACTATGAAAATTATTGTCTAAATATCTAAAAGATAATAAGACAAGCTGTTTTAATACCAATAATCCAATAGAAAATATGGCAAAGAACCACGAGAATGGTATGCTCTTCGTTGATGTTGGTTCTTATATAGAAAAGATCAATAATAATCGTCCACTCTATATGGACAAAAATCAAATTACTATTAAAAAGGAAAGGAGAGAGAGAGAGAGAGAGGTATGAGTAAATAGGGAAAAAGGAAATTGTTGTAATCTCTACGAGTGGCCGGTGTGTGGTAGCTTAAATTACTATTAAAAGCGAAATTTAATATGCATTTGGTAATGCTGTATATGTACTTTTGTAGACGTGCATTTAAATTAAAAACTATTAAATTTGATATTTTTTAATATTTTATATATCAACATATTAAAATTATCCAAAAATATATTGATTTTTTTTTCAAATCTAACATACTTTAAAAAATAGTACAAATACATGATCAAACACAACATCCATCTTCTTACAAGCTAAACAATAGTTTATAATTTATGTGCTCGTTGAGGAAGAACAAACAAAATAAACATGAAAAATCAAATTAAAATGGAGAAGCACACGGGCGGAAGAGGGTACATGCAACTTGAAAAACAATTTGACTCGTACATATTTTCTCGCTCAATAAGTCACACGAGCAAAAGGAGATACACACGACTTTAAGAATGAATTGATATACCCATGCGTGTTTTAGCTCAGAAGTCACACCGATATAATGGATAGACACGACTTATGCAAGAAAGTGACATGTTCATGCATGTTCTAGCCATAAGGAGAGACACAAGCAAAAGGGTTAAAGCATGATTTTCTTTGAAAAATCAACAAGCCCATGTGTATATTTAACAAAATGAGAGACATGGGCGGAAAGATCAACACGATTTGTGCAACAAATCAAACATGCCCGTGTCTAGCCAAAAAGATTGCAATCCAAAGAAGAAAAGAAAGCCATATGGGCGAAGCAATTGACATGGTTTGAAGGCGAAGTAACAAGGCCGTATGTCACCATAAAATTGTTCAAAGAATAAAGAAACATCACCGAACAGATAGCTAAAAGACACGATTTGAGGGAAAAATTGACATTACCGTATGTCAATTTAAGTAAGCCATGTGAGGGATTTTTGCATGATAAAATCCTATTTCTTACACCCAATACTAGCCTATAAACATAGTGACTAAAATGCACACTAGTGGATTGATCCATGTAATTCAAAGCAACAACATGCATTTGAATAGAACCCATGCTCTGCAATTATCCTAGACTCTAAAGCTTAAGCTCGATACCAATACTTGTCACGACCTCGGGAGTGGGTCATGACCAGCATGAGAATCAAATGGATCATAAGGCCTACCTTGACCCAAACAAGTCTCGGATACTAAACTAAAATCCTCAAATCATGATCGAACTTATATTTTAGTTCTCAAATCAATATCACTCAAGTATCATTTCAATTAACATTATTATAATTTAGTAAACATTTCTTACGAGTCTCAATACAATTCATAATTTCATATTTTTAATCAACTCCTAATACATTACCTACAACTATAACCGTAGAACTTCTAAAAGTACAAAAAATCAAACATAGTTTTTAAGAAGTTTTATAAGGAAATACGTCGCACAATCAAAGTGTCAACTTCAAGCAAGCGACGAAAAGGAAGCAAAATGGCAATCCATCAATATCCCGTAAAACTAAAATAATAAGGAGTGAGCAATCAACGACTCGGTGAGTAGACATTATATAACATACTAAGGGAAGAAAAACAGATTAAGAATGATACTCTCAAATCCATGTCAAAATTCAATGCTAATTTTTCAACACAATACACATTATAAAACCAAATTATACATTACAAGTTTAAATGATTCAAAACCATTTCGTATCAAATCATTGAATCATTCATATGTACATATATCAAAGTCATACAAAATCTCATATATAGATTTTTATACATTAATGGGGTAATAACATACCATTGGGTGTGAACACCTAAAAATCACGCCTTTCGGTGACTAGGTTTTCACTCGTTGGTCGACATACAAGTTAACGCTATACCTCTCATACTAGTTGGAGCCTCATATCATTGAGCTCTAAGGCTACACCTCCCGTAGTTAGGTTTCTTAGGGTCTTGAAAGCATTTTTCAAAAATCAAAGATACTTATATATTTTTCAAATCAATATTTCAAATACCGTGCATGCATTTTTAGAAATTATATGAATACTCAAAATAATGAAGATAGCACATTCATTCAAATTCAAAATCACATATCAATTTTGATAACATATTTATCCAACTCATTCAAAACTCTTTTTTCCATTCATATCAAATCATTTTGATTCGAAATTATTTCAAAATCCATGGAGTCCGTTCCTTTCTAGGTTCTAATGGAATGCTTCTAAATCATTCTTAAATCAATGATGCATGACGGACATAATTCAAGGAATTTAAAATGCGGTATGCTATATAATATCCACTTACAAGTACAAACGATGGATCGAATAAATTTGAACGGATCAAGATTGTTGCGAAGGAGTCGCCCGCTCCGAGGAATTTAGCATAACAAAATGATGGAACATCCATTAATATCATAAATAAAAGAATAATTCAAAACAATGAATTATTCTTGAAATAAGAAGATAAGTGATCAACAAAATAGAATTGATTGGAAGTCTCGAACCGTTAATCTTAACTAGAATCTATGATGTCTCCAATAATCCTAATCCATTACTTAACTAAATCCCATCGGTACCAATTCTTAATTAAATCATGAATTTTTAATTCAAATATTTAATCAATCAATCCTAATTCATCCAATAATAATTCCATTTAGCTCTAATTATACTTTTATAACTTAATTCATCATTTTTCCTAATTTTAGGATTTATCATTATTCATTATCTTCAACCTCTTAATTTATCAAATTCACTCTTATCCATTTCAAATTAACTTCTTTCATCACTTACCCTAGACAATTAAACATCATTCAAGTCATTATAGTCACTTAGAATAATTTTTTCCCAAATGGATCTCAAGAATCTTAACCTTAATCTAGCAAATTCCTCTTTCAAACAACACCCAATGCAATTCAACTTCGATTTCATCACTAATCATATATAAACATTCTAATTTAAGGATCAATTAATAAAAAATCTCACATTTAAACTTTATCCTTCAACTCCTAAGTTCTTTCCGAGTTCTCCAAGCTTCTCATGCTCCAATCTAGCCAATTTTCACTTGAATCTTCTTACTTATGATCTTCTTAAGCTAATTTGACAAAGAATTAGCTTAGGAATTGAATTAAGAATTTGGGAGGAATTTTGGAAGAGAGAAAACGGTTTAAGAGAGGGAGAGAAATGAGAAGAAAATTTTGGAAATGGGGCAGTTATTGCTTCTATTTATACCAACCCCCTCTCCCTTTTTTTTTTTTTTTTTTTCCAGGTTATTACACTTGGTTCATAGTAAACATAATCTTGGTGAACAATTTAGGAACACTGATAGGAACAATGAACACCTCACTTATTTTATTGTTTTTTTTTTTAGTAATTTTCTTTAATTTAATTGACAGGGTTATGATAGGTCGCGAAGTTCCTTAAACTACAAATCCATGCCAATTAATTCAGCATTCAAATTTTCAGTTTCTAGATTTTTTAAGGATCTTGAGGCGTGTGTTTGGCATTGCATTTTTTAAGGATTTTTTAAGGAGGATGTTTTTTCCAAAGTGTGTGCATAGGATATTTGAGTGTAAAAAAAAAAAAAAAAATATTATCTGTTGACTGTATAGACCCCATAATAAATAATTATTGTTTCTAATTGAAACATCAAAAAAGCACAAGCCAAAAAATATATATATATATATATTTTTGTACTTGTGTTTTGAATATTATTTTAAAAAAGCTTCAATTAATTATTTTTGAAGAATGCATAAAATCAGACTCCTTATATTAATGAATATTAACAATATTTTATTTTCTAGTAAGTTATTATATTCTTGATCTAACTTCCATGTACTAAGAATAAAGTTATTTGCATTTATATTTTATAAGAATTACTTATATTAATTTGATGTAATTATGATAAACTTCAAACTTAAAAACAAAAGAAAAGAGATACAACGAAAGACAAGGAGATTTTTTCATAAATGATTCGAAATACTCATATAAAATTCGCAAAAGAAAAAAAAAATCATAATTTTGGTGTGAGAAAGCATAAAAGTACCTAAATTATAAAACTAAAAAAAGAACTGACACTTTCGAAATCATGTAGAAATTTTTTTTAATATTTCGAAAATTGCCATAACAATAAGATAGTATTTTTATTTTTATTTTTTTTCTGTCATGATAAAAAAAAAAAAAAAAAAAAAAAAACAGTTAGATTCCACAACATAACTAGGAAAGAACAACCCTTAAAAAATGCGAAACATAAAAAAAGAGAGGGGAATCTTTTGAAAAAAATGGCAGTCAGAGAGAATCAAAAGCCGTAAGTAAAGCTTCCACTATAAAGCCATCTTATTCAGCAAGCAGCAGCAGCCTCCTTGTCTCTCTTCCCTTCTATCGTTCCCTTACACTTCACACGCAGACGAAACCAATCAAAATAGCAGCCGCCTGTCCTTCACCATGTGCGGAATCCTCGCTGTTTTTGGTTGCTCCGACAATTCTCAAGCCAAACGTTCCCGTATCATAGAATTATCTCGCCGGTAAATCAAATCAAATCAAATCTCTCATTCCATCGCCATTTTCTCCATTGTTGCCTTTCAAAAGATGAATTTGTTCTTGTTGCTGTTAACTATAGGTTGAGGCATAGAGGACCAGATTGGAGTGGATTGCATTGCCATGAAGGTTGTTACCTAGCTCATCAACGTTTGGCTATTGTGGACCCTGCTTCTGGAGATCAGCCTCTTTACAATCAAGACAAGACTGTCGTGGTCACCGTATGTTACTTTTCTTTTCTTCTTTTTTTCTTACTCTTTTTCACGCTCATTTCATTTGTGGGTTTTCGCCAAATTTCATTTTTATTCATGCATTTAATTATTGGGTTGGGTCAATTATGGTTGGGGTGTATATATATCTATATATTTTAGTAATTTCTTGATTCAAATGAAGGCTATTTGGAGATTGGGTTATTGATTTTTTTTTTTTTTTTTTTGGTTCAGGTTAATGGAGAGATATATAACCATAAGGAATTGAGGGCGCAGTTGAAGTCTCATACTTTCCGAACTGGTAGTGACTGTGAAGTCATTGCTCATCTTGTAAGTGCTCAAGTTTTTGTAGAGAGATTACTTTTTGCCCGTATTTGATGACGCTCTAGGGCTATTAAAATGACCTATAACATAAATCACAATAAGCTACATTATTATATTTGCTTTTGAAAAGTCAATCAAATTGTTTGGTTCTTCAGTTGAATGTATTTTCCCCTTTATCCTTTTGAATCTTGCTGCATGTCCTTGTTTTATCTTTACTGTTTTTGAGCTGTAGCATGTAAGTTGGAGTCTAGTAGGCTTTAGCTTTTACCCATTCCATTTTTTTGTTCCTTTTTCTAGTTGGTTAACATAATTCTGCTACTTATTTCTTCCAGTATGAAGAACATGGAGAAAATTTTGTGGACATGTTGGATGGAATGTTCTCATTTGTCCTTCTTGACACTCGTGACAAAAGTTTCATTGCAGCTCGGGATGCTATTGGTATTACCCCACTTTATATCGGCTGGGGTCTAGATGGTATGTTAGATTGACTTGATATATTTGCTTCAAATGTGTTTTGGTTAGTACTAAATAACGTTTGGGAGATGTTCTTTCGTAATATTCTTTAGTACTGATTGTAGAGAGACACTTAATAATTGAGAGAGCAAAGCCACATCGAAGTAATACAGTTTTAGCATGGAATTGCAAATATATGCCTTGCCTAGAACGAATGGGATATTTATTTTTATCAGCTATTTCATGCCATGTAAATTGCTAAGGGGGCTTTATATCATTGTCTCTTCCTAAATGAATTTGAAGATTATAAAGAAGAACCAATGCATCTAACTTTTTGCCATCTTATTGCTGAATCATTGACATACTCTTAGACTCTTAGTGTGTATGTGCCGATGGAATCAAATGGTTTTAAGGAGAGGACCTAGGTTTTGGTTCACGTGCCATGATATTCATGTTATTTACTTGTGTTTTTATTTTTGCTAGATATAATTTGTGCTATTTCAGTTTAAGCAAATACAAATATTTTTTTCTGTTAGGTCACCCAACTTTGCAAAATTTATGGGTTGAGATTGCACTTTTATGCTGCTTTCTTTTTCCCTACATGAAAGAAATGCCTTCTTCTGTACTAATTAAGCACTAATTATTTTTCAGGATCTGTCTGGTTTGCTTCGGAGATGAAAGCATTGAGTGATGATTGTGAACGATTCATGTCTTTCTTGCCGGGGCATATATATTCAAGCAAACAAGGTCTGCATTTATTAATCCTGGGATTGGTGGATGTGTATTTTGTTTTAAATTAGAGGTTGATTGCAAGTGTTCTCAGAGCATGGTTATCACTCATAATCTTAACTCTGTTTTCTGGTTATTTTTGAATATAATTGCCTTTTGATCAATCACCTTTCATTTATCAGTACTAGGAAATTTTTTGGCTTGCCCATGATGAACTTTACGCTGATACTATTAATAATAGATTTGGTTACATGAATGCATCGGAGGACAGAAATTCAGTAAAAGATTATTATTCCTATGAAATAGGGAGCAATTTCTCTCTCTATTTCTTTTATCCCTGCTTATTCACCAGCCACTTCCAGAAAGAGGGGAAGACAAAAGCTTAATAGGAAGTCAATATGTTTGTGCAATATTAGGCCATACTGGATTTGTAATGGTTTAGAGGGTCAAAGGAGTCATTTCTTCTTATTGTGTTTTTTTATCAGTTTCTTGTATCCTTGTGTGGAATTTTCAAATTCATGCTTTTAATGTCATTATGTTTTGTATTTTTCTGACATGCTTGCAGGAGGGCTTAGAAGGTGGTACAACCCACCGTGGTACTCAGAACAAATACCTTCAACCCCATACGATCCCCTAGTTTTACGAGGAGCGTTTGAGAAGGTATGTTCTGGAGTCCTTGTATGCTTGTTTAGTCTACATTAATGCCTTTGTTACATCAAATTTTACTGAACAGGAATAACTCTGTGGAAACATCACCTTTCTTATCTGTATGTCATTCTGTGTTATTGTTTTTCCAAGTCGTGAGTTATCTTGTATGAACACTGTGACTTCTGCCTTTTATATGCAGCATACAGTTTTTTTTTTTTTTTCTGTTTTTTGTAGATTGGGTGGGTTAGTAATTTTTTGTACTTTCTTTATTGATCTGTGTTATTGATTCTAAAGCAGAACGAATGATTTTTTTTTATTAATCTATGCTCTTTTCATTGTTATCTCTATAACATGATTCAGTTATACTCGACGAACTTTATCAGTTATTCTAAACAGGTGTCTAGTGAGAAACAGTATGTATAAACAAGCAGTGAAATTAAATGCTTCTGGCACTGTTACTATAAGCAAGCACCATTTGTGCTATCATGCACTAGTTCAGTTCATGTTACTCTCTATCAGTGAACTAGTGGACTGCTATTATGGTCCAGGCTCTTTGGATTGTGGTTAAGATTTGGTAGTTTAGGGGATTTTTTTGGGTACCCAACACACCCCCACACACCACCCCCCCCAATTTTCCTGCTAATTATCCTAAGGTTTTAACTCCATACACTTTCTTTTTCCTTTCAATTTCATGCAGGCTGTAATCAAGAGACTTATGACAGATGTACCTTTTGGTGTGCTTCTGTCTGGAGGACTGGACTCATCACTTGTTGCTTCTGTGGCCTCTCGCCATTTGGCCAACTCAGAAGCTGCTCGTCAGTGGGGATCACAATTACATACCTTCTGCATTGGTTTGAAGGTGCTTACTTTGCTGCTAAATAAATCTGTTGCACTCTTTTAATTATTTAGACTGTTTGACCTCTGAAGATGCTATAATTATTTCGATTAACATATTTGGATTCATGTATTCTAAGAATCCGTTGTCCAATATGGTTTCTTTCCGTCTGTCCATGCGTCTTAAGGGATTATTCATCAGACTTATCTGTGATTTTAAACTGTAATCATCATGACCTTTCCATGCAGTACCTTGCTGTCCATTCCCGTGTGATGATTAACTATCCATTATCCATATGACAAAGGCATGGGCATTGGCATTGTTATCTGACCTCTGTACTAGGTGCCCTCACTGTAATGTCATAGGAAATTAGATAGGTCCGATGCATTAAATACTGCTCTCCTCATTCGTGCACATGCTTTGCTTCTTTTTTTCTATTTAGGGCTCCCCTGATTTGAAAGCTGCAAGGGAAGTAGCAGATTATCTCCGAACCCGTCACCATGAGTTTCACTTCACTGTTCAGGTAAGTGCTTATTTTAATTGTAAAAACAAAGAGAATTTATACTGTGCATGTCCAGTGCTTAAATGTTGCATTGATGCTATATCAGGAAGGGATTGATGCTCTTGAGGAAGTTATTTATCATATTGAAACATATGATGTGACAACTATTAGAGCCAGTACTCCTATGTTTCTTATGTCACGAAAAATCAAATCTTTAGGAGTGAAAATGGTTATTTCTGGGGAAGGATCAGACGAAATCTTTGGAGGTTACCTGTATTTCCATAAGGCACCTAACAAGGAGGAGTTTCACCAAGAGACCTGTCGAAAGGTATTGCTTTCACTTGTTGCTTACGAAATAGGATTTGATAAACTATGCTACGGACAGATGTTAGTTGGATTTAATATATCATACTACCTCCAGCATTTTTTTGTAGTTCTGATTGCTGTTTTGATAATTGTTCAGATTAAGGCACTTCATCTTTATGACTGCTTGAGGGCCAACAAATCGACTTCGGCATGGGGTGTTGAGGCTCGTGTTCCCTTTTTAGATAAAGAATTCATCAATGTTGCTATGAGCATAGATCCCGAGTGGAAAATGGTAAGGACTTGTTCTTTATTGTATGTTTCCTATTTCATTATGTGATACAAGTCCATGTGATCACTTACAGAGCAAAATAACTGAGGCCGCATATTCCAGTCACTGCACAAGGAAAGTACTATATAAAACAGCATAACCAATCTGTTTTGTGTTAACTCTTAAACACAGATCTGCACGTTTTCTTCTTTCTCCTGTGCTCTGTATTTTACTGTTCGTTGGCACCATAGGTTTTGTAGTTTCAAATCTGAGGCATGCTTCTCCAGCATTTGGAGATTTTCAATGCTGTTGCCTGCTGTGTAATATTGAATTATAATAGTTTTTGTAGGCTCATCATTTAATATTAAGAGAACAGATATGTTGTCGTTATATTTGTTGGATAAGATTGCTGATAAAAAGTAATAATAGTATAAGATTAGAATCTAATCACTATAGTTATTTGCATTCATCCTTGCAGATCAGGCCTGATCTTGGAAGGATTGAGAAGTGGGTCTTACGTAATGCATTCGATGATGAGAAGAACCCATATCTGCCCAAGGTTTTTTTTAATTTCTACTTCTGCAAACATGTGCTACCATCAAGCTACATACAACTTTTTGCTTTTTAGAACCTTGTAGGTTTTTCATTTAAAAACTTTTTTGAAATGCCTTTTTTTTTTGTGTGTATTTCGTTTAGAACATATTGTACAGGCAGAAGGAGCAGTTCAGTGATGGAGTTGGGTACAGCTGGATTGATGGTTTGAAGGATCATGCAAACAAACAAGTACGTATGCTTCGAAACTTGTTGAGGGCTTTTGTTTGCATTCTACACCTCAGCCAGTTTTGTCGAAGACAACCAATGAAACATGGATGATTTTCTTATATTTTATGTTTTTAGTGATTTCTTTTATTCTTGTTGCAAAAAGGACCTCTAGCTTTGGATTCAACTTTTACTGGACTAAATTTTTTATTTATAGCCTTATCTGGATACGAACCACTTATGGCTTCTATTATAACTTGGCAGGTCACAGATTTAATGTTGATGAACGCAAGCTTCATCTACCCAGAAAATACTCCTACAACCAAAGAGGCATATTACTACAGAACGATCTTCGAGAAATTCTTTCCTAAGGTGCAATATTATTCTTTTCCAGTATGTGAGCTTTCATTCTAAGGTTTCTCTGAAATATAGTGGAGCTGGATTCATTTGCTAGATTGCTGCCTGTTCCATTGTTCAGCTGTTGCATTATTGTAGACTAATTTCCATTCTTGAACAGAATGCTGCAAGGTCAACAGTTCCTGGAGGTCCAAGCGTGGCTTGCAGTACTGCAAAAGCAGTGGAATGGGATGCCTCTTGGTCAAAAAATCTTGATCCTTCTGGTCGTGCTGCTCTTGGTGTTCATGCAGCTGCATATGAGGAAACAGCAGACAAGAAGGCTGCCAATCTGATGAATGTTGCCCCTCAGAAACCACAAGAGATGGTGACGAAAACTGCTACAGTCACTTGATTGAAGGCATTGCAGCAGTTTCGTTTGGCACATATTCGTGGGAGAAACTACTGGTGACAAAGGGAGGAAGGTACTTGGTTTCTTAAACAGAATGATATTGTGCCGAACAAGTCTCTGTTCTTTTTTCATTATAGTTTTTCCTTTGGTAAAACCCTGCAATCAAGTGGTGCACTAATACATGTAGCATTATTACATAATATTAGATAACATGAGTCTTCTTGATTTTGTTACAGATCCTGCGTCAAAGGTTTGTGGGGAAGCGATCGGAATATATATCAACAACTGTTGAATAGCTCTTTGTCCATATTTCAATTAATGCTTGTTTTCTTTCACCTTTTTCAGTTAGGGTTCTTAGAACCTGTTCTATGTTTTCCTAGGTTCTTATCGTTCAACTTCATAGGACAACAAACTTATGTATATCAGCAGAAGTTTGTTTGTTCATATCCACTAGCCATAAATGAGTTTCTTTTTGCCTTTTTTCTGTCCTATACAAACATCAATTCACCCATCTTTCTTGTTGCCAAATGCTATACAGATGGGTATTCAACAACTTCAGATTTCGTTATCCAAATTGGTTTTGGTTGAACTTGAAACTCATTTTTTCAACGACTTCGCTACATATCTAATTCCATGCTTCCAATGCTGAACCTTGAATACTGTAATAGAAAAGGGATGATGTAGTGCCCGCTCACACTTTCTCGCTTTTTCCATGTTCTCTTTTTCCACAGCATCTTACCTGTGGCTGAAACTTGGGCGATGGGTTGGAGACTTGGAGTAATGTTATTGGAAGTAAAAATGCATCAATTGAAGCACTAATGCTAACTGCAATAATGATTTTGTGACTGTTAGGGAGTTCTTTTTGCAGTTTGCACTTGGTGATACACAGACACAGTGGCTGCTAAATTTATTCAGCCAATCAGAGAGGATCAAATTCAGCATTCCATATGGTAGCTGGTAAATTTTTTCAGACACTCAAGAAGGACCAGTAACAAGAAGAAGCTTGCACCTTTAGAGTTTGGAGAGACTTTAGCTGGTCGAATTTAACAAAATGCAACGCTCCAAAATGTTACTTCAGATTGGAAACATTTTCTTTTTTAACGCAAAAGGGATTCACATGTTTTCCAAAATGTAATTCCTCCTTGGGCAGATAACAAACAGGCAAAACATTGATTGTCATTTCTACCCAAAATAAATAAAAATAAAGCCATTCAGTTAAAAGGGTTAAGCCATCCTTTTTCCGACCTTGAATAAAAGTTGCGGTACTTTCTATGGCCTCTATCATTTTGGGCAGAGAGTACTCAAGAGGGTGCTGAAGGAGTCATCATGCTATGCAATCACGAAATACTTGGATAAAAAGAGAGAGAAAATGGTGTCCCAGCATTCAAAACTACCAGCAATTCAAATCATCTGGAACACAGCCTCAAATACCTCTATTATCTTCAGGCATGGTGACAGTTTCTTTTAACCTCCAGTTTGAAGTCCCTACATCTCTATCCATGGTTGAGGGCTTGAGGCAAATCTCAAGGAAATCTAAGACCTCAAAAGAAAAGGAACAGTACAGGCAACAAAATGAGGCATTGTCGTATGCCTCATAAACTCGTTAAACTATTAAACTGAAAGTTCTTGGCAATATCACTGAGTAGGATATTAACAATGTCAGGTGCATTCTTCTTCTTTGTTATATTCAGTCACATTACTGTCAAATCCATCTTACATCCAAAACTGGCTAGTGAAAACATTAAAAAGCACTCTTCGCCTAAAAGGTTGAACATTTATGTACAAAGGTTGTGGTAAATGATGTCTATACATGTACGGGCTTCCATATGAAATGTGCAACAGATTGGCATTCATCATCATTCAGTAGTATCAAAAGAACCATTTGATCCACATCATAATAAAATGAGACCCGTCCAATTCTCGAACGCTTAAAACCGACAAATTCCAGGAGCCTCAGTTCTGCTCAAAGCAAGTATTTCCTCATACTTTGAACCATATACAAAGCCCCACAACTGCAATATGGAAAAAGTGACTTCTGCCAGTTATTTTGTAACCAACTCAAAAGGCATTTGACCCTGTAGAGTTGGTGAACCACAGGAGATTGCCTGCTGCATATTGTGCGTGCGTGTGTGTGTGTGTGTGTGTGTGTGTGTGTGTGTGTGTGTGTGTCCGCGTGTGATAAAGAGAGAGAGAGAGAGAGAGAAGGGAAGAAGGAGAAGGAGAGGCTCCATGCATACCTCAACTTCCTTAACTTCGAAGTTTTCAGAGTGCGCAAGACAAGGATTCCCGTAGGTTTCCGAGACTGAACTAGATCCATTTAATCTTTGCATGGAATAAAAAAAAAATTAGATCCAGTATATAATAATGTGTGTTGTTCCCTAAAATTTGATTCTAGGAAACAGACATATAGTTCACATCACATAGATGCAGAATAAATACATATATAACAGAGAAGAAAAGTTGGGGGCTCACAGATCACCGTCCAAGTAGAGTGCAAAGTGGCCACCTCCACCAATTGCAAGATAGTCAGAGGAGCACAATGTGAAATAACGATTAGCACCTGCTTTAACATAGCTGTTAGTGCACAGATGTATTCAGAGAAATAGGTTTTGAATAGATGTTCAACTGAAGCCCAGTAGACTTTCAATAAAAAACCTTTCTGGGATGGCCATGGCTGTGCATGTGTGCCCTCACATTGTAGGCTTTTTCATTCCTCAACTAAGTTTCCCCTCCAGTTTCAGAAATTTACAAATTTCCTATTTAACTCAGTTTTCCAGGCATCATGCAATTTGACTTTATCTTGCAATTGACATTCATAGTTCAGACATAAGATTATTCCAAAAATTCTATCTTCGGGTATTTCAAAGGAGTTTTAGCATGTCAGATGTCCTTTTATTGAAATAGCAGTACATTTTATGTTGCCAGTAATAAGTTCAGTGCTCTCAAGGCTATGTAGATCTACCAAGTTAACAGCACGAAATATGTAGCATTTGCTTGCAGCAGGGAGCTGTGATTACTTCATCTAAAAGTTAAATGAACTTGAAGTACTCTATATGTAATGCAGTTTTTGTCCTCACAGTTGCAAATTCTGTAAAACAAACTTTGCTTAGCAAAGCAAAATGTACCAACAGAATAAGAAACTATTTTACTTTAAAAATTATATATAAGCTGTTTGCAACCAATTTTCTTGTAATTCTAGGCGAACAATATCAGTTTGATGAACATTTTTTAACCCATTCCAACAGGACATTTGCACACTGATGCCCAAACAACATCCATAAAGTAAGCAAGTACATGTAAGAAATAATGATTTGACACATGAACAAAACAAGCCAGATGTTTCCAACAGTAAGAAAGTTAATTAGAATCAAGAGTTTTCACCTACAAGGCTGTGAGGGAGATACCTGTGGGTCGAAATATAACAGGATGACCAGGTCCATTTGTGAAAACAAATGTACTATTTGATCCCTGTTCAAACTTCAAGGTCAACACAACACATAAAAGAAATTACTTTCTATATGAATCAATAAGTTTGTATCTACCTGATACTTCTTGTTGGTTGGCCTTAAGGGAGCTTCAATCAAGCCACCAAATACTACCCCTTTGCGATCTCCAACAACCTGAAAGAAAATTAGCATGGTGAGAAAGGTGTAGCAACTCCAGATTGAATGCCCACATGCATGGCTGGTGAATAATGTGCAAAGTTCATAATCACTGGGACAGATCTAGTCATTCAACTTCAGAATAAACACCAGCAACAAAGTAATACAGATTCACCACATCCTCTCAGATACTGCACTCACACGAGAAGTATCTAGTGAGAAAGTTCCTTGGAGACCATGTGCACATACTGGACTTTTTTATGTTATTTCATAAAGAGAATTATGTGCAATGTAACAGTGTAATATAATTACACCGATATACATGCGTGGGAATTCAATTTTGCCAATGATTCAAATACATACATGTGTTTTCGTGTTTTTGTGTGTTGGGGGGCATCACAGTTTTCCACTTGCAAAATAGCGTTCAGAAGACAAATCTAAATTAAATACAAACAAAAAGAATTGCCCTAGCCAAAAGCAAATTAGCGTTACCAGCAGACTAGGTCCAGGCCAAAGCATGCTTCTTCTATACAAGGTTGAAAGTGATATCCCATGCCTCCATGTACTGCAAACAACTCCAGGGAAAGAGAAAGTCAAGGAAGGACTACTATTTTATTATTTAGCTCAATAGAATGACTATAAGAATTTGAAAATCCAAAACTTAATTGAGTATTTAAAATCTGTACCCGCATACCTGTACAGCAATAACCATTTCCTCCCTTGAACAAGTGCTGGAAGGGCATCATAAAGGGTGCTTCTTGTTTTCTCTGAAAGAAGCAAAGAAGGTTCAGATATGTCTGGTAGATCTCCCAAAGCAGCAGGCTCTTTCAGGTTCTGCTTCAGCATACTCTTCATCTCAAGTCCACCAAAATCATTATCATTCTCATCAGCAATTTTCAAGTCTGAATTGCCCTTGCGTTCTTGACTCCGATATCCACCAATTCGTGTAGCTTGGAAAATAGCTCTAAGAGATTGTTTGCCCTTCGAAAGTAACCCCCTTTTTGTGCTACCCTCTTTCGCTACATTCTCGGATACCTGGTCACCTGTTTGTGCTGAATTATCATTTTGCTCATCCAGTTTTTCATTATTTCCAGACTCGGAGGATGATAACAAGGAGTATAGGAATGCAGTGAACGAAGAAGTATCAGGTTCCTCGACTAAGCGCCCCATATCCTCTTCAGCAATGGACTCTAGCTGACTCCTTTTCGACTCACTGACATGCTCCTATCAAAACAATATGCAAATTATTGCAACTATGAGAAACTTGCTAGAGTCCAAACATAACTTTGCTATGCTATCAATTTAACTTATTCGGAGAAGACTTAAAAGAGTGTCAGCTATCCATCATCAGGTTCATTTTAGTCATGGTTTCTAACATCAGTAGCCATTTTAATTTTCGATAAAGTTCCTTTAGAAGCAAGAACAAACAGACACAAATTCACCCATATCCCTTAATAAACCATAGTAGAGAAATGCATTGAGCTTCCACAATCAAAATTCTAGCCAAAAATAGTCCAATCACAGTAATTCTTGGAAATGATTAACCAGAAAACAAAGTATCCATCCAACCTCAATAGGCAAATCATTAGAATATAGACAACCTTGAAGAGTTCGAGCTCAACATTGTTATATTAAGCTGCTGAACACAGTACAAAAAACACCAATATCTACTTGGATAAGGTTATCAACTATACACCATGGTATTAGGTCATTTTTTCATTTTGATTTCCAAGGAAGTTCCTTCCATCTTTTGTTAACAAAAAAGGCAAGGACAAAAAAACAAACAGATAATTTCTTAAACCCGTTAAGTCAACCACCCAATAGTAAAACGCATTGAGCTTTCCATGATCAAAATTCTAGCCAAAAAGATAATGATTAATCAAACCTCAATATGATAGAGAGAACTCACAAAAAGAAGAGAAGAAAACAGATTTATAAGATCCAAAACCAAAGTCCCAATAACAAAAACAAACTAAATCTTCCTACCCATCATAAAATTAGAAGTGGCTCCTCAACCAATTATCCAAAAAAGGCAACTTCATAATAAAGTCTCAAACTTTAACCCCAAAACATGATAAAACAAACATCAAGAGAGAAAGACAGAGATGGGCTTACAGGAGCAGGATGAGGAAGAGGGGTGGGATGCTTGGAGGGTTTATCAGAGATAGGGTTAAGGATGACAGTGGTGAGATCAGATACAAAGTGGACTGCTTTGCTACTTAATGACTTTTGTTGCTTTCCCATGCTTTTTTTCTTTTTTAAACACCAAAATCGGTAGAATGGATTTCCACCACCAAAATGACTAAAAGTTGACAAATAGAGAACTAAATGAGATTCTGTTTACATATTATCATTCCTTTTCCATGGCATCCCGAACTTTTGTTTCTTTTTTGGGTTCTGCAACAGATACAACCACTGAAAAGCCTTGTTTTCCTCCCTTTCTATACCTATAAGTAAGCAGAAGTGGGGAAGACGGGCTCCATTCCACCGGCAGGAAAGGAAGGAAGAAGAGTAGGTTCAAAGTCTTGTCTTTGGATTTTTCTTGCTAAAGAAAATATGACGGTAATAACGAGTAAATTGTAAATTAGTTTCTCTAATTTAACAAAATAAATTAAATAGTCCCCCTTGTTTCAAATATTAATTAATTAGTTTTTTAATCATTGATCATATTTAATTTATTATTATTTTATTTAAAAAACTTTATCATCAATATTATCATATTTTCTACTTATTTTTTGACTTTATATTTATTAAAAAATCAAATAAAATAAAAAAATAATGACAAAGATTAAGTTACAAAATATTGAAAATATAAAGACCCATTAATTAATTATTGAAACTCTAGGAACTATTTTGTTTATTTAAAAAACTAAAAGGGCCAATTTATAATTTACTCTGATCATAACTAATGAGCTAACCCCTGCTGCTTTTTGGACACACATGTTCCACTTTGTCAGCTTTATTATTTTTTATGTATTGAATGTGTAGGAAATCGTTAACAAAATGACTCCATGGCCCAATGGATAAGGCGCTGGTCTACGGAACCAGAGATTCTGGGTTCGATCCCCAGTGGAGTCGTTTTATCTTTTTATAATGGTGCTCTTTAATTTTCCTTTACAGCATGCATTAGGTTTTGATTCCACACACACACATATATGTATATATGTGTATATATATATATTTCTTGAAGTCTCTTATTTACTAAGATGCGAAGATGGTTTTTTTTTTTTTATTGGGATTAACTTATCGTTGTCAGAATATTAATAAATTATCTTTACATAATTTGTATTGTTTTCATATAGTTCAAAGGCAAGGATATAGATTATGTTAAAAGCTTTTATAGGTTCTTCTACTTTTGATTTACTAGTTCCTCCTTCTACTTTTATTTGTCTTAATATCCCTTTTTTATTTTTTTCAAATCGTCTTAGTTAGGTCTTTTTTTTTTACGGTGTCAATGGTTTTTAGTCACCGACTAGTATCTAACCAAAAAAAAAAAAAAGTTAAAATTTATATATATATATAGTTTTTTAAGCTTTATTTATTTAGTTTAATTCACATACTCAAGGCTTCTAACAGAATTAGTCTACTAAGATTTGAAACTGTAACCTCTTGTTGGAAAAGACAACTATCGCCGAGTTACAAGCTCTTTGATGAAAAAGAAAATCATATTTTTTTTATATGTATACGATTTAAAATAGTTATATGTATTTATTTTTATAATCTTTAACTTCACTATTCATACTTGACACATATTAACAAATTGGGTTGGTTGCTTGCTAAGATATTCCAAATTATGGTTATTGATAAAAAAAAAATCTAATTAAGATGAGTTTGAAAGTAAAAAAAGAGACAAATAAAAGTCAAAAAGGGATCTTAAGACAAATAAAAATAAGGAGAAAAACTAATGTAAAAATCAATAGGAGACCCATGATAAAAATTTTTAACCATTTCAATTAGGATATTTCAACATGGTTGCGAAGTCCTTTATTGATGAATCAATACCCTATAAGTTATCCTTTCAAAACAAAGACAAATATCAAACTTCATTATAATAGTAAGTATATGATTGTTATTGTAAATACACGGATCTTCTCTCTATCATCTTGTATACAAACAAAGATAAATATCCAACTTCATTATAATAGTAAGCATATGATTGTTATGGTAAATTCACATATATTCTCCCTATCATCTTGTATACATGCACTAATATCACATGATGCGTATTAAAAAAGATAATGTTAATTTCAACATCAAATTTATTATTTGCAATATTTTTTTAATTACTAACATATCCTTCGTTGATGTTATTAAATTATAATTAAATATGTTTTATATCAAATGTCTAAAATGTCCATCAATATTTTTGTTTTTGTTATACAAGAAATAGAAATAATAGGATAATTGAAGAGAATGATGACAAGAAAATGAATTCACGAGTAAAGTAAATACAAGTGATAAGAACTTCAAATTATTCTCTTAATCTCTCTAAAAAACTTGTACGTAAACTAATGAACAATAAAGCCTATTTATAGGCTTCAAGATTAGGAAGAGAATTTGAAAGGATTATGAACCATTAAAAGATGCATAAATAATTGAATAAATTGTATCACCATTTCAATTTTTCATATGTAATAGTAAATTGAATCATATGAGTAGTGGAGAATATGAAATGAACATTCATTATTTAATAACACTTCCCCTTGAATGTCCATCGTATAAGGACTATGCCTCGTTAAAATCTTACTAGGAAAAAACCCAATGGAAAAAAATTCTAGTGAAGGACAAATAGTATAATAGTCCTTATACACATTAATCTCAATGTTGGTTTCCCCTGTTGAAGACATTATTTGAGATCTTTAAAATGATGTATTTCAATCTTGTGTATCCTAAAAAATTATGATAGGTAATGCCTAAGTGAATAAGTTTGTCGGATTATCACTTTGATGTATTCTTCCTTTAATGAAATTATACAAACAACATTATCTTCATATGATATCATTGGAACTTCTTTTACCGATAGATAAATTACATGTCTCTCGGATATGATAGATCGTTGATCTTAACTAAACATATTCTCAACTCGGCCTCATGAATTGGTATTTCGCATGATTTGAATATTTAGCAAATATAGTTTGTTTCATAAAACGTCATGATATAGTTGTACCACCAAGTGTAAATACATAGCTCGTTATGATTGAGTTTTACATGGATCGGATAAATAACATGTATCCGCACGTACAATTAAAACCGCCTTTGATTCATTTAAGTAAAATAAATTGACTGATGAATAAAAATCTTATTCTTTAAGTACTCAAACCGCAAGTTGAGATAAAAGTTTATTTTTTGAAGGCATTTCATATCAAATTCTCCTTTTAGATAATTTATGATATTTGGAATCTCTTCAAGAGTTTCAATAATATTTAAATCATCAATATATATAGCAATTATTATAAACTCCTTTTCGAATTTCCTTATAAAAATACATGAATAAATATGGTTATTTTAATAACCTTCTTTCAATAAATATTTATTGAACTAATTATACCACATGCACACAGAGTTAGTAATAAAGAGTAGATATTGAAAAGTAAAAATAAAAATATAAAAAGTATAAAATAAATTGAATTTATAAAAACTAAAATAATATAAATAATATTAAAATAATTCTAATAGAGATCTTTATAATTTAATTGAATTCATTTTTCGAGAATACGTATTACATGCTTTAGGCATCTTAAGTCCTTTTAGGACTTTCATATAGATATCATTTTTAATTGAATAAATAAGTTGTGATCATATTTATTAAATGCACGCATATGAATTTTTTCATATACTTTTCCAAGTTAACGAGATAACGAAATGTAATAGCATCCATTCTATGAGAATATCTCTCTTCATAATCAATGTCGATTCTTTACGAAAACTCTTATATTAAAAGTCTTGCTTTGTATCTTATAATCTCATCTTTCTTATTTCATTTTTGCATAAATATATTTTTTTACTCCACTAACTTAACATCTTCAAGTGTTTTGACTATGAGTTCAAAAACTACTCATTTGTAAAAGAACATAATTATGCCTCGATTGCTTTTTTCATTTAAGAAAATCATCTCTATGTCGATATTCTTTAATAAATTTAGGCACAAGATCCTTATTTTCATTCAAAATATCAATTACAACATTTTATATAAAAACCACATCAATAAATATTTCTTTTCGGTCCTATTTTCTCTCTATATTGACATAATTTATCGAAGTCTCTTGATTTTTCTCAAGCATTTGGACTTCTTCCAAAAGTCTATTATCAAAAATATCTTGGACCATTTTATGAATATTTTAAAGGATCATACATCCTGTGGAGGTGCGGAATAAATAAAAAAATTTCTCCATCTAAGAGCCCAAGATCATGCCATTGAATCAATTAATCATACATACATGAATAACAAGATAAAAGTAAAAGATTACCTCTTATAGTGCAAATTTAAATTCCTTTTCTTTGATTAGTCGTCCAAGTGTCTAGCCTCTATTAATGATCCACAAAGCTCAAATATCCACAAAGAAGCACTCAAAATTGATGGTGTGCTAGCTCCACCTTTTCTAATTAATTTTTTTCACTAGAAATCAATCTTGGACAACTTTGCGATAACCTTATTCAAGGAGAAAAGAGTATGGCTTGCCGGGGTTTAGGAGAAAACTATTTTCTCTCTTTTTCTCTCTTGGTCGTGTGTCTTAGCTTGGTATTAGGGATGATCGAATTTTGCTATATGTTTTTCTAGCTTGGTCGAATCTCAATGTATGTATTAACTCCCTTTTTTTGCCGTACCTCTCCTCTTATTTATAGGGGAAAGTTTCCTTGTCCTCTAAGGACAATGAAAGGGCGACCTAAGTCCCTAATTAGGACTTTAGGTTATTGCATCCTTATCCTTCAAGGTTAAGGAGTTATTTTTACATGTGGATTACTTAATATTTATCTTTAAAAACATTCAACCTTATCTAATAAGGTTGATGTTTATCCTTCCATCAAAATTATCTTAAGGCTTTTAATTAAACCTAATGGGCCAAAACTATTTTAGCCTAATTAATTTATTTGGACTATCCAAATAAATATTCTTATATTATTTTAGCGGGGTCCACATTGAAAATTAATTTTCCAAAATACCATTTAACCTAAATTAGAAAACTCCTTTCATTTTAGGTTCTTTATTTCTATATTTCAAACTAACTTTCAAATTAGGAAATCAATTTCTAAATTAGGAAACTTTCCATTTTTCATTTTGAAAACTCTTTCCAAAATAGGAAACTTTCATAATTGAAAACTTTTTTCAATATCTTTGCTTCTCATATGTAATATGAATACTTGAACTTATGCGTATGACTCAATATGTTTCGAAATATGTTGGCAATGTATCAAGAATAAAAGACTCCTCTTTCATCTCTTAATACATAAATCAAGATTGGCATCTAGCAAGACATCATGACTACCAAATTCTATAGAAGGATTAGTTAGTCCATTATGACTTTTCACGAGCATGGTTACCATACAATTCAGTTCTCATGTCAACTTATCATAGTGTGATTTCAAACTTGGTTATTAGTCTTGTTTGATTATGATCACATGAGTTTTTTTCGATTCCTAAATGTCTTAGCTCTTAGAGTAAACCAACTATGCTTTATTGGTGTACTCCTACCGTGGTCATAGATTTCTTGAGCGAGATATTTATCGAAGTTCAATGTGACAACTCCTTTAGCATACAAGGAATGACATGTCTTATCTTAACGATACACCTATCTCCATTGGATTTCTAGTGCACCCAACGAATCACCCTAGTGCAACCCATTAATGGGTCTATTGAAACGAGTGTCAAAGTGCATAAGTCTTCCGATAAGATAATTGTGATGAATTCAAGTCTAAGGACCATTTGTACCTATCTCATATGAGATTCTCATAGAATTAAACCAAATGGGTTCTCACGGTGAGTCAAATCCGGTGACATGTTCTCTAATATAAATCACTTAAGTGCTTGGTTTGGCATTATCATGTCAATAGGTGTGAGATCTCCTACTGCTATCATATAGCATGAGCATAGCACTCATAAGTCTATCCGTATATTGTCAATGTCTATTCTTGATGATGGTATAACTTGAGATATTTAATGATATTATTTATATGCATTAGTGTTTGTCTCACATCTTTCGATCAATCACTATTGCAAATGTAAATCATAAGGACTTCTATCTAATTCTACCGAATTTATCAACATGTAAACATAAGAATTAATATAATGACTTTATTTATTATTATTAAATAAATAATGCAATAACATATTAACATAAGCCCATCCAAACATGATTGGATCTTAGACACCAAAACTAACATATTTGCAGACCTTTATTTTAATTATTGTCCCTTTTCTTTTGGGGATATTTGCTTTTAAAACTGATCGGTCTTTTATGCTTCGGGCGTGCTTTAGATTCATTAGCTATAACATTAATAGACTTGTCTTTCTAAGACATCAATTCTAATAGAAAAATTCTCGGCAAGGACATGTATTTTAATTACTCTTTTGGGATATGAAAATGCATTTAACGGTTGGTTTATAAAACCTTATAAATGAATTATCTTCGAACTTCTAGTTCATATTATTTTGTACTAAGTTGATATAGAGATAGAATACTCCATATAATCTATTTTTTTAACATTTTCAATCGCTTATTTTGTTTATTCTATCCCCTAATATTGAAAAAATTGTTTCATAAAAATGACGAGTAGATAAATCAAGCTGTAAAAATATCTCTTATTCATGATTTAAGATATTTAATTATCAAAAAAGGGGAGAATTTCGATAACTCATGGGTCCGATGCAAATAAGTGTTGTTGTATGTTCCCCAACGTAAACATGAAGTTTTGTTTTTATAAATAATGGCTTAGCTATCGATTGAAACCTTTTAATAAATAATAATGCTAAATCGTTTTCGGTATAAAAATAAGCAACAGGATGTTCAATCTTTATTCTAATAGCCAATCGGTAATAATTTAATGCTTGAGGTATAAATTCATGAGCATTATCAAAGTGACTTGTTTTTAATGGCATAATCTGAAAATTATGCTCGAAATTAAATTATTTGTTAACAATCTTGAAAATATCAAGTTTCGAGTAGATAATAAGTATATATATGACTATCTTGTGAATGTATTTATTAAAATCATAAAATATCTAAATGGTCCGCATCGTGGATGAATTGATCTACATGTATGGTTACCTTGAATAAATTCTAAAAATACTAGAGATTCAATTTTAATTTTATTTAATGATGACTTAATAATTAATTTATCTTGAAAACATGCAGAACATGAAAATTCATTAAATTAAAGATCTTATGGCTCTTTAATATATGTTCATATGAATTTTTAATAATTTTTTACATCATGAAAGACCTAGGATAACACAATTGATCATGCCGCATAATAAAAGTATTTGAAATAGTAAACTTCGGTTTACAATAGCATTTGTTTCAATCATTTCAATATTTGTAATAAGGACTAGAAGAGAAAGTGGGTAAATTTTTCAATACATAATTTCTACATGGCATAATGATTATAATATATAAGTATTCATATTTGCTATCTTGATATAATATTAATTTAGATGAATATCTTTGAAACTCAATAAATTTTTATGAGACTTTGAAGAGAATAGTATATCATTTATAATAAAATTTATCTTTTCGGATAATAATATATTTGCTCTTTTGGATTCCGTAAATTATGTCACTTCAAGTAATAATATATCAACTCTTCTAGAGTATTTAAAAGTTGTCTCTTCAAGTAATAATATATTCACTCTTCTAGAGTTTTAAAAATTTGTCTCTTCAGTAAATAATATAATCGCTATTCTAGAGCTTTTTGTTAGATTAATGTTATCACATATAATATTAAAATAAATAAATAAATAAACAAATAAATTCTTTATAAGCACAAATAAATAAACAATAAAATAAATTTATATCTATTTCTATGTAATAGAAATTATAAGAAAGTATAAAATATCTTATTTATAAATAAAAGAAGCTAACAAGTTATTAATTTTAATTACCACCATTTTGATAGATAAAGTTGGTCTCTATATTTTACTTCTTTTTTTTTTCAACGAGGCTTGACAAAGCTCAATGAGGTGCTTTGATTTACGACGGATACGTGATCGATGTCCATTCATACCACAACTATAACATTCATTTTCAAAATACCGACTTGATCCATTTTTATTTTATTTTATTTTATTTTATAGCTTATCCACTTTTGGTGGTGATATGTATTATTATGATCATCATGATTTTAATGATAATTATTTTGACCATGTCTATGGCTATGACCACATCTTTATTCATTCTCAAAATTATTATAAGTTGTCACATTCACTTTAGGGAATGAAGTAGATCCGATTGGATGAGATCTATTCTTTTTCATTAATAAACTGTCATTTTATTTAGTCACGAGCAAGTATAAAATTGATTCGGAATATTTTTTAAACTCTTTTTCATGATATACTACTATAAGAGAATATTCAACACATGAAAAATAGAGAATATTTACTCGACATCAAATACTTATGATCAATAATTCTTGCCCAAAATTTCAAGGGCCACAAAATCAAGTTTTGTGAGATTTGATATCATAAAAATTCTATAATGCAAAGTATAATAATAATATTAAGAAATAAAAACAAAATTTAACGAGTAAAATTTAAATAAAAATAAACATATTAATAAAATTTAAACTTTTCAAATATTGTATGTTAGATCATTATATTCTATATATTAAATCATTTAAGTTTTTTCAATGTATATTCTATGTATTACTAGATTTAAAATACATGATAAATTAAATACATATCTCTTAATAATCTAAATAATTTAAATCTTTTGATAGAGCAATTGTGTAGAAATCATCCAATGGTTAAAATAAATGATTAAGTATTTTAATAGATACATATTTCATGATCTATTATCTCGATTGGTTAAAGCTTTGTGCCGATAACGTATTATAAAAGAAATAAAAATAATAGGAGAATTAAAGAAAATGATGACAAGAAAATGAATTTGCTATAAAGTAAATACAAGTGATAAAAACTTCAAATTATTCTCTTAATCTCTCTAAAAAACTTGTATATAAACTAATGAATAATAAAGCCTATTTATAAGCTTCAAGATTAAGAAGAAAATCTGAAAAGATTATAAACCATTAAAAGATTGATAAATAATTGAATAAATTTCATCACCATTTTAATTTCTTATATTGAATGGTGAATTGAATCATATGAGTAGTAGGGAATAAGAAATGGACATTCATCATTTCATAATAGTTATTTTTATTTTTATTTATTTATTTTTTTTTTGTTTTTTAACGCATTGAATTTTTAAGTATTTTAAGTATTTGATATAAAACATATTTAATTATGATCTAATAACAAATAATAATGAGAATGGCGTATGAGTAATTTTAAAAAATAAGTGATGCAAATAACAAATTTGATGACGAATTTAACAAAAACTTACCAAAAAATCTATAAGAATAATTCAAAATGTGGGCTTGCCGTTAGTTTGCATAAGCTATGTAATGGTAAAGACACTTTTTGGAAAGTAAAGTTAACATTAAAAAATTTTAAACTATAAGGGCTATAATGTAATATGCCTACAGCTATAATGACTAGAGCGTAGTTTACGACAAAATGAGAGTCGAAATGGGAAATTTTAGAGTTCTGAAGGAGGTAAATACAAATCTAGATACCTACCGGCAAACATATGCCTACGCGCTTTTCAATATGTGGAAGCATTCAAACCAACCAACGGTATTTATAGTTTTATTATTATATACAAGTTGACCATACCCCTTTATAGCTCAAGGTGCGCACAAGGATTTTAGCCCACTGACCCAACGCTTGCTTTACTGTTTTTGGTGTGTGGGCTGGATGTTTATGTCTATTCGTTTTTTCATCATGTCAACAAAAGCTAAGACTCAAAGCATGGTCCGAGTTGTTCTTTTATTTTTTTATGCTCCAAATGGCTCATATTGTTTTCAACTAACAAGGTAAAAACTTGGTCTGCCGTAATAAATCAATTACTGTTTTTCTAGCCCATTGGCTCTTTCCTTAAGACAATCCTCCCGTCCCGAGCAGGTCACGATAGAGAGTAAATTATAAATTACTTCATCTATTTTTGCAAAACAAATTAAATAATTCTTTTTATTATAAAAACTAATGAATTAGTTTTTTTTTACTAATGTTGATAATAGTTAATTTAATATTGTTTTATTTTAAAAAATATTAGAACTAATCAATAAGTTGTTGATCAAGTAATAAATAAACTGATCTTCAAACGAATTTTTTATCAATGTGAAAAGTTCGAATTTAAATTGTACTTATTGAAATCAAATTTTGTCATTGAAACTAAATAGACTATTTAATTCATTTTAAAAAATTAAAAAAACTAATTTATAATTTACTCTACTTATACAAACTTTTTTCAAAAAAAAAAAAAAATCTAAAAACAATTCAAAACTAGGGATCGCCATTAGTTGTCGGAGGCTAATTAATGGTGCTAATAGGCAGCATTTTGGAGGGAAAAAAACTAGTTTACTCTTCTTCTTTTTTTCCTTAATAGAAGGTTTATAAATGATTTTTTTAATTATTTTTATAATGCATTATTAATTCTCTCAAATCCTTAAATATAGCCTTAACAAAATATGGATCCATGCAATAATCATTTCATTTTCCATCCCGCTCTTTTATTATTTTGATTCTCGTAACTTTTTCTTTTATAGCAATTGGTACCAGAGACAAGGACAAGTAATGGGTTCTTTTTTATATATAAAAAAAAGTCATTTTTTGTTTGATTAATGATGTTTATTTAATTTGGAATTCAAATTTAATTATTGTATTGAATTTCTTAACTCAAACCTAAATTTATTAGGTTTTTATCTTAGTTGGAGGATGACCCAAAGGTTTGCCTACATAAGCCCAAATCCGAGAGGCCATGTAGAGAAGGAATTTTTAATCATTTAAGGGGTAATTTTGATATTTACAAATAAACCATATATTCTCTTTTATTATGAAATCAGATTAGGGAAGAGAGTAAGAGAGAAAAAGAAAAAAAAGGAGAGAAAGCTCGCAACTTTAGAAAGAAAGAGGAAAGAAAATCTTAACACATACCAATCATGCTAACATTGAGATTCCGGATTCGTTAACCGTTGGATTAAGCTCAAATTTAGTGAGCACATTCAGGAGAGACAGATGCACATTCTGAAAGGTGAAGATCTGGTTTTGAGTCCTAGAGAAAAAGATATGATGCTCAAAATAGTATTATTTTTTAACGAAATCCGAACTTGGTTTTTTCTCTTTTCTTTGTGTATCATCTATTGATATGGTTTGCCAAGGGTGTGTAACCTTTGATTTATGGCTGATTATTCCTCTAGTTTAATCTAGAGATGAATCATTGTATTGTTCATTATTGTTGATAGTGGAAGTTGTTATAGACTTCGATCTCGTGGTTTTTCTCTTCTCAAATTGAGGAGGTTTTCCACATAAAATTTATATGTTTCTTATGTGATTGATATTTTATTTTTCAGATTATTAGTTACTTATTTTGGTTTGGATATTTGGTTGTAGCATGTGTTTGATTGTTCAAGCAAGGGCAAAGAGGTTCGGTTGTGCTATTTGTGTTTCTTTGCCCAACAAGTGGTATCGAGCTTGGTTGCTTATTTTCAACTTGAACAATATTGAGAGTAACATTAAAATGATAATTCTGAATGGAACTAATTATCACATGCGAAAGAAAAAAATGAAAGATATGTTATATGTAAAGGAGTTGGCATTTACTCGTATTTACTTTGGATAAACTTAAGACAAAAAACATATGAGGATTGGAAGTTTGAGAATGAATAAGTTTATGCTTTTATTTGTCGAGTACATTGATGATAATGTTTCTAATCATGTTGCGGAAGAGGTGAATGCTAAAACTTTATGAAAAAGTTTGGATGATCTCTTTGTCAAAGAAACATGGAATAACAAGATATGCTTGATTAAGTCGTGGATGAATTGCATGTATAAAGAGAGAACTTCGTAGCTGATCACATTAATGAGTATGTTGGCATTGTTCAGCAAACAAAAGCTATAAACATAGAAATTGATGATGAGGCCCTCGGGTTGTATTTACTTGGCTCATTACCGGATTATTAGGAGACATTTCATACATCACACCGTAATTCCGCTCCGATGGGAAGATGACCTTAACCTATGCTAAAAGTGGGGTTCTCAATGAAAAGGTTAGAAGGAAGATTCAAAATTGGTCTTCCCGATCTAATGTGCTAGTTACTCGTAGAAATAAAGAGGAGTAAAAATAAGGGTTCAAAAGGCAAAGGCAATAGCAAAAGCAAGTCCAGGGGTAAGTTTACAAATATGGAGTGCTATCATTATGGTGATGTGGGTCACATTAAGAAATATTATCAAAAATTAAAGAAAGACAATAAGAACAATAAAACCTAACAGAATGACGAGTGATGCCGATGAAGATCGAGTTAATGCTACCGATGAGTTCCCGATTGCATATGATACCGATGAAGTTAACATAGCATTAGATGAGCATAGTTAGGTGATTGATAGTGGAGCTTCGGTACATGCTATATCTCATAAAGATTTTTTTAGTTCATACATGCCCGGTGATTTTAGGGCGATAAGGGTTGACAATAATGGGTTGTCCAAAATTATTGGTATTAAAGATGTGAGCTTAGAGACTCATACTGGAGTAAAGCCGGTTCCGAAAAATATGAAGCATGTTTCGATTTTCGTTTAAATTTAATCTCGGTTGGAAGACTTAATGATGAAGGGTTTTGTAACACATTCAAAAATGATATGTGGAAGCTATCCAAGGGTTCTATGGTGGCGAAAAAAAGAGAAGTGTTTGTCTTTATATGTCATACATGCTAAGTTATTGAATGATGATGTGAATGTTGTTAGAGGTGAGGAAGCTACCGAACTATGACACAATAAATTGGCTTATATGACTAAGAAAGACATGGTAGTATTGAAAAAAAAATTATTATTTGATATACGGGATAATCACTTAAAAAAGTGTCCGCATTGCTTGGTCGGAAAATAGAATAGAGTTTTTTTTAGGAGTCATCCACTTATAAGGAAACAGAATCCTTTGAGTTAGTACATTTGGATGTGTGTGATCCTATGAAGACAAGGTTAAAAAGAGGTTTTTATTACTTTATTATTTTCATAGATAATTACTCAAGAAAGATATGAGTTTATACATTGAGATTAAAAGATCAAGTTCTTGGTGTTTTCAAGCGATTTCGAGCTTTGATAGAAAGAAAAACGAGAAGGAAGCTTAAGTGTATCCGAACCGATAATGGTGGTGAATATTCAAGCCCTTTTGATGAGCACTACAGGACTCAAGGCATTACGGATCAAAAGACTCCACCAAAGACACCTCGGTTGAACGGGTTGGTTGAAAGGATGAATAAGACTCTAGTTGAGAGATTCGGATGCTTTCTTTCCCATGTGTGACTCGTCTAAGTCATTTTGGGATGTGGCATTAAATATTGTTATTTATTTAATAAGTCTTTCACCTTATGTGTCTTTTTCATTTGATGTTCTAAACGAGGTTTGGAGTGGAAAAGATATATTCTATGATCACTTAAAATTTTTTGGGTGTAAGAAATTCATGCATATTCCTAAAGATGAGAGATCCAAGCTTGATATGAAGACAAGACAGTGCATCCTCTTAGGGTATGGTCAAGATAAGTTTGGCTACAAACTATATGATCTAGTTGAAAAAAGATAGTCGAAGTTATGATGTTGTATTTCTAAAGGATCGGACCTTACAAGATATTGAGAAGACAAAGCAGACAGTGATTGAGTCTTATGATGATCCGATAGATATAGAGCAAGTTGAGCTAATTCATTCTACGCTAGTAGCCGAGCTAGTATAATATGATGTGCAAGATGATTCATAGACCGAACATGGATTACGTAATAATAATGATCCGTAAAATAACGATCAAATTCATAATGATGCATCGAGTGCTAACCAAGATCGGATAGTTGAGCAAGGTGATAAACATGTTCCATTAAAAACTTCACTCGGACGATCTAATAGATATCAAAGACCTTCTACTAGGTACTCTACCGATGAGTATTTATTGTTGACTAACGAGTGGTGAACCCGAATCCTACAAAGAAGCAATAAAAGATTAGAACAAAGAGAATTAGATTGAAGCCATGAATGATGAGATGAAGTCTTTATATGAGAACAATATCTTTAAATTAGTAAAACTACCTAATAGTAGAAAAGCTTTGAAAAAAAAGAGTGTTTAGAATCAAACATGAAGAACACGTCACACATCCTAGGTTCAAAGAAAGATTAGTGATAAAGGGTTTCGATCGGAAAAGAGATATTGATTTTGAGAAGATATTTTCTCCAAGTGGTGAAGATGTCATCTATTCGAGTTGTTCTCAGCATAATAGCAAATCTTGACTTGGAAGTTGAACGGATGGATGTCAAGATAACCTTTTTACATAGTGACTTAGAAGAAGAAATCTATATAAAACAACTAGAGGGGTTTCAGTTGAAAGGCAAGGAAAACCTAGCGTGTAAATTAAAATCTTTATAGTTTGAAGCAAGCTCCTAGGCGAGTGGTACAAGAAGTTTAACTCAGCTATGAGGGAGCAAGGCTATGCGAGAAACACATAAGATCATTGTGTTTATATGTGAAATTTTTTTGATAATGACTTTATTATATTGTTGCTTTAAATAAATGATATCTTAATTATTGGTAGGAATGTTTCAAGGATAGTCGACTCGAAGAAGTAGTTGAACAAGTTCTTTGACATGAAGAACTTAGGGCTAGCAAAGCAAATTTTAGGCATACGCATTGAACGTGATAAAGCGGTTAAAAGATTATACTTATCTCACGAGAAGTACATTGAAGGGATACTTCAAAGATTTAAGATGGACAAAGCTAAAGTGGTTAGCTCTCCTCTTGCAACCCACTTTAAGCTAAACATTTAATAAAGCCCTTATATGGATGAGAAGAAGGAGGAGATGTAGATAGTTTCATATGCTTCGATTGTTGAGAGTTTGATGAATGTCATGGTATGTACAAGGCCTGATATTACTCATGTTGTTAAGGTAGTTAGCAGATTTTTTATCAAATCCAAGAAAGGAGCTTTGGAATAAAGTACGATGGATAATGCGATACCTTAGAGGCACAATCGGTTTAAAACTATCTTATGGTGCTAGGAAATTAGACTTGATTGGCTATACGGATTTAGACATGATAGGAGATATTGATTCTCACAAGTCAACATCCGGATATTTGATTACTTTTACGGGGGTAGTTGTGCTTGGCAATCTAAATTGTAAAAGTATGTTGTTGTTTTCACTACCGAGGTAGAATTCATTGCGAAACGAAGCTTATAAAGAGTTGTTATTGATGAAGAAATATGTTCGGGAACTCGACTTTAAGTAAGATAGGTATGTGTTATTTTGTGATAGTCAAAGTGCTATCCACCTTGGTAAAAATTCTATATTTCATGCTAGATCAAAGCACATTAATATTCGATACCATTGGATTAGAAGATGTTTTGAATTCCAAGTTATTGAAACTTGAGAAAATTCATACCGATGATAACGGCTTTGATATATTGACTAGAGCATTACCAAAGGAGAAACTTGAGGCTTTTCGTTTAGTTACTAGGATGAAGAATACCTCTACCTAGTCATGAGGGGGAGATTTGTTGGGTTTCTCTCCTAGTTGAAGGATGGCCCAAAGGTTTGCTTACATGAGCTCAAATCTTGAAGCCCATGTAGAAGATGGATTTTTAATCACTTAAACGGTAATTTTAGTATTTTCAAATGAACCCTATCTTCTCTTTTATTCGAAATCAGATTAGAGAAGAGAGTAGGAGAGAAAAAGAAGAAAATGAGAGAGAGCCCGTAACTTTAGAAAGAAAGAGGGAAGAAAATTTTAGCACGGACCAATCAAGCTAAAATTGAGTTTCTAGGTTCGTTAATTGTTAGATCGAGATCAAATTTGGTACGCATATTCGGGAGAGACAAAACGCACATTATGGATGGTAAAGATCTGGTTTTGAGTCCTGGAGAGTGAGATATGATACTCGCAATAGTGTTATTTTTTGGTGAAATCTAAACTTGGTTTCTTCTTTTTCTTTATGTATCATCTATTGATACGGTTTGCCAAAAGTGTGTAACCTTTGATGTTTGTGGCTGATTATTCCTTTAGTTTAATCTAGAGAATACTCTTTGTATTATCCATTATTTTTTCTTCTCAAATTGATGAGGTTTTTCACGTAAAATTTATATGTCCCTTGTGTGATTGGTATTTTATTTTTCGGGTTATTAGTTACTTGTTTTGGCTTGGATATTTAGTTGTAGTACGTGTTTAATTATTCAAGCAAGGGCAAAGAGGTTTTACTCGTGTTATTTATATTTCTTTGCCCAACAAAATTTTAGTCTCTCTTAGTATATAACAAGAATATTTATGGGGTATAAGCATTTTATATTACTATTGCTATTATTCTTAGTATTATTATTATTATTATTATTATTTTATTCCATATTTGATATCTCTTTTATTTTAATGGAATTTTAGGATTCATAAAACGAAATAAAGATATTTTTGTTTCTTAAGATAATGGGATATACTTTTTTGATCATGTATATTGATGATACTAGTTTGTATGATCCTTGACCGCCATAAAAGTTTAAACTTCAAATAATAATTTTACTTGGATTAAACGAGTTTTAGTTATTCTTTCTCTTACTTCCCTTCAACTAATTAGGCTCTATTGAAAACATGTGAAATGAAAAAGTACTCGTCATTTTCGTATTTTCATCTCAATCCCGACATTGGCAATAACCCGATTTGAGGAGAAACATGGAATTTTAGGATTCATAAAACGAAATAAAAGGATAATTTTTTTAATAGTAACTTATACCATTGGCAAAACATTGATTGGTGTTCTAATTTTAATTTTTCTAATTCGAATATCATAATTATTTTTTGATTTATAATAAAGTCGGTCGATTCCGTTGACTAAAACTCAAACATTCTTTTCACACACAATACTAATATGACCTAATAATTAAAAGACACTATTTGTCGAGTACTATCTTGTAAAATTATAAAATATCTCTATCGCAAACCCACGGGTTTCGGACCCACCGCAAAACCCGAAAGTGTTATAGTGGGAACGGTTGTGCGGATGCTTATGAAAGTCACACCTTAGTATAATTATTTTTCCCGGGAATATTTTGTAGAAAACATACCGATTGAATAATTTGGTTTTGTTGGCGGGTTTGTCTTGAAAATGAAAAGTGTTCTTTAAAAGTGTCCGAAGAAACTTTTGCGGCTTTGCAATGCAAGCTTGATTCATATAGGCTTGTTATTGAAGCCGTTTGTTAGGATTTGAAATGGGAACCATTTTTCCATCATGAAATTCATTATTTCAATCAACTCGTTTAGTACTTTTCTAATGTCTAAGGTGTTACAAGTAGGCTTTTTATTCTTTCGGACCAATAGTTAATTTGAAAATTTGTTGTTCTTATTTTGGTAAGTTTTATCCGTAATTATATTATGTTTGTTAAGTTTATCTCGCAACTATTTTATGTCTATTTGTGACTTATGAAATTCTAGATGATTGATGAGATTAGAGAATTGGGAATGTAAGAAAAAAAATGGAGGAAAAAAATGTTTGGTAATTTAATTCAAGCATAATTTTTTTTTAGTTATTTCACTATTACGTGTGTTCGAAATTTGGTTAACAGGATTGATCAACTTGATTAGAAACCAAAAAATAATTATAGCATTCGAATTGAAAAAATTAAAATTTGGATATCAATCCAAATTTAACCGATAATACAAAATACTATCGAACCAATTAATCATTGTAAAATGAGTTCTGTCAATTAAATTCATTTTTCAGTTTAAGAAAAAACCAAGTTTTAAAAGGGAGAAATATAGTTTAAAGGAATGAAAACACTTTTCACGAAGACTTAATGACTATTTGGTATAATTGTGTTTTTAAAGCACAATGGCTTTTAATTGTTTTTTATCTTTAAATTAATGTTCGGTTAATATTTGTTTTGTTTTGTTCTGAAATCAAAACTTGTGTGTCGCTATAGTAAATACTAAAAAAGTGTCGCTCTAAAAACGTAATTGCCTTTAATGTTTTTTTTTTTAAGTATTTGATTAATATCTGTTTTGCTTTGAAAACAAAGCACATGTCACTTTGAAAAAGACTTTTTTGCTAGCAAACAGGGTATTCCTGTACATTACTTATCGTGAGGCCATTTTTTTTCTCAATAAAATGACAACTTTCTCTATTTTTTAAAATATTACAAATACCAAATATGCTCACTAATTTTATTTTTATTTTTATATCATTGATTTTTTATTTTTGATGAATGATGGGTTTATATATATTATCATCCTATTTAATTTTTTTTAATTTAAGAGTCACTTTTATAAAAAGAAAATATGTTCACTTAAGACGTCATAAATTATTTAATAAAAATGAAACTATATGTTTGAATATTTTTTAAACGGTTTTTATTGATCATTTTATATCTTAAAAGCATACTAATATAATTTAAACAAACACTTCTTTTACCTCACAGTGAAAATATGGTAACTACTTATCAAATATTATTTTTACCTCAGAACATAACATCAAATAACAGAGTACATCACAACATCCATAAAACAATACAACATAGCAATACCAAACACGCTGTTAATAGGGAAATGCTTTGCTTTTAAACAAAACAGGGCACCGCCTGCTCCATGCCAAAAGCACATCTAGTTGTTGTGGAGTTCATTTTCTTTTTAATTAAAATGACAATTTTCTTTATTATTATTGTTTTTCTAATTATATATATCAAAGATGCTAGTATTTTACATATTCAATTTCAAATATAAACACATGTCAGGTCCGTTTAAGAAGTTATAAATTATATGATATAAATAAAAATAATCGTTAAAATATTTTTAATATATTATATTTTTTATTGGTCATTTTATATTTCGAAAGCATGTCAACAGAATATAACCAAGCACTACTTAGTTGCTTTAAATACTTATAAGTATAGCACAATAATAAATCATCAAATACTATTTTCACCTCACAACACAACACAGCAACCATAATTAGACTAAATAGACCCTAAAAAACTAAAGTGGCATACCACTTTATTATTTTTATGTATATAAACATCAATGTATCAATAAAAATACTTGAAAATATATAATATTATAAGAAAATAATAAATTGCTAAGATGTGTGTGTGAAATAAACACTATAAGAAAACCGAGAAGCAGATGACTAAAATCGGTGACGGATTAAAGTCTATCGCTATATAGTGACGGATTCACAAACGAACCACGACGGTTGTTGAAGTGTGGAACTCAGCTACAAAACGCCAATGGATTAGTGACAAATTTTCAACAAGGGATCTATATTCGTCGTTATATTTGATAGCAAAATGTTAGCGAGTATTTTAGATACGGTTTAGTGAGGGAATTGCGAGGAACATTAGCGATGGACTCTTGATTCCGTTTCTATTTTTTGGGTTTAGGATTAGTAAAAGAATTTTCATTGCTAATTGCATATTTTCCTCGCAAATTAACGACGAAAAGTTTATCACTAATATTAGCAAAATGAGTGGACTTTGGTAATTCAAATTTTACTAGATCAAAGACGGCTTACCAAGAGACACTTATGTTTGTCACCGATTAACGATTGAATTGCATGTATCGCTAATTTTAAATCCATAAATCATAAGTTTTCTTTCTTCCTCTCCCTTTTCTCCTCCGAGTGCTACTGCCGATCCCACCCAAAACCACCACAAAACCCCACTCCTCCACTCCTCAACAACCCCCATCCACTCCAAATTCTTTTCTCCCTAAAAGCTCCAAATTTCTTCCTTTCTTTTCGTCTCTTCTCCTTGTCCTAAGGTATGTTCTCTCTCTCTCTCTCTCACTCTTGTTTCCTAAAACAAGTTGTTATTTTTCATAGCCGTTAGGTTAATTCGATTAATTGATTAAATTTTAATTTTTTATATTTAATTGTTAATTGGTTAGGTTAATTTGTTAATTAATTAGTATTTAAATTAATTAAGTTAATTTGTTAATTAGGGTTAAATTAATTTTTTTTAATTAGGTTTGAATTAGGGTTAATTTACTTATGTTACTTTGAATCGAGTTAAATTGGTTTGGTTAATTTATTAATTAATTGGTGTTTGAATTAATTGGGTTAATTTTTTAATTACGGTTAAATTAATTAGGTTTCAATTAGGGTTAATTTACTTAGGTTAATTTGAATTAGAATTAAATTAATTAGGTTAATTTGAATTAGAGTTAAATTGGTTAGGCTAATTTGTTAATTAATTGGTATTTAAATTAATTAGGTTAATTTGTTATTTATGATTAAATTAATTAGGTTCATTATATTTGAGTTAGAGTTAATTTACTTAGGTTAATTTGAAGGGGAGTTAAATTAATTAGTTTAATTTGAATTGTAGTTAAATTAATTATTCTCTTTGTTGGATTGGCTTTGCCGATCTCTCGAAGCCAAAAAATTTGAGATTTTTTTTTTTGTAATTATTACATTTATTTTTATAGATTAGATTGAACTTAAACTCAAGAAATGCAAAAGCTCAAAAGAAATGGATCAACTAGCTTTTGAGTATGTCGACCTCTTCATAGATGTGCATATGTGAGGTTTTTGATATATGAATCGACATTACTCTAACCCAAAAGACTACGGATTATGGGCAATGATGTATTTTCTACAACTAAATACTCTTACATCCACTTATCTCAATACTCTTACGTCTACTTATCTCAAAAGTGAATAAGTCCAATAAGCCTTCTCTAGCCATATCGATCAATCTTTCTTATCCTGTTTTCTCTTTTGCACAATTTGAAATGGCATGTGCTAGCCATAACCAATAAAAGCTAGTTACCGATATGAAGTACTTTTTAGCTCAATCTCTAATCACACATTTTGTTGCTCTTCTAATAACTACTATTGTAAAAAAAAACTAAAAGAACTAAGATATTCACTATTTATTTATCGTAACTTGGTTTTTTGGTTATTTCTTTGAATTTTCATGGGCAATGATATGGAAATTATGCAATTTTGTATACTTTGGTCCCTAATATTTTCAAATGTTTTGTTTCGATCCATATCTTATTTTCTAATACATTTTGGTCCCCGAGTGTAGAGAGGATGGAGGAAAGAAGAGAGAGACGAAAGGAGAGAGAAAGCACCAGTTAACCTTATTTCGACCACTTTGGCCCACAAAACTACATTAGATTTTTTTATATTTAAGAGTTGAGTTTATTTATAGTGGTTTTAAGCCATTAAATGATGGGAGGATGTAGATCGAGCCAAAAAAGAGAAAAAATTCGATTTGATTATGTTTTTTTTTAATGTGCATTAAAATGAGTTTTAAGGCCTTAAAAGTGTTTATTGACTTTATTTCAATCATTTAAAGGTGTTTAGAAGAAAAAATAATGTCAATATTGATTTTTTTGGGGTCCGAATATGGACCCCCGATTTTCCGACAAGCAAAGTTACAGACTTTTTATTTTTATTTTTTTTTCCTTGGGATGGTACGTGCCTAACCCTTTTTTTTCTTTGGGCTACTAGCAGCCCAAGCCTAGAGTGGAGGAGGCCGAAGAGCCTACCGCATAGGCCTAGCTCATAGACCCACCATCGTTAGGTCAGGCGGCTAGTTGCACATGCCTACCCTCTTTTCCCTTTTTTTTTTTTTTCTTCTTTCAATAATTTATTTTTATATTTTTTTTATCATGAAATTAGGTGTGAAGATATCAAAAATAGATCATTATTTTTTTTTAGTTTTACGTTTAGTTTGATGTAATAGAATATATATGATTTTTTTTAGTATTTTAGTTTGACTATATATATTATTCTTATTGTTTAAATTTTATTTCTTCAATTGTTTGTTTCTTATTAAAATTCTCATCTAATTAATATTTTTTAATTTTTTGATATAATTTTATTAGTTCATAAATTTTTTTTATAAATGAATTTTGAAATAAAATTTTTGAACGCGATTGTGTTATTTTAAAAAATATATTATTATTATTTATATGATTAATTATTTTTTTAATAATTTTTTAATGAGATTAGCATAGTTACATGTATAAATTCGATCGGAGAAAGAGATAACTAAAAATGTGTTTTAAATAGTTTGACTTGATTTTTATAAAAAAAAAATTGATAATTAGTTACAAAAGAATTTGTAGATTTTATTTGCTTATATATATATATATATTGTTAGAAATTAATTACATATTTGCATAGATAACACCGATTATTTGTTATTTATTTTTTCATATTCTAAAATCTGTATTTTTAAATAAAATAATTTAATTAATATTTTGAAAAAACCTCCTAATTATTCAAAATATAAATTTTTATGCTAATATTATAAATTATTTTGATAATATATATATATATATAAATCAAACAATTTTTCTCAATATATAAATTCGATTTATATTAATCGCTAGAAACAAAATTTCTACACACATCACACCATACGAATCATTAACTCTATATGTATAATGATTATATGACTGTAACATAGGATGAGTATCTAACTAGTAGAATCTAAGAGAACAAGAGCAACCCAATATGTAAAGTGTAAACATAGATGCTGACGATAAAAGAGCATAGATAGAGTTCAAACTTGAAACTTCTCTGGCTCGGTGCTATCTGGAGTAAAGTACCATATCACAGTGCTACTTTTCAAAATTTTCCCTTTGGTGCTAAATCTGCGATGCCAACTCTTGGTACTTTATTTGTAGCCTTTGTTTGGTGTAACTGTCTTTTAATTTCCTTATGTTTGGGCCTATATTTTATGCCCTACGTACTTTGTCCAGCAATATTGCACAATTAATGGTTCGGGTCATTCCATAAAATTCCACTAAATATTAGAGGTTTTATATTACCTTCATTATTGACCATTATCTTTCCCTTGCAGACGCCATCATGGTTAACATAGTATTACTTTAGGTAAAATTATGACTATAACCGAAAGTTATGAATTTTGAATAACGATAACCATAATAGTTGGTTATCGGTTATCCATTAAATTAATAATTAATTATCTAGAAAAAAATCTTAAATAAATAAATAAAATTGAACTAATTTGATAATCCCATATCAAGAACATTAATCATAAAATAATAACGATACTATTAATAACAACAACAATCAAATAGGATTTGAAGGTACATTAGTTATTCTTATAAGCACAAAACATCTCTTTAAAATAGAACAAATTTTGTAGTTAGAATATTAGGAAGTTTTCATAGAAAGTGAAACAAGTGTTGTATTACAATGAATTCACTTTCCATGAAGTTTCATCCAAAAGGATGTTTGTTGCATTTGACAATATATTGTGATTGATCACCAGAGAAATTAGGGTTTATGCCATGAGAGTTTGTGCTAATGAAGGGACAACAATCTCTCTTATAGGATGGAGGAAACTTAATCCCGCGTATAGGTGTTGTCATTATCATGTATTAGTAATTTTTTTTTTTTTTAATGAGTACTTTCTCTTACCAATTTTTCTTCCTTACAAATCTTTTTGCCTTCTTTATTACTTTCTTTTGAGTCTAAAGTATTATTTTGTATGCATATCATATAATATCATGAATTACGTAGAATGAGGAAATTTCCTCCAATACAAATAGGTCCATGATATAAAGTTTGACATTTTATATAAAGAGAATATCGTAGGCTCCAAAAAAAAATAATGAAGAAGGAAGGAAAAAAATGATTTATCCAGCAAGAAAAAAATAGAGAAAAGATCATTTTAAGACATAATTAATTATGCTGACACGTGATCACATAGTTTTTTGATATTTATTTATAGACAGAAGTTTATTCAACTCATATATGATAAAATTGTTGTCCTTTTTTCACAAAAAGATGATAATTCTTTAGTTTTTATTATTGATAAAAAAAACAACCATGTTATTTCTTAAATTAAGCGTCTATAAGTAAATTTTCCCATAAATACAAGTGAACAAATGATGAATAAATTGAAAGTTAGTGATGACTGTAAGATGTGGGTCTGCGATCCAACAATCTTAGGTACAAGATACGTGTGAACATACGTCCGCGCTGATCAGTCCAATGATAGGGTGGTTAACACATCAATAGGCACGCTTACCCACAAAAGAAACATGACAAATATATGAATCGGTGAATAAATTAATCACTTTTTTATGATAATTTGAGATTTTAATTTATTTTATATTTTTAATTACAGTTATTATATTTTCAAATAATATTTAAGTCTTGGATCAGTTTTTTCGATCAATTTTTATAAATATGAACAAATTTTTAATATATATATATAAATACATAAAAAACGAAACATGGAAGTGATGTGATTTTAATTTTTTTTTTATATTTTAGTTAGTAGCATTTTAGTTAAAAAATTATCTATAATAAAAAAAAATTAAAGACTCAAATATTATTTAAAAATATAATAAATATAATTAAACACGAACGAACAAATTAAAAATTTAAATTTTTATATAAAGGTATATTAAGTTATTTATCTATTTTAATATGACAATTAACAAATTAGTATGTCTGATTGATATCTTTGTAACAAATTGACATATCAATTGTCATATAATGAAATATGCTAAATTTGTAGACATGTTTTGTGTTGCGTATTCTAAAAAACTTGCATCATTGAACGTTAACGTTAAAATGGATTCAATCATGAAAAAGTATTGTATAAACTTTTTAGATGCTTAACCCAGTTGGTGAATTCATTTCATATTGTGTTAGATTCTCAAGGAAGGTCCTATAAAATAATAAAATAATTTCATACGAATACAAATAATCCAAGTAGGAATAATTTATTACTATATATAAATTTGATTTTGATGCGTAAAATTGGTTTGAAAATTTCTTTAATATGAAAGTTAGATTATTAATCATTAATATTTGGAAAAGAGCATCTGTTGTTATCATGATCACGATGATTTATTTATAAAAAGATGAATTGTATACTAACACGTGTGATAATCTAAATTAAAACTATCAATAATCTATTCATAATCCCAAAGAATTTATGAGCAAAGTCTACTATTGTCAAATATATATATTATTGTTCTATTTAAACATGGATTGCATCATTTTTTTGTAAAGCTCATCGTCCTATTTTTTTTCTCTGGTCAAAATCGGACACCGCGCGTTTTTCATCCTCCACTGTCCGTCCGTCCGACCAGGTGTTTGTTATGGTAGGCTCCACGTATCGAAATCGACAAATTCATGACACCAACTCGATAACAATCTGACGACGGACCACTGGGTGATGTGGTTGATAGGATTGTTTCGGTTTAACTAAAATTAAAATTTATTATTTATTATTTAGATAAATAGCTATAATTATCTATATTAGATCTTTTTTTTAAAAAAAAAGCTTTCGGTGTAGAAAATCCAATACAACGACAGCTAAATGTATTCTAGCATTGAAATAGTTTGAAACATTTATGAAGTTTGTCTTAATATAATTAAAGATGTACCACTAAGTGATGTAGTTGACGATGGCCCACTAAGTGATTTAGTTGACCTTTTTTTGGTTCGATTGTTTCGGTTTAACTAGAATTAAAATTTAATATCTATTATTTAGATAAATAGCTATAATTATCTATATTGGATTTAAATTGATTTAATTTAAGAGAAAGTTTTATGTCTAGAAAATCTAATAGATCAAAAGCTAAATGTATTCTTAGCATTGAACTAATTTAAAAAAAAACAATAAATTTAATTTTAATTGATTAATAAATTAATTTAAAAATATCTCCTTATCTTAAAAAAAAAAAAAAAAAAAAAAAAAAAACACAGGATAGATGGCACAGCCCGTGTTTCACCTTTCCACTTCAAAACAACAAAAATAGTACTCAGTAGTTATATATATATATAAGCTTTTTCGCTACAATCCAAACACACAAAAGTGAATTTAAATTTCACAATATGGCATCCAACTTCCATCAATATGTCTGTCACCTTGACTTTAAGGGATCGATTTGGTGGTTGAAAATGTTTACTTTGTTTTATCTTTTTCAATTCAAAATTTGATGTCAATATTTTTTTTTAAAAAAATTCCAAATATCAAGCTAATATAAGACTTCATCTTAAAGTCTGTTCGAAAAAAATATTTAATCTCATATAAATTAGTTTTAAAATATCCGTCATCTCGAAAAAATTTTACAATTGACGAACCATTCAAATTGCTACGAAAATTAGGTAGAAGTCTCAAAATTTTTGCAAAATCTAAATCCACTTATAAAATAATACAATTAATGCTAAATGTCAAGAAAAAATGACTACATAAAAACTCTAAAAATACACATAAACCATTAAAATCATAATTTTAAAGTAGAATCCATTTATAGGTTCGTTAATCCAACCGTCTATAAATATTTTTAATTTTTTTTTTATGTTAAACATTAGTCTAATGTGATGATTTTTGAAGATTTTATGATTAATTTTTGTGTTAATTTCAAGAAGCTATGGATTGTTATTACCTAATAATAACCTTTAAGTAGATTGAACTAGACAAAATAAAATGGAAAAAAACACAGTGGATCATATTAGGGGTGGTAGGACAAAAGGATGACATCCTTTAATACAAGATATATTTATTTGTTTACGATGAAATTGAAAGCTGTCGGAAGTTTAGAAGGAACTTAGAATGAAATTGAAAGGAACTTGTGATTTGGGATGAAATTGATAAATATGTTTTACAAATTGTCCTTGATAAGAATCATAATAGTCCACCACCCATGTTACCATGACGTGACCAAGTTCATTGTTGTTTTTGACACTGATAAATCATAACCAAATACTAAAAAAGCAAGATAATCATGGCGGGCATTTCGATGATTTTTTTATGCCATCACATTTTGGTAATGAAATAATTTTAATTCATTTTCTTTCCTTTTCATGCATTATAAAACAAGCTAAAAAATCATACTTTCATCCATCGTTTCCGATTCCTGACAAAAACACAAAACAGAGTGTAAACAGAGTGAAGAGCGATAACAATGGCGTCCCTTAAAGTTCCTGCTTCTGTTCCTCCTCCTTATGAGGATGCTGAGCAACTTCACAAAGCTTTTGAAGGTCTCCCTTTAAAGATTCATCACTCTTTTTAATATTTTGTGTTTGATCGTGTTGGTTCTTTTGGTCAGTTGTGGATTCATTCAGTGATTTTGTTTACATGATGAATCAAATCTTTTCTCTCAGTCAATTTTTTTTTTTTTTTTTTTTGGATTTTATGGTGGGTTTCTCTGATGGGCTGTTTGATGGTGATCATAAAATAAAATGACGTTCTTTATTAGATAATTTGGTAATCTGTGATTGAAAACTTGATCTTGATTCATTTATTGAAGAAATGGTTGGTTTCACTTTTTGATGTTGTAGTTGCTTTGTTTTGTGTTTGATCTCTGTGCTCTGCATTGTTAAGTTTTGAATCTTGATCTTGAGAAATAACACAAAAAACTTTTGTAGGTCTCCTTTATAATCCTTTCTTTTAATGATTTATCTCACATATTTTTTTTGTTTTGGTGTTGATCACATGGGTTCTTATGCTGCGGGTTCGTTTTATGGGTTGTTTGATGTTAATCATACCATAAATAAGATCATTTGGTAATTTGTTGTTAAATGTCTTGATCCTGATTAGTTTACTGAAGCAATGGTGGGTTTGATTTTCGAGTTAAACATGATGACAGTGTTATTTGATCTAGGAGCTACTTTTTGTCTAGGTGTTGATCCATATACTGATCTGCATTGTTAAGTTCTTAAGAGTCGTGATCTGCAGAAATGACACATATAGTTAGCCATCTGATTTTCTGTTTAACAAGGTTAATAGTGTTTGTAAACTGTTTGCATTGATCGTTTTTATAGTCACTTTGTTTGGTTTTAGACCTCTAAATTCATCATTAAATTCGTAATCTTGATCTCCAGAACTAATCAATCATCATATAAGACAATTTTTTTAGTAGTACTAAAACATGATGGAATTTTTGCGAATTATTTGATCTTGATGGTGTAATTAGGACTCACAAAATTGATCTATATCTATTTTCCTGTGATGCAGTGGGCTGCTGTAATGAATGTATCAATACTAAGCTGTTTCTCTTCTTCTTCAATTTTTTTTTGCAGGATGGGGTACAAATGAGGGATTGATTATCTCCATCTTGGCTCATAGGAATGCTGCACAACGCAACTTAATCCGACAGGTTTATGCTGAAGCTTACGGCAAAGATCTCCTTAAAGATTTGGACAAGGAACTTTCTAGTGACTTCGAGGTCAGAGTTTGATGCATCTCATGTTAATTCTGATTGCAATGCTTTCTTCTTGTGTAACAAAAGTAATTTTGTGGAAACCAAGGCTTTTAATGCCTGCCAGATCTCCTCTATTTTAGGAGGGTATTTTGGAAAGTATTGCTTTGGCACTGAGGTTGCTGATTCATTTTTTTTTTTGCAATTTTTGTTTACATCAAACAGAGGACTGTATTGCTATGGACACTGGATCCTGCTGAGCGTGATGCATATTTGGCTAATGAAGCCACGAAGAGGTTCACTTCAAGCAACTGGGTTCTAATGGAAATAGCTTGCACTAGGTCCTCACATGACCTTTTTAAGGTGAGGCAGGCATATCATGCTCGTTACAAGAAATCCCTTGAGGAAGATGTTGCATATCACACAACTGGAGACTTCCGCAAGGTAATGCCTTGAACCTCATAAGTATTCTGTCAGGGAGATTTCAGTTCATGTCTATGGAGTTCTAATTAAAAGTTAATCGTCTGATTCACTGTACAAGTAATTTATTTTTCTTTCATCGGAATCCAAACATACTTTGTACAGAAATCTTGAGTTTTGATTGATCTACTCCTAAACTTTTCGTACTTTGTTAGTGACAGCGATTCTGAATTGGTTGGTTTTGTGTTTATTATTGTTCCGAGCAGCTGTTGGTTCCCCTTGTGAGTACATTCCGATACGAAGGAGAAGAGGTGAACACGATGTTGGCAAAATCAGAGGCTAAGATACTTCATGAGAAGATCTCAGATAAAGCTTACAGTGATGATGAGATCATCAGGATTCTGACTACAAGGAGTAAGGCACAGCTTAACGCCACACTTAATAACTACAACAATGCATTTGGAAATGCCATCAACAAGGTATTATGATCTTATATTCATCCTACCAGTTATTTTTTGAAACCGTTCCCAATGTTGAATTCCAGTTAGTCAATAATGATTTCAAAGTTTTTTCAAGGGGATAATAGAAGTTACAAATTTGCAGTGAATACTGAATATATATCTATAGCATGCCCAATTTTTTATTTAGCTCTTGAAGTTATATCATCATTTCTAAATGCCTTTTAGACATTTGCTTCACTTCAAATTGACAATGGCAAATCTGTTTGCAGAATTTGAAGGAAGACTCTGATAACGATTTCCTCAAATTACTGAGAGCAACAATCAAGTGCTTGACCTACCCTGAAAAATACTTTGAGAAGCTTTTGCGGCTGTCTATCAAGAAGCTGGGGACAGATGAATGGGCTCTCACTAGAGTTGTAACAACCAGGGCAGAGGTTGACATGGAACGTATTAAGGAGGAATACCATCGCCGAAATAGTGTTACTCTTGATCGTGACATTGCTGGAGACACCTCTGGAGACTATGAGCGAATGCTCCTTGCCTTGATTGGCCATGGCGATGCTTGAGCCATTTCTTTTGGATGCAGAAGAGTTGTGCTTTGTATGAATGTTGTTTGTGTTGCTTTTGCTAGACATTGTCTTCCTGTTGTGACCTATCATCTTTGCTTGCTTGTACTGCTTATTTTAAGTATTTCTCTGAATGTTTTGTAAAACTCTTCTGGCTTAATGAATCTTTGAAATGGACCTAGTGAGTCTTTCATAATGTATCACTACCGTTTTATATGAGTGTTAACTGTTGCTTTCTATCCAAAAATGCCATAGGCCACAAAACAAACGACAGGTCATGAAAAATCGAATGCCAAAGAAGACCAGGAGGCACCAGTTTCCGAAACTTCTCTTTGCCTGAGGAAACAACTTTCATTTCCTGTGGAAACATCCTTTACCCGAAACACGAACTCGTCATCCAGAAACTGACGTGCTGCTTATTTAAAAAATAAATATTTAAAGCCTAGTTTTGTTCTTCTTTTTCATGATTACCAGATTAATATAAGTGGATGGAAATTAAATTTGAAGTTTTGTGCTTTTGATTTAATTGATCAAATTAATAATGTGTTAAATACTAAGTTGGAGAAAAAAAAAGGTGAACTCTTTCTTAGAGAGAGAGAGAGAGAGAGAAAAGAATACCAAACTAAACTTGAAAATATGAGATTAAATTTTCTTTATTTTTTTCTCCACTTCTTATTGGGCAATTATACTCAAAATTAAAGTTAAAAATTAGTATACTAAAAAAAAAAGCTATGTCGGTTGATATACTTATTGGGCAATTATTATTATTATTTTTTAATTATTATATCTATCTTCATTTTCACGATCATGTACTTGTTCGTGTACGGGGTGCGTATGTGGCATAAAGCCTGTGATAATGATGGCTTTTCTTATCTTTTTTTTAATGATTTATAAACAAATTTTTTTTCAATATGTAGGTGGTAAAATATGAATTATATTCATTTTAATTTAATTTTCCTATTAATTGCCGTGAAGGTAGCTTTTTGCACAGTATTGATGATAATTTTCATCATCTTATTTTAGGAAAATTAACAATATTTATTTTTATTTTATAGAAAGTATTAAATACAAAGAAAAAGGAGGGATAGAAAGTATTAAACACAAAGAAAAAGGCGAAATTCAAATTTTGTTAAATGTACTAAACAAACACATAAAGTCAATACCACTAATAAAATTCTGTGGTTGATATAAATTGGCCTGCCCCAACCCCCCCACCCCCCCCCCCAAACAATTTTTATAACTATTTAACCGTGTGGAAATTTTGGTGCGGGCATTGCAGCCTTTAAGTTTTTCAAATACGCTTGAGAAAGAGCTTTCTTTCATACTCGCTTAAAGAGAGTATCCCGGATGAGTTGGAAAATAAATAAGAAGTGAATAACAAAATTAAAGAAAATTTAATCTCATACTTTAAGTGTAGTTTAGTATTCTTCTCTCTCTCTCTCTCTCTAAGAAAGAGTTCATCGATATTTTTTTCAACTTAGTAGTTAACACATTAGTAATTTTAAACCAAAAACACAAAACTTCAAATTTAATTTCCAACCACTTTTTTTTTTAATCGAGTAATCATGGAAAAGAAGCACAAAACTAGGTTTTATTTATTTATTTTATATTTTTAGATAGTGAGGTGTCATCGGATTAGTTTTAAGAAAATAATGTCATAGAGTGACAAACATCCAACTTCAATCCATGTCTATATGGTTTGTCCACAATGGTAATGAAAATTTTGGTTGTAATTATTGAGTGTGGAAGGACGATTTCATAGAAAACAAAGATATGATGTTTGTTTTGAGAACGAAAAATAAATAAAGAGAAATTTATAGAGAGAAAAATTTATTACCGTAAGAAAACAATAATTTGATTGTAAAGGTTTGAAGGTTGAAAAATGAGTTAGATTCTATTTTGATAGAAAAATAAGAGTTGTTGATTGAGATAATAACACAAACGAAAAAAAGAACATATAATTTTGACAATGAAAACATTAAGTAATTACAATAATAAGTTATTGAATTTCTATAAAATAGTAGTGGGCTTAATTTTAATTGTGTTGGTTGTTTGTAAATTGTATTGAAGTTTATGAAATCACATTACCGTGCAATGGTTAAACAATAATGTTATGTCTCTATAATTATGTTGAATTTCTTAATTGCATATTATTTTTTGTCATTTGATCACTTGAATTATATTGTCTTATCTTTCTCTAATCGTCTAGCATGATGTTAAATTCCATGTTGTAATGATGTTTGTAATAAGTTGTCGCTTGCAAAAAGTTATTGCAATAACCATTCGGTATATATAGGCAAGTAGTAAGAAAAGAAGAAGACCAAAACATGAAATTGAGTTAATGTTTTGGCCTTTGTCACAACCCCGAGAGTGGGCCACGATCAACACAAGGATCGAGGAAACCGTGAGGCCTACCTTGACCCAAGCAAGCCTCGGATACTAAACTAGACCTCAAATCATGATCGGACTTATACTATAGTCCGTAAATTAATATTACTCAAATTATCATTCTAATCAACATTATCATAACTTAATAAATATTTCTTTTACAACCTCAATACAATTTATCTTTCAATATTATAATCAACTATTAATTCACTATACATATCTATAACTACGTAACATCTAAGATTATAATTTCAAACAAACATAGGTTCTAAAAACTTTACAAGGAAATAAGTTACACGACCAAAGTGTTGACTTCAAATTAAATAACCAAGAGGAATCAATGAGCAATCCCTTAATATCCTGCAAGACTCGAAATAATAAGAGGTGAGCAATCAATAGCTCCGTGAGTAGACATTATATAATATATTAAAGGAGGAAAACGGACTAAGGACGATATTATTAAATCCATGTCAAAGTGCAATGCTTATTTCTTAAACACATGCATATCAAAAACACATTTCATATTACAATCGGATGGTTCAAAACCATTTCATATCAATTAGTCAAAAAGTTTATACATATATATGTCATACTCATACGAAAGCACATATATAGGTTTTTATACACCCGTGGGGTAATAATATATTATTGGGTACGAACACTTAAAGGTCACGCCTCCGTGACTAGGTTTCTACATGTTGGTCAACATACGGTCTAACACTACACCTTTCCCGCTAGATGAAGCCTCGTATCAAATTAAACATCATTCAAGTCATTACAATCATTACTTACACAAGACAATTAAACATCATTCAATTTATTACAATCATCTAAAATCGTTTTTCTCCAAATGAGTCTCAAAACTCTAATCTTAATCTAGTCAATTCCTCAAGCAAATCTCAATCCAATGCAATTGCATCTCAATATCATCATTAGCCATACATAAACTTCATAATTTAAAGATCAATGGATCAATGATCTTATCTTTAAACTAAGTTGCTCAAATCCTAAATTCTTTCTAGTTTTTTCAAGCTTCCCGGACTCCAAGCTAACTAAGTTCCACTTAATCAACTAGTTCAAGATTTCTCTAAACTAATTTAACATGGTCTTAGTTTAGGAATCAAAGAGGAGAAATTGGGAGAAAATGGGAGAGAATTATGCGAGGGAGGGGAAGAAAAGAAAGAAAATAAAAGGACGACCAAGCTATCTCGTTTTTTATACTAGCCTAATTTTTTTTTTTTTTTAGGTTATTACAGCCTTAAAACCTAAACATAGAAGTCTAAATGTTATTGCCTTCATGTTATAGTAGTTTATATATAGATAGACAAGTGTGTTAGGAAAAAAAAACTCTATTTTTTTATATGCTATGATCTTTTAGAAATGATATTCACATTTTTATTTATTTATTTAGAGCCTAGGAACCTTGGATTAGTTTACTTTATTAGTTTTTCAAGCAAAAAATATTATATCCCGATAACTTCGCATAATTACTTAGAAGTAAGATAAAAGTTATTTTAGAAAAGAAAAAAAAATGATACTTTTAACATCATATAAGTTATTCTTCCTTCGAGTGTTATTCTACATAAAATAGCACTATTGTAGAGCTTAGATTTCTTTATAGTTTAGACATGGAATATTGGCAAAACCAAAATATGAATTTTCCAAATTTCATCAAACTTTTTTCATTTCGGACATGTAAACAAAGCAATTGCAAAATTGAATAATCAACCAACAATAATTTATAAAATACATTTCTCATTAGACAAGTAATTTAATCTTGTTCATACAATATCACCTAGTTCATTAGGCAATAATTACATAGTAAACACCATATACTTTAGTTTCAAAATACAAACATATCAATTATGTCAACCCATTTTGTTACAACTTTAAGACAACCCGTTATATACAAAATCCAAACATTACAAAGTTCACAAACATCCCAACAATTTCAAACACATCAATCACATACATGAAGAACACTATTTTTTTGAGTTTCAATTTTTTTTCTTCTTTTTATCCCTTATGTTAGAACTTGTAAGTATTTTTAGATCGTTACTTTTTAGAACTGAAATTAATTTATTTGTTGAGTGTCCAAGCCGCAAACACAAAACATTCTATGTAAACTTAACTTATAACAAATTAAACTAAATTGATTAAAGTAATTAACTATTAACACTTGTAACTAGAATCATACATCTTGACTCAAGACAAAATAATTTTTTCCAAGTTGAGGTTTCTTAGCCTTGACCTTATTAGTAATTCATCCGGTATGGGGAAATTTATTGCTACAAGTACCTTCACTAGCATTCTTATATCTTCCAACAGCAGATTTGGTAATTGAATATTTGGTTCATGGGTTAACTTGAAAAACTTCATCATCAATAAATATTTTTCCTCTTCGACAAAAAAGAACTCTCATCTTTTTTGTTTTAGGAGTTTTGTTGTTGCAAGCACCTTCATCAACATTCTTATATCTTCCAACGAGTCTTATTTAACATGTTGTCGAAATCTATCTAGCATAGATAGAAGTGTCATGAGTAGTTTGTGTTTTCTAATATAACATAATATTAATACACAATTGTAATCTTAAAATAATATACCAAAAAGCATTTAATTAGTATAGACGTAAACACGTAACCTTTTCTTTTTTAATCTTAAGTCACACATTCCAACTTTTTCATTCTAGTTTTGTAGTTACAATTGATATATCTTAAAATAAAACAAACAATATGTTATTATTATCATGTCATAGGATTATGCAATGTTAAAAAAAAAAGAAGTATATAATCATAAAAGTTCATACCTTTCAATTGAGATTTTCATAACATTTCTTGTTGTTATGATCTTATTTAAAACACATTTGGCATGTAATCTTCCTCCCTTTCGTAGACATACTAGTACCACCACTCTTTTCTTTTATTTTTCTATTTTTCAGTGCATCTTAACAATCGTTAAAGGGTAAATGGGTGATAATTCAGTTCTTGGCCAAAACTTTTCCCCATTGTCGGGTTTAATGAAATACTAATAAGACTTTATAAATATATCTTTTGAATACGACCTATAGACATAGTCTTCAACTCTTTATCTTTTCAATTTAATTATATCAAATGCATGCTTACAAGGGAAACTAGTTACATCTCACTTTCTACAAGTATACCTCTTCCGTTCATAATAAACCTATCATTCCTATATATTCAGAGTTATCTCCCAAAATTTATTCTCATTTAAAAATACCCTAAAACCATCACTTAATTTTCTATTTTTCTTAATCATTTTTCAAATTTTGGGTTCAAATGGCCCTTTAAACTTCTTCTCAGCAAACAATTTTATTAAAATCATCATACCTATAACATACATCCTAATATCCTCTAAGCATACTCATAATGTTTTTAAACCTAACTTCAGTTATAATTCTATTAAGTATCTCACACATGTTATTATCCACCATATCACACTTGACATCGGGTTTGAAATAAGTCATACACCATTGCTTAAGTGGGATCTTTTTAAAATTTGTCTTCACACCAAGCTCGATCCCCTCTAACAGCTTTTAAATCTTCTTCTAAGCCTTGGAATTTGTTATAGTATTTCAAAACAACATATACAATTCTTTTCTTTTATAGGTCTTCTTTCAATTAGCAATAATGTATCTAGCACATCTCTTATGTTCCGCACAAAAAAGCAACTTAGCTACAACACCAAGTAGGTTCTAGATCAAAATATTTTACAATAAATAAACTTAGTCAAATTGAATTAACGAGTTATGACAAATAAACAAAGTTTGAAAATCAAACTAAGTAGTCAAATGGATTTAACGAGTTAAATAAATTAACAATTTAAAGTAATGCGTCACTTTATATAAATCGAGATGAAAATCCACCCACGTCCAAAACCTATTAGAATTTTCGGATCAACCATAACTTAAAGAAAGGACCATTTTCATGTTTTTTCCCTTCATTACAATAGTCCAACAAAAAGAAAACATCTAGTCTGTTTGTATACCATCTCATAGCCACTAGAAGTTCCTCCTTAAGAGGTCTTTTGAGAAAACAACCATTTAAATCTATAATCCTTCTACAACCTCCTTAAAAACCCATCTCTCAATGCTTTAAAGACGATATAAATCATTTGAAACTTTTTGGAATCCCCTTCATATTGAAGGATAACACTACTATTTTTATTACTTACTCTTAATTCTACAACGATAATCCTAAAGTCTATTAAATTCAAACTTCACATTACTTTTAATCTTTAGTTTGCATTAATTTTTAGTGTGCTGAGAAAATATGTAGGCGATTTATGAACTATAATCCTTCTTAGCTATTACCTTATCAATTTTCTTCAAAATCATTTTAAAGAAAACTTTATTAAATTTATGAATTAAATACTTGTTCGAACTTTATAACTCAATCGACTTTTCTTATAAATAGTACTACAACTATGCTCTACCATACATGTCTTCACCATCTAATTTCTAGATTTGGATATGGAGAACACGGAATTTTCCAACTATATTTCTTATTTTTGCACACTACTCTAACTCTTTTCATGTCATTCTCCTCAAGATTGACATCTCTCTCATACTTCAAAGTATGCTTAGTCATTGCTTCTTACCGACAATTATCATTCCAACTTGAAACTATGGATCGGGCATATTGAGATAAAAAAACACTTTCCTAATTTTTTTCCTCACGTGCTTCTCATTATCCTCAACGTCGGTATCTATAATAACTCTTGAATCGAGTCATATTCATATTGTGTTTCGATTGTTTCAACCTCCTTTATAAGGACATTCAAAAAATCATCATCATAATTATTTTTAGCCTCATTTCCCTTTATGTTTTCACCCTCACCTAAGCTTCTCTTTAAAATTTCACCCTCGTTTTCCTCTAAATTTACATCTTTATTTCCCTCTAAATTTTCATTCTCTTTTCCCTCTATTTTTTTTCTCGTTTCCGTTCCTCTAAATTCAAACTACTTTTTCTCTTATGCTTTTCTCACCTAATTTCTTACATCTTATAACTTCTTATCTCCATTATTAGACAACTATTGACAATTAAAAACCTCACCTATAATTTCTAATATATTCAGTATCGAACATATCAAACTCTTACTCACCAATCTCATAACCTACAACACCTCGATAACCCACATTAACATCATCTCTATGTAGTAAAACATCAACTATATCATCCCCACCTACTTTTTTACTATCAACAATTCCAACATCGGTTAAATCATCAACCATATCTTCTTTTCTATTTACCGCCCTAACATCAAGTAATTCCTCAACATGCTTCTCTCTCCTATCCTCAAAATCCAACCCAACACCATGTTCGAGTAATCCCTAACTTTTTACATATCCTTGAAGGACTATCCTTACTAAGTAATAGGTGGATTTTACCTCTATACTAGTAATAAATGTCTACATTTTCAATATAAAAACCTTTTCGGACTTTTATCACCATGAACTAATCTAAGAAACAAAGTTTCGGATTGTGGTATAGCAAAAAGATCATTGTAATACCCAAACACAATAACTTTTCTATCAAATTTCTAAGCTAATTTGAAGACGGTTCTAAAACAAAACAATTGTGAATCAATATTTTTCTTCTCAAATACGGACCCACCAATGTATTCGACCCACAAACTCATTAGATCCATTGACCTTTTCACACACTCATCTAAATAAAAATAAATGTTTTCATCTCGTCAAACACAAACAATAAATAAAAAAATAAACACATGCACTCGAAAGTGAAATGTCAAGGCAACAAACAATAATGCACATAACAATTTACAACATAATTTATTGTTTGAGAAAAAACAATCTACATTGTAAGCAAAGTAAAAGACCACACATGAGACAGATTACGGTTCCAAAACAATAGTCTATTATTTTGCCTAATTAAGTTGTCCCATACCACATTAAAGACCACTAATCAGTCAAATAAATAACACAAATACAATCAATTGACAATGGAAGACAAAAAAAATGAACCTTTTTTACGAGATATTCCTTTACTTTATTGTTGCTCACTCTATCGTGATTCGAAGAAAGAGAAAGGAAGAATCAATTGATACTCGGTTAAGAGATACAAAGACAAGTCATCATTTAACAAGTAACCAATACTTCAAGCTAAATTACCGTATAGAGGTATTTATAGTTTCAAATTGAGGATTTTCAAAAATTAAGGTTTTGAATAATGATTTTTCTACAATAACATACAAGAAATAAACATTTTTGGGTGAAAATGATTGTGAATTAATGGTGAGAAGATAATCTCACCAATAGAGAAAATCAAAGACGGAAGAGAAAAACAATTTCCTTTCTTCCAAATCTCTCTACTGTGATAGGAGGGAGAAAATTAATATTTAAGTTTATACTTAAGTTTTTTTTTCCCTCCGAATATAGTTTTTGAAAATTTGAGAGTTGTTATTTCATGACATGTAAAAAATTTTATGTGATTTGTCAAGCAACGTGGTATTTTTTTGTAATCTATCATCACTAAACGAAAAATTGACTAGTGAGATAAACTACATTAAAAAAAAAATTGAAGATTACATTGAGGGATTGAGTAAAACAAAAAAACATGGGCCACGTTAAGAAAATCGAAAGCGTAAAGTACACACGCCACTTTTAAAATTATGGATCACAAAAAAAACAAAAAAAACAAAAAAAAACAAAAAAAACAAAAAAACACAAAACTAACAGTAATAATATTCAATGTAATGATTTAAAAACATGTTGACGCCAAAATAAAGTCTTAGGCATTTGGCTGGTGTTTCCTGCTGTTTCCACGCGTATTATGCTATTTGTATTGCCATCCATCAATTCAACTTCAATTCCAAGTCACAAGAACTAGCTACAAATACAAATCCAGAAATCTCAAATCTTCAACAAACCAAAATTAATTTTCTATGTAATAAATTTAAGGATAAAGTTTTTGAATATACAAAAAGAAAAGAAACTTTCTCTTGTAATTTCTTGAAACAAAGAAAACATACCAATTTATTAGATTAAAAAAAAGGCCAATATAAGTTCTCATCAGGCTCCACGGCACCAACTAATTCATCTATCATGACTAATACGAATCGAGTCTTTAAGAAGAGTTGTACAACAGAACTATGTTCAGCTACAATGGTTGACAGTGTCATCAGCAAGAGCTTGGTTTCTTCAGCTACAATCATAATTTGGATGTGAGCTTCGTTTTTATTTGGGATTTTAGTCATGGAGCATAGTCTTGACGCAAAACACAGTTTGAGACAGAACAAGATTGAAAGCACTCGGTCAGCCGTCCATCCAGCATTTTAATCTAAACGTTAAAAAGTATTACACTAAGTCAATACCCAAAAGGGCATTTTACAAGTCAGAACAAAGCACTCACATAGGGATGACATATAGATCAACATTCCTCTCATGATGCAGCTAGATTGGTGCACAATTATACTAATGAAATGCTGCTCTGACCACCAGGGGGCTGGCGAACACCACCAAGATAATCTCTGGATGCTGCCTTTCCATCAGAAAAGATGTCGCTGCCGCTCATTTCTCTCAGTTTTGCTGTGCTTAATGGTTTTTCAGCAGATCCCGGAGGAACATCTCCCTTGAAAATATCATTGCCAGTCAACTCATGAAACTTCTGGTTGTGTATTTTCTTTGCTGTCTTCACAACTGGTTCTTCGCCAAACAAGATATTGCTCTGACCTCCAGCAGGCTATGAGAATTACAGTAAAAATCCAGTGGTGATTAAATAGCTAAAATCAAAGATGATTACACGTCTGCACATCAGTCATTAAGGTTTCAACAAGCACATGCATCAAGGAAACCAAAGTTGAATTTTGCAAGCACCAATAAAACAACCACATGATAGGGAACCCTAGTCATTAGAATAAGAATTAAGAAGCACATGTGCTTTCTAACATGGTGCTTGAAGATGGTATGGACTATGGAGATGAACATATTCATTTTTACAGATTACAAAGAACAGTATATTCATGTTTTATTGGTCAACAAAAAACTAGAGATGCAGACAGGAAATAAGAGTGGAAAAAACTTAAAGCACAATTTAGCATCCACTAGATACCATGCCCGAATGACTACAAATGACAAACTTCAGGAATTTATATGATATAACACTAAAAGGTTCCATGATATGGTAACATGCCTAGTCATTGTGGGAGCCTCAAGTAGATAAAACAAACAAAGCATCTTAGCGTCTACTAGATTTTGTGCCAGAAGGAGAACTCTAGAAATGACAAACTTCAGAAATCTTCATGATATAAGAACATTAAAAGGATGCATGATAAGGTAACATGACTAGTCAATTTGGGAGCCTCTTGCTGCATTTAACAAGCATGAGAGAATTGAGCAGCACTTCTATTGACATTTTGCATTTTACTAGTCCGTTGTGAATTGACACATAGTAGGGGTGCTTCTGTCAAGTCATTGTTCCTATAAATGGACCTCAAAGATGATAATGACCAGTCCAAACTCAACATTTGGCTCAAACACCCCCCATGGGATGTAGAACAGAAAAGCATGAAACTAATCGTAACTTCCTACTAGAAGTAGAATATCAACCCATTACCAAACAAATACAAGAAAAGATTTATCAAACACATGAAGCAGACACTCACATTTGAAACTTTGACAGATGTACGAATGCTTCGAGGTGCAGGTTCCACGATGTCTTTGTTTTCTTTTGATTCCAAGGAGCGTGCAGCAGCGAGTGATCGGGGAACAATTTCAGAAGGAGGAGCAAAAATGTCATGTCCACTGATCTCCTTGAACTTAGCATTTGATATTTGCTTTTTGCTCTTCATATCTGACTCACTTTGCAATGTCCCACTTAACTCACGCTGCTTTGCCACTTCAGGGATAGAGGTAGGCTTCTTAGGGGAGATGCTCTCCTCAGTACTAAATGATATTTGGCTCATTCCAGTCATTGCTTGCTGAAATCCATGAATTGCAAGCACAAAAGGAGAATAGATATCATGATTAACCTTTGGTATACAAGTGATTACAAATGGTGATAATGAACTTTCTTAATAAAGACAACCAAATAAGTACCTGATAAACTCGCACTGTAGTTTTGTTATTAGGATTAGCCCCACCAGACTCCGATGCACCATCTTGACCATTAAAAATGCCACTGCCAGTCATCTCCTTTAATTTATATCCTGAACAAGGCTTTCTGGGAAAAAAAATGAGGGGAATGATTCAGATGGCTCAGAGAAAGCAAGCATGAACAACCAACTTGGATTTATGAAATAATCATTGTTGGCAAAGTTTGTTATGTTGGAAACCCATCAGAAGCAAGGAAAATAGGGTTGGGCGATTTATATCTCTGTATGTGAAGGCGGGTGTTAGTTTGCTCGGAAGTCAGAACTGCAATTGTCAAATCCTTCAAAAAAAAGGCCAATCTATCTTTCTAAAACAGTAAGACTATGCCAATCAGTTTAGATGTTGATTTGAACTCATAAGTAACATCAATGCACTTGGCATTCAATTAAAACAGGTAAAAGATCAAATTGTTTCCACTAAAGAATAATCTCACCTCAAAATTTGATTAATTTTAACTACGGGGAGTTCCAAATTTAAGCATCTAACAGCTCTACATCATATTGAGGAACCACCATCCTAAACATTATGGAGAGCGTAGGGCTGCAAATGATCTGAGCCATTCATGAGCCCCGACAAGGAAATTAACTATAAGTTCCCCCAACCATTTCTTTTTTCTTTTTAAAGAGAAAAAAACACGAAAAAAAAAATATTTTCAAGAGATTAAATCACCTGCCATATTTGTTATCACATTAACTCGGTTTACAAAAAGAGACTATTTCATTTCATTAATGAAGTTACTATTCATGACTTCAAAACACCCATCAATCAATTTTTTTTTCAAAAGTTCCCATCTTCTTACTTATTACAATCATTAACAACCATGAAACAGAAAGTGCACCAATAGATCTGATTCTAATAGAGAAAATGAAAAAAAAAAAAAACGAAGTTCGAATCTTGATAAAATATTCTATACTTGATAAAACAGAAAACTGAAAAATCTGAAAACGGGAAAGGCACAAAAATCAATAGAGAGAAAAAGGAGAGATCTTCACTTCTTCATCAGACTCTCTGCTTCTTCTTGAGAAACCTGACCTCCAAACAGCACTTTACTGATTTTATCAGACGGCTGGGAAAGAATGCATAAAAAAATCAGATACAAAATAAGAAAAAATCAAGTATTTTATATAATAATGATAATAAAAGATGTAAATTTGATGTTTTGATAATAATGTTTATACGAGTAACCTGGTGAGGGCGGTGGGAGGAGGCAGAGGGAGGAGTGGCAGCAGGAGGAGCCTCCTGCCACGTCAACAGATCGGCGGTGGAAGAGTGTGGCTTCCTCACCGCTGCATTTCTCTCCATTTCTTCTTGTTCTTTGCTTTTTCGAATATCTAGGCGACTGTCAGTACGAGTGCATGTGTTTGTTTGTTTTCTGTTTGACAGGCATTTAAGAGATAGATTTCTAATCTTAAAAGAGAGAGAGAGAGAGAGAGAGAGAGATTTTCAAATTTTGATTTTGATTTTGATTTTTAGTTTCTTTTTCAAATTTGAAGTAAGTCATCCAACATTTTTTATGAGGTAATATATATCCTTAAAGTTTCAAACTGTTCCACTTCAGTACTTATTTTAACAACTATTGAGCGTTGACCTTTGATTTTCAATTTGGTGTTATGTCAGTGCCTCTAATCTAATCAAATTGCTATTAGCTGATAGCGAAAAGATCACACACACACACATATATATAATCTTAAATTGATTATGTATTTGTTTGCCCTTATAATTATCTTATTTTTCTTGTTAATGTCACAGAACAAATTGTAAAATCTAAGCTCTATATTGTAAATTTTTAAAATTTTTAAGGGAGATATAATTTTTTTTTTACCTATAACGATTAAGATATACTTTATCATTTCAAAATAAAAAGGCTAAAAACAGATAAAAGTTAAGTTTCGCCATTGGAGGTTTAACACAATTTGTAAATAATTTTTTTTATATTATTATTTAGGTCAATGTTTGCAGAGAATTTTCTATTTTTTTATTATTTATATTTAGTAGAAAAAATAAATAAAATTAGTCTTAATATAGGAAAGATAATTTAGAATCCTTTTCTTTTCATAATATTTATTTGTTTGTGTTTTGATAGTATGAAGTTGTATAAAAAGAAAATTTATTAATATATGATAGTAGTAACTAAAAAGTAGTATTGATTTGTAGGTCAAATTAAACATTCGATCTTTATAATTAATACTTATTTTTAAAATAATTGTTTCCTATATTTGAATATTAGTCATTCGTTGAATGTTTCTTAACCAACGGCCAGATAAGGATTAGTCTACTTATTCATTTGCTTAAACAAAGTTAAGCAGCCCACCCCCACCCCCACCCCTACCTAAGAAAGAAAGAAACTCTTGCCCGGATTAAACACTGACTTGGTGCGTACAAGTAAAGAAAGCGCCCTTAGATATGAAACCCGGAAAACCACATCTCAACAAAATGTAATGAATCCTATTCTTTTTTGTTCGAGATATTAATAAGTAAAGCTCACATGCTATTTATTATGAATGTACTAAACCGATAAGATAAGTGAGTTTTTAATATTATTCGAAAAAAATAATTTTAATTAATACAGAAATTAGTCAGAAGATAGCTCTTGTCGTGGAAAAAAAAAAACCAGCCACTTATTTAACTGATAATGCACTAATTATATGTTGATAATTTAGAAATTATTAAGTGTTAATTGTATTAAATTAGTTAGTGGATAAGGTAGTAGTTAACTAGAAAGAAATTAAAAGGAAATGGAATTTATATTATTAAAGTAATAAAAAAAATTATTTAGTGATTTCCGGTTTGAATATTGCCATTAGGGATGGTAATGGTTTCCAAATCCGATGGATAACTGTCCAAACCGATCCGAAGAGGTAGGGTGGTAGGGTTTTTCGAGCAAAAAATCTACTTGTTGACATATTTTGGGGTTTTATACATGTAGAAGATATCGTACAATTCGAATTTTTTTTATTAAAATCTTAAGTTTTTTTTTATCTAATTTAAGAATTTTATTTTTATGATATTGTTTTAGACTCTAATGTGCTATATAAGCATACGTTGTAAGTTCTAACTAGTGATAACTTATCACGTGTCATGATGAGTCTAAATTGAATTAATGATGTGATAAATTATCATTGACTAGAGCTTATCGCATGTGCTTATATGATAAGTTATAATTAACTAGGATTTGAAACAATAAAAATATAATAATTAAACTTTTAAATTAAACAAAAAAAATTAAATCTCAATTAAAAAATCTAAATTATATAAATTCTCAGTATGCGTAAAACCCACGTACTTTGTAAGTTTAAACGGATTTTACACTTGATTGGGATAATAGTTCTTGTATCCTATAAAATTTGCTGGCGAGAAAGTCCTTCCACATGTCTCCGTCTGCACAGCCACAAACCATGGAACTCTCTAAACGAGGAAATAGGGCAGTCATGAAGAGATGATGTTAACATCTCGCAACTCTTCACACCTGTCTGAGAGTCACAGCTACGTCATGCTCTCACATTTTTGTATGCTTTTAACTTGTTTTCGAATGATTTTTCCTTTAAGAAGTAACCCTCCTAACTTCTAATAGTAACAATCGAGAAACGAAAGTTATCTTTAACCATCAAGTAACATTTTTCTAAGCAGGAAAACTCTGTTTCTTCTGAAATTGGGTGAGTTAAAAAAAGGAAGGCCCCTGGATGAATGTGTGTCCTAAGGTCAACAATCCTCCTGCATCAATGCACCTACTCTGGTCCCCTCATCACCCCATTCTCAACGATATCTTGGTATGAAACATAATATATATGTATTAAACAAAGAAGAAGGTGTGATTGTTTGTTGGGGTTTGACCAACTTTTTTCCATTTCAATTCAAATCTTTGGGTCCAACATGACAACTCGTTTCGTGTTCGTGGGGCTATAATAACTTCAGGGATTGGTTTTGAGGTCGAGCTCAATATAGGAATGGCAATGGGGCGGGCCATCCCCTCCTCCCTTCTGAAAAATTTTGCCTCATTTCTATCTCGTGGTATTCCACGAGTAATATTTTTTATACTATTGTTGTCTCAAACGGAGATAGATAGAAGTCTCTACAGGGTATTGATGTACCATTTAATTTTTTATTTTTATCTTATCTCGTCTCATTTTATTATTAAATTTCAAATTATAAAAAAATATAATTCATATAAAAAATAAATCTTAAAAGTCAAAAATCACATATTTTATATAAAGTATACTTATAATTTTAGGAATGAAGCATGATAAACAAGACGGGATGGGTAAATAACATCCCCGTCCCATACCTGTTCAAAATAAATATGAAACGAGACGCTTCACTTCGTTTCCTAGTTAACTCGAGAAATCCCAATGTTGATCGGAGCGGGATAAATTATCATCCCTAGCCTGAGATGGCTTGTTTTCACCATCAGGAACACTGCCCTTCTTTGGTTCATTGGACGTACATGATGCAAAGAATGTTGTTAATTTCACATTTCCAGATGAGAATTTGATTTTACTTTTTTCAGCCCATCCAAATTACTAAATTACATGAATTGGAAGAAACTACAAGAACTGATTTATTTTTTATTTTTTCTGAATATGGATTGCCGAATGTCTTGGTGGGTATAAATATCTACCCGTTGTTCTTGGTCAATATTGGTAAGTCTGGCAAGGAACAAGCAACACCTTCCATGGCCCACATTTACTCCTGCCATTTGCTAGATTGATTAGTCGTAATAAATACTAATGGAAAAGCTGGCTCTAACAGAAAAGGGTGCTCAAAGGTCAGACTATTCTGGGTATGGCAATTATATATGGACTAAATGGGCTGGGCCATGTATTCCATGGGACTATATAAACTGCTATATGGGATAGCTAGCCCATGTGAAGAAGTGCTATATTTTTATTTTTTGTCATGGTTGAGACACCAAGTCAAAAGATTGTATAAGACGAGTCATGAAACCTTTAGCAGTTCATGTTTATGCATTACAACATTTAGCAGTTCCTTGCCAAACTGAAGTACTGTGAAAAAAAAAAAAAAACCCTTCTTTTGAAGAGTAGTAAATTAATTTCAATCTTGATTATGCATCTGCATTCATGACTGCCATAACAAAATTTCCACATGCCCAAATAAACAATTAGGAAAAAGAAGAATAAAAGAAGAAATCTTGACACTAACTAGCTAGTGGGTACTTAATTTGCCAATCCTTGGTGCTTATAGTGCTTCGAAAGCACCCACTAGGGCAATAATATCATAATCTTCGCATCTGCATCCACTATCCTTGCAACAACCACATTCATCCAGCTTCTTTAGCCTCCCATTTCTCTTTTTCTTCTTCTCCATCTCTGCCATTGCTGGAACTCTAACTCTCATACCTATTTGCACTGAAGGAGGCTTGATATCATCAGGAACACTGCCCTTCTTTGGAACCATCATGACCCACTTTTCCATTTCCAAGTTTGGTGACTCAAGAACTGTTTTCCATGGAACCTCAGCTCTGCCTAGGAGTTGTGACCCTCCTATTTTACCAAGGATTGAATTTCTACTGTTTCTCCATCTTAGCTCGAAAACCACAGTTTCTTGCTTTAGGTTGTCGATGGAGTCTTCAGTGCCTAAACAATCCAGTGAGAAGGACTCGTTCCAAAAGAGGTTGGACTTTGCAGAGATTTCTTGGCTGTTCAGTTGGATTCTTTTGTTGTTTCCTGCAGAGATGTAGTATCTAACAAAGAGTCTCCCATGGGACTTGAATTCTACATTCTTTGCTTGTAGGATTTCTATTTCACAGCTAAGACAAGTCAAGAAAACTTGAGCAGCAGCACCCATGTTGAGACAGAAATTGGTTATCTTGAGATGAGAAGAGAAGCTTTGTTTTTGTTTTAAGTTTCTTTGGTGTAGGGAAGCTGTGGATTATGGAGTTGTATATATAGATGCATGCAAGGATGCTGGGTGGGAAGGTAGAATTTGCTTTTAGGAAGCTGCTTCTATGTATAGAAAAAGGGTGCAAGTGTGGAGATTATGACCCACCAAAATCTTAGCTGCAATGGAAGGGAAATTTAATAATGTCATGAAATAAGAAATGAATCAAATGAGATTGTGGGGGAGATTATATTTAATTAAAAATAAGTCCTTACAAATCATGAAGGGCTGCCATGTCTTAATTTGACCCTTCAACTAAGCTTGCAACTTGCAACAGCACTGGGTGCGTTATGGATTTTGTCATACATCAGATGAGATTATAGTTTTAAATCATGGATATTTAAAAAAATAGTCATGATTATTATCGTAAATTATGATTTATTATAACATTAAAATAACGATGACGGTATGTTTCAAAACCGTTCATTATATAATACAATTATGGTTATTTAAAATTATGAATGAGATACCGAGGTGAGTGGGCAGGGTATGGGGATTTTGTCACACATGGTATGAGATGAGATACCTAGGTTGAGTGGTTCCAGATTCTGTGTCCCTAACATTTACCACGTATACTACCAGGCTATAGAATCAATTTTGATCCTTCATTTTTTTTCCCTAATATGATCCTTCTTTTTTATCATATCTTAACCTTCTTAGGCCACAAATACCCTCCCTAAATTCAAACCTAAATTAGTCGTATCCTAATTTCGTTTCAAGTGAAGAATTTTGATTCCTAGTAATGTTTTTTATCCTTTTAATTACCACAATTAAGGGTTCATTTTCAATTCTCCAGAAAACAAAAAAGTTAGGTCCATTTTCAAAGTCAAAGCTTCAAAGTAAAAAGTTTTTCTCAGTTGAGACTCCTTGGTATTAAAAAATCAAACTTTCAAGTAAATTTGTTTTCTGGATCTCTGGAAAAACGATCCTGAAGACACTGAAAATACTTCTATATATGAGCAATTTAGCACAGCATTTTAAATCATCCAATCTCAGGGTTCTTTTACTTCATTTATTTATTACATTTAACAATTAACAAGTTTGTCTTTAAATGCAAAATTAAGGAAAGGAGACCAATATGGGAACAAAATCGAAAATAAATCACCACTGTCGTTGGACCAATTTGAGAAAGTGATCCGCCAACTGATGATTTTAAATTGGAGCAGCTATTGGACGATTGATACGAATACCTATCACAATAATCTATTTTTGACAGTTGTTCCAGTGGGGGATCTTAACCTTAAACGAAATCTTCTATCAAGCATATCAGACAGCTAAAGGCAATCCACTTTACAACTCAGAAGGTCTAAATGGACAAAGATAGCATCTCATGGAGATCCTCAAAGGATACCACTTTTATCTCCATGACTATGATATGTGGAAGAACCGTGAATTCTTCGTCTTTTCACCCTATATAAATAACATTAAAGAAAGTTTGATTCCACGGGTCCTTTGTGATTAACACGTTAGCAAGGCAACAACGCCTCGAGCTTATCTGTTGCCATTTGCCAACCCAATAAGAAAATCTTCACGTGATGTTTATCACTTGTCAGCTCAGTAATTTCTTGGCTCATAAAACTCTTGAAAAGAGTACCAACAGTTCAGTGCCCAATGATCCTGATTGATCCTCCTGATTATTTTATCAACACAGGCAAGCAGAGACGATTGTGATGGTTTTTCATACTTGCCAAAGTTGTAGTTTTTTATACTTGTAGTTGCTCAGCCCAATAAAGGGCGTCACAAGTTGTATTCTCTTGTAAAATTTGAGAGTGAAGATCCTCCCTCTGTTATCTGATCTGAATAGGGGAAACAACCCTTGTAGTCTCGATGTCAAAATAACCACTTTTACACTTTGTCAACAAATTCATTAGCACCTCTCTGCCCCTATGTCAATTGAAAAGAAAAGATTAAACGTGATTCCCGTCTAAATTTAAGGAAAGTGTAAAACTGCAAAAAAGACCATTTAGGAGGACAGGAGGAGGGTAAGTATTTTTCCTGCGATTTTATTAATAATTTGACCATTCAATTCTTACAACACAAGCGGGCAACGTATTTTCAAATCCTAGCCCAAAAAATTAACTTGATATAAAAAAAGGTCAGCCTGTACATAAAGATTTCTCTATACTACTACATGATTTCAGAATCAACAGTTTCTGCAATGACCTTTATGCGATTCTCTTCTCTTTCTGGGCCATGTTGATGCTTTCAGCAAAATAACTACACTTGCTGAATATGATCAAGATAATCAAATCTTCATGGCAAAATCAGAACATGGCATCTCCTCCTCTTTGCGGATTCATAATTTAGAGTAAAAATGACCGCAACTTGAGATACATGACAGATAATTAACTCCGCTGAATGGCCTAATGACTTTATTCCTCTACTCCATGTATGAGATCTGAGACCATCTTACATGCTCCAGATACATAGTGGCAGATGCTATTGCAACTCATTGCTTAATTGCACGAAGCTCCCAATGGCCCTCGCCATCAATAAGCCGTAGTTCCAGGGAATGGAATGGTATTAGAGCAGGACGCTGTGACATATGAGAGCATAATCAGTGAAGGAAAAGCAGTAAATTCTGGTTAAAAAAATAGTCACTGTAGCTACTTTTTGTGACTCAAACAAATCACATTGATGGATATCTGCTGCCGTCAGATTAAACAAGATATTTGACCCTGACTGGGTGCAACAGATAACTCGCAACAAACAAAAACAGTGCTCTCAAGCAGGACCAATTATAGAGTAAATAATTACAATCAATTTTCAAAGCACCATTTACCTGAGAGGAGGTAATGAATGTGATGCCCATATCAGTAGCAAGCTTATATAGTTGTTCCTCAACATCAACACTTGTTGCACTGCCACCAAAAGACAAGAAACTAAGATACTACGAGGTAACTGGCAATATTTCTTTAAAGGTTAACAAAAGTAGAGTTTGATGACATACTTGGTGCACTCATCAAGGATGGCAAATTTAGGCTTGTGAAAGAATAGACGAGCCTAGAAAAAAGACGTGTCAAATAGTTTAAGATCCAAGAGAAAAATCCTGAGACATCTTATTCAAACAAATTAAAAAAAAAAAAAAAAAAGAACTTAATTAACTTCCTCACCATGCCTAATCGCTGCTGTTCACCAAGAGAGAGAGTGTCTTCCCAATTCAAATTTGCATCCCAGCCGCCTTCTCTCTCCAAGAGATAATTTAGCCGAACATTCTCCAGAACATTTTTCAAACACATGTCCAGAATGTCTGATATTTCAGTAGATTGCTTACCTGAATTTTTTCCAATTATAACCCCCAAGGCAAACAATTAATTAAGAATGTCAGAACTCTAGAAATTTAAAATGACTGTTTATTTGTTACCATGGATCATGAAGGGGTCAAAACTCTTTCGGCAATAAAGCTATTGGAAAACCCAGTAGAAAACCTAGTTCAACTTTAATCACAGTCTAGGTGTTCCTCAGATGAATGTAGCAGGGAGCCATAGAGAAACAAAGAGTTTTGTATCAATATCTCCAAAATTCTACACATAATTTTTTGGTGCAAGGACCAAGCAATAGTTGCATTTCCTATATATAATTATGCCTTCAAATTCAGGATAGCTCAGGAAGTATTCGCTTTCAACCTTTTAAGCAAAATTATCATCAAAAAAAAAAAAAAAAAAAAACCACGAGTCTGAAACAAGTAAGAAGTCGAACTAATGCATGATTTCAGGCTCAGCCAGGAACCAAAAGATAAAAAGAAAGCCTATATGCATAATAAAGAGCTTTCTTTTAACTATTTCTAGTAAACTGCCAAAAGTTAATAGTGGTATATCATTTACTATGTGTCTCTTTTCCATTCTTTGGGAATATAAATAAAATTTGGTTAAATTCATCTTTCATTAATACTGGATCGTTAAAACTGGGACAGACAAAGTGTACCCATGTATACTCGTATCTAATGCCATAACATCCACTAGTCATTCAAAATGGAACCAATGGGGGTGAATAGCAGATGCAATTCAGCATATGCATCTTTATACAGGAGACATGGAAATATAAACTAGAAACTCGAAAACAAAACAAGGAAATGCAATTTATGCAAGTATGCTACCTTTTTCATACAACTTCAGAGTCATGAGTTCTGCTTCATCACGAGAGAGAGGATATATAATTTGATCTCTCAAGGTTCCCAAGCACGTATATGGTCGTTGAGGAACATAGAAGATACCACAACCTGATCCAGTCTCTTCACTAATATGTTGGGATGGTTTAGCAAGTCTTCCACTCGCAATGGGCCAAAGACCTCTGAGGACTCTGAAAACAGAACTTTTCCCACTTCCATTCGGACCTTAATAGTTTGACATACATATCAGGTGTAACATTGAAATATCAATAGCCTATTTGATAATATCACAGTATAACAAGATGCACAAGAAATCACTTCACTAACCAGTGAGAAGCAGGCTTTTCCTTTGCCCTATCTCAAATGTCAACTGCCTTGCCAACAATTTCTGTGCTGGAGTAATGATATCTACCTCCATAAAGGAAATGACATCTTTTGAGTAAAGCTCACTGTTCTTAGATGGAGATAATTGACCATTCAACGAATCCCCTGGACATGCAAAAACTTTATAAGGAAACTTTAGTAAATGTTTACTTCTAGGAAATAGGACCAAACAAAAACCTAACAACAGTAATGGAATCTCGGCACCAGCAATAGTTATTTACATAATCTAGAGAGAGAAAAAGCTTGGTATAACAAGAACCAGCATATTGGAAGAACTCCTAAAAAACAGAACATAGATAGAGAGAGATCCAAATGCTTTAAACATTTCAAAGAACTTTGATTTGCTCAACTCTCTGCAGCATTGCATTGAAGAGTAGATTATCACAAGCAGGTCTTCTCCTCCAAGGTTTAGGCTTCTACCTTGCTACCATTGGTGACTACTGCCAGCCATTTATGAATCATGACCAACAACATTTCTAACAGCAATTACTTTTAAAGACCACCATCTAGACAGGAATGAATGTGCTCCATGCAGACTCAAACTCTGGCTAGAATGATCCTTTTAGATAGGAATGTACTGTTCCCTATAACAAGACTATCACTTGATAAGCACGCAAGAAAGATAAGCTAGCTGATACTAATTCCTGTTATTGCGAAACTTGGAAGTATGCTTACATAAGACCAAACCTTTGGGAAGAGAAAGAAAATTGAAGTACATACGCAAATACATTGATGTTACATACTATTCTATATGTATTAGAAGTCAAATGTAATTAAGATACTTCTGAAATCCCCAGTGCAACTACCCATTGAACCATTCACCCCTTGCAATAAAGCATCTCTTGGGCACGCTCATGGTTTTACTCGGTGCCAGGACCAGAAAATCTGGCAAAATTAGTTTCCTCAGTAAAAAAGCAACCATTTTTTTTTTGGGGAGATTTGGTACGAAGGAAAGTAGAATTCCCAAGAGGCTGGAACGGAAGATTCCAAGCATTATTCTATTCGGTTGGTTTGGGAATGTCACATTCCTGGGCATATGAAAATTTTGCGTCTGGAATTGCCGCAGTTTAGCAAATTAAGATTCCCAAGAATATACGGTGATGGATACCAAATGTTACCTTAATCCTACACACGTGCACACACACACACACACACACACACATATATATCAATGTTTATGTTGCTCGACTTCAAGTCTTTCTTCCTCAGTTTTCAATGACATTCAACAATATCTCTTATTAAAACTATTGCTTTGTACTTGGTTCCAGGGCTAAAAATTTATATTAAACTTTTTTCCCCAAGCATACAGGCATTCATTTTCACTTGATCCCATCAATTCTTTTTCTTGTTTTTGTAGCTCAACTCTTAGTGTTTTCTTTTCACAGTTTGTCACATGCAGTTTTGTTAGCTCAACTTGCATGTAGAATAACATCAAAACAAACTCTCCATCTCTCTTCTTCCCCCATCAAAGGCACAGGAAATAGGAGTACTATAGATAGTTACGAAAGTAAGAATGTACCAGACTGTGCAGCATCCAAAAGCTCATCAAGCTCGAAAATTCTATTTATGCTGCCAGAAAGCTCAGCAAACTTCTTATGCAATTCAAGGATGTCTCCAAAGGCTAAAAAGCTTTGAGAGACAACAGATGCTAAGTACCGCAACGCATGTGCCAGATCACCTGTAAAAACTAACTAGTATGAGAGAATGAGAGAGATGCAACTTAAGTATCATACTGATCTCACCTTGATTCGAGGTCATGGCTCGGTCTCCCTTGTTTTCCATGGCATACAACAAGCTCAAACCCCAAGTTACATTATGTGGAAGTTGCTTCGTCACAAAATCATCAAGTATGCCATAAGACCATTTCTTTTTCAAAAGTAACATGGAATGGTCCAGGAGTTCCTTGAATCTTGACTCAATCATCTGCTCAATTGAACAAAGTACGAACCATATGAATTACTTAGGACAAAAAAATATGATGAGTGAAGGATATCCCACACTGCATTGCAACAAAAAAAAGTTGTGAGATAAAAAATGCAGTTTAAATGAAAGACAACAAGACAAATTCACAATAAGAGTTCAACTTCTCTAGATGAGAAGATAGAGGACGGAGATCAGTGGTACCATTTTAACATGCATAATACAAATGGTAAATTAGTACCTACCTACAAGAACAATTTCAAAACTTCGACATTTTGACCATCGCCTTGCCGAGGAAAAAGACTGGGTAAGGGTGTTAGACACATACCAACGTCTGACACAGGCTTGATCATTTTTTATAAGGTTTCCTTGTATTTAAAAGATCACACATAAATATCCATGTCCATTTGAGATATTGAATGTATCCAACTTTTGCACGTCAGGTAAATGAGGATGAAGTAATAGATGCAAAAGACAAAGGCTTGTAAGAAAAGGCACCAAGGTGATGCCACCTAAATACAGAGATTAAAAATTTTAAAAAGAATTCTTCGTATGCCAAAAGTATATATTGCTATGCCAATAATCAGTTGAAGAGAATAAGGATTTCTTTCCCCCTCAATGTTGTTCGATCACAATCCTTCCAAATAAAAATAGTTAATTCAATAATCTATCTCTCTATTCCACCCCTCAGTTGACCTAACTGACACCTGCAGCAGTGAATCAGTCCCAAACTTCCAAAATTTTGACAATATCTACTTAAAAATCAAAAAGAAAAGGAAAAGGAAAAGGTTTCAACACTAACTAGCCACTCAAATTTCAGTAATCTGTAAATTTAAGTCAATTTTCCACATTAAAATAGCTTGAAAATGTAAACTTCAAGAAACTAGTGGACACTTAACACAAGCAGAATGACAGTCAATAAAATGTTGATCAGGCTTCAAAAATGTTGCAAACTGTCAAAAGTAACACCAGGGACACTGCTATATTAATCAGCAAATAAAGGGAAAGTACAAGTTTGCTTTTGAGAAAAAAATGACAAGCAAGTCCTATTGTAATTTCTAAGACCCAAAAAGTTCGACTTTCAAGTTTTTCTTCCAACTGAGTTTACCGTTTATTATAGTTCATGTAACACCCTGACAATACTCTTAAAAAACTAGTTGTTTGACTTTTCTAGAAAACTTTGTAACACATTATGTAATTTTTTTCTAATAAAATAATTTTCAGCTTTTTAAACAAAAATAACTTTTAAAAAATATAAAAGCCTTGCTATGATATTTACAAAAAGGAAGTGATTAAAGCCTTATGTATTATGATGTGTTTGTCGTATAACTTATTATTGCTACGATTCTTTAAAGGTTTAAAGCACCTCCTTATACTAATGGTCATCTTACTTTTCAGTTTGCAAAAAAAATATTCACAAATATGAAAGAAAATTGTTTACAATCTTTTATAATCATAATTTCATTTGAGTTTACCCAAGACTTGCAACGATGATATGATATACCAAATTTATATTACAATTATAAACTAAATTTTATCATTACAAACTTTAAGAAAAAAAAAACAAATCTCAAAAAAGTTTTTAGGGTCAACAAAGAAGAGGGAGGAAAAAAAACTTGAATGACAATGTTTTGCAAATATATGAAAAAGAACCTGTATGTAGAATAATCAAAAATGAACTTCGCTGGGCAAGAAATTTTAAAAGTGAACTTATTGGTCTGTAAAAAATATAATAGAACTTTTTAGTCTTTTTACTCTATAAAAATGAACTTTTCAGTACTTTTTTTCACTATAATAATGTGCACATTTTATTTTTCCCACGACAATGTTTAATTAGCAGCTAAGCAAAAGGTAAACATTCATATTAAATAATTTCAATAATATTTATCTGTCTTCAATCAACCACGCCTCCACTATTATGAGGCAGTATTTACCAGAAAACAAGGATTTACTCCCCTTTGCACATTGAACCCAAAATAAAAATTACCGTTATTCTATCTATGGTCATAGACTTTGATGACTTGCTGTTTGAACCACATTCAATTTATAGTGCATTATGCATGTCTAAAGACCAAAGCCCAACATTTAGAAATATTATCACAGCTAAGGCACCAATTGGCATTTAAACATATGAAACAGTACACTGACAAAACACAAGCAGCTTACAGCTTTTTCTCGTTTGCCACCTCCAAAGAAAGCAACAGATTCGGCATGTGTGCGCAGTCTCTCATGCATGAACCTAAATTATTCATTGACAATGTAAGACAATCTTTTCACACAAAAATGCAGTACCAATCATAGTTGTCCATGCTATCATCCATATTCAGATATACTTTTCTTTTTTTTTCTTTTTTTTTCTTTTTGGAAAGGGATGGACATGTAAAAAATACGCATCAACGCCAAGTGTGCAAAGCAGACACTAGGTCTGAAATTACCTAAAGATTCCTTCAAGTTGTTGCTCTCGACTTGCAAGATCACCAAAATCAGGAGTAACAGTCCTCAGAAAACCCAAACCAAGCAACATATAAGTGTACAATATGGCAACTCCCCTCCGACCTGTTAAGAGCTTCATTCTCCAGGTGAACCTAACACATAGAACAATGGAATTATTATTTTTAAAGAGGGAGGTTGATGAGAGGGAGCAGGTAGCAAGAATTCATGGAAATAAGAAACCAAAATAAATAAATAAAGATCAGAGTACTCACCACAGGATATCTACTGATGGCTTTACCATTCCAGTTACCAGTCCGGACAAGTCCGTGGTTAACTTTTCCAGGTCATGAGTTATTCTCTGATCTGCATCAATATTTTTGCTAGACATGTGGAAAACCTACAAGAAATATATTTGACATGAATTACAACTGTATTAGATGCAACAAAAAGAGTACAAGGAATAGACAAAGAGCCCCAACAAATGGGAAGCCATTCTGAAGAACTTTTCTGAGTCAACTGAGAAAATTGCAGCATCTAAATTACATAAACAAAATGTTCAATTCAACACTGACAGCTGGCTAATTATACAAGAATTTAACTTATTCTGCAACGTGTTCTAAGCACACAAGCTCAGCACACTTCTGCATTCAAGTAAGAGGCTAACAAGAAGGAACTGATATGAGTAGACTACCTTGTAAAACGTATTGTTTCTCAAGTAGTTCTTTAGTAGATGTTTAGTCAAACGAATCCTCCATCCAAGGGCCAGCTGGGCAGTCAAGTGTCTGTGGAACAAGAGATAATTTACAACAAGGGAAGTGTAGATTACACTACTAAGTGTTCACCAAAAAGATGAAGATACGTTTGAATGTGAAGCTTTGGCAAATCAAACCATGATAAGCCTAATAACGTCAATACAAAACTTTAAGCCATGAATTTGGGATGAAAAATTAAAAGAAACATAAGAGCTTCATAATCCACCCCTAAGATGATTTTTTTTCCCTTTTAGAAAGAAGGATACATGACTAGGACTTCCCAGGAGGTCACCCATCCTAGCTTTTGTCCAAACACATTTAACTGGACAATCTTATATCACAAGCAAAGGAAAAACATATTGGACATCAGAGCCATTCAACTTTACCGTTTTGACTCTGAGCATTAATGACAAGGGCCACTCATACTGACCATGCTTACATAAGTGATACGGAAACCATGAAGAGCAAACTTATGATCCCATGTCACAGGCGACAAATTAAAATAACAACCAAAAGCTTGCAAAATGCAAGGATCAAATAGTCTAGAAAAATCAAAAAGGCAGCACTCATAGTAACAGATCTGGTTTGAGCTCTAAGCAAGTCGATTAAGCATCAGCAGTACCTCAATGAAGGTGCAATAAAAGAAGAAGCAGCACTTTGAAGAACACTAATGCCTATTAATCGAACAAAAGATGCTTTGTCCTGCTCCAAAACAAACTTTACAGTTGTACCTGTGAAAAAAAAATGTTTTCAATAACAAGAATGTTATCCCACAGAACAACAAAGCGGATATTAATACCATTCAAAGAGGCAATCCGATCTGATACAAATGTTCTTGAGACAACAAGGAAAGCAACTGCCAATAAGTGTGCCCCTTGTTTGTCAAGTATAGATGGTACCTGAAACATAGGTAATAAAAGATCTGTAAGGAATGGAAAAAAAAAACAGAGGCCAGATACTGAAATTTTTATGGGACACTAGAGATTCACTGCAGGTCATAGAAAAATAACAGTGCAGACATACTGCAAAAGGTTTATGTAATTGTCGCAGTTGATGCAATTCTTAGTTCAGCAAACATGCAGATATCAATTGTTATGTAGTGCATAGAGAGAAAAACAACACAAAACAAAAATTAAAGTAGAAGAATGGCTAAAATATGAATAAAATTGAAGTTGGAACAGGATATTAAGGTTTAGGTATCCATAAAGAAGCCTCTAAATTTCAACTTCACAAAGAAAAGAAGACAGGGATTCGATTACTTATGCAATATCAACAACCCAAATCTTCTCTTCAACTAATCAAAACCAATGTTCTACCTCACATTTGGTTTAGCATAGAAGAACGTGAAAACATAAGTTTCAAGTCCAATCTAAAACGGTCAGAATGCCAGCTGCAGCTTTGCTCTAAGCGCTGACATAGGCCATCAGCAAAATTGCTTACTGGTGACACATTAGGGGCACACATCAGCCAAATAAATCATCAAAAGAGGCATGGGGACACTTCAAGCAAACTAGCACATAAAAATTCATGTAATCTCCCCCAGAAAAAGGATCCCGTAAAGATTTTTGCATCACCAAGTGAATTTGAGAACATTTAAGTCAAATTGAACTTTTGAATAAATAAATTGATTGTTCAAGGATTAAATTGTTGAAATGTCTAAAGTTGAGAGGAAAAAAAATGAATTTTGACCAAAAAAGGACGTGCAAAGGAAGAGCTACCCACGGAAGGTACCATTCAGCTTTTTTGACTCTGTAGGCAGACGTTGCAAGACAAGTTTGTAATGGCATTGCCTAAAATTAGCAATCCTCAAGCCATTAGTGGTATCATTAGCACCAGTGATTTTGAATGCACTCACCAGTATTTTAAACATGGAAGCTACTCTCAGTGGCAATGCCCTTGGAGCCCTTTGAAGTGGTGGAACAATGGGCAATGGAAGATTATGATCTATGTCAGGCGATGCTGCGACCACCTCCGAAATATACGAATGTGTAACCTAGATAATTGCCGCTAATGAGTTCTACATGGAATAAAAAATCCAATGGAACGCTACAAATCTATGTTCACAAGAAAAAAATATGAGAAACATTAATAAAACCTTATCGCTTGTGGAAAATGCTTTTTGGACTACCATCGCATCGTTTTTGCGATCTGTCTCCAAAGCCCCTGCAACATCAGTCCCAGCTTCAGTCAGGGCTGGAGCATCCTTCCTGAAGTTCAAAGGGTTTTAATTAAAATATCTATGCTTCACGTGAACATGCAAACTAAGAAGATTTACCAACTTGAAGTACTAACCCTTTGTAATTAACATGCCAGCCTCCTTCTCCATCCAAGGACAAAACCACATCATGAAACGCAACTAGAGCTGGACGATGAGATATGGTTATGCAACACGTTCCCATAGCTCGTACTTTAGCACAAAAACGTTCCTCCATATCAGTAGTCACAGCGCTAGTGCACTCATCAAGAATTGCAAATTTAGGCTTATGGTAGAAAAGCCTGGCCATCCCCAACCTTTGTTGCTCCCCCAGTGACAGTTCCTCACCCCAATTAACCTCTTTCTCAGGTGGATAACGATCTAATAGATACTCAAGGTCAACCTAGAATATGAACACACAAAGATCAATTAAGCAGAAAGCAGTTATAAAATTTCAATACAACTACAGAATTGTTAAAAGATCGACCATGAAAGCAAATTTTGGAGGAAAAGAGGGGTAATATGAGATAATTACATTTTTTAACAGCTCCACCATTCCACTATGGGTCAGTGGTTCAATCTCTTGGTCTACAGTCAGAGGATAAATTAATTGATCACGGAGAGTGCCTACAGCAGTATATGGCCTTTGTGGAACATAGAAGATTTCCTTATTAAGATCAGAACCGACCCCCGGTTTCACAATATGGCCAGAAACCAATGGCCATAGGCCACCTAAAACTCGGAAAAGTGAGCTCTTTCCACTGCCATTTGGACCTTCAAGAGAAAATGACCATATATATAAAATGACTATACATATTACATGGCAGCATAAAACCAACGAACAAAGGAGAACAGTGATGCAAGGAAATGGAATAGAAATATCAACGAATATATGTTGCAGGATTGAGATTCTCTTTCAAGCTCAGAAGGATACCTGTAATCAACAGATTAGATCCTGATTCGACTTTAAGAGTTAGATCTTGAACCAAAACATTACCATTTGGGGTGACAACCTGGAAACCATTATTAATATTAGAACAAAGAAAAATCTCCCAATATAGAATGAAAGTGCATATAATTATCTTGATCAATAAATACCAAGTACCTCGACACCAGAAAACTCAACATAATCAGCTTCACTGAAGTAGTTCCTACTTCCACTTCTCTGCAGAGATGATTTATCATCATTGCTCAGCTCTCTCGATACAGCTATTAATTCATGAATGCGGTCAGCATAACCACTGTAATAAAGCACATGTAAAGTTGTCATTGCAGACATACATGCTTGATGCAAAATCTGAAGAAATTGATATTAAAATAAAAAAGAAAGGCCTCATTTTAGTCCATAATTAAAATCTTCATAATGTTAGATATACCTGAGACGATTAAGTCGTCTTGAACTAATAGAAAGAGTTCCTAGGGACTGAAATAGTGATATTATAACACTGGTGTGATATCTTAAATTGCTCAACATTTCTGCCCTTCCCAAAGTTGAAGACTCAGGTCTAAGTTGGCCAGAAAAGAAAGGCTCGATAATCAAAATAACAGCAACAGTAGCACCAAGATACTTCAACAAAAAGTCTTGAATCATTCCAAACCACCAATGATCATGCAGGACAGTGCTCATGTGTCTAATCAGGGTCTTAAACTTCTGCTGGATATGAAACCGTTCTCTATGTTCTCCACCATAAAACGCTATGCTTTCTGCATGGGTCCTCAAACGTGAATGAAGCTGCCTATACTCACCTTCTAACTGCTGTTCTTTAGACATCAGCTTCCCAAAAGCAGGAGAGAAGTTTCTAATCAAGGTTCCTGCTCCAAATACATAGGCCTGGACATCGCATGTCAAGTGGAAAACTATAAGGCAGCAATCTTATTAAGCTGAGAAGGCAATCAACAGCCATTCAATAAAATTGTCTTCATGAAATCTATAATGCCAAAAACTCCTATCCAAATATAACAAAAAAGTCAACTAATTACCACCATCCAAAACAAATACGTAGGGCTAGCATATGAACACAGGCGCCAAGTGTAGAGGACACCATCAGTAACTGCTGTCAAATCATCCAGGACAAGTTCACTCAACTCTGAACAGAACCTTGGTACATCACTTGCAATTCGTTGTTCAGGGTTAGTAATCCGGCCATCGACATGTGATATTTTATAGTATGCCATGTTCTGAAACCCAAAGGAAAGCTTTATGAACAACAGAGAAAACAATGTTCAACGACTGAGCAAAGTTCAAAATATATTCATTAGACAGCATCTCATGAAAGATCATCTTTGCCCACATCAAAGAGTACGTTGGAAGCCTCATATTTCTGAATTGTTGAATGGATTTCAGAAGATCCATATTCGATCCTAAATTGCGAGTACTATCATGATTTAACAAAACAGGATTTCCGTCAAGCATCTCAATATTCAGTACTGCAAGGTCAAAATGATGGATGATAGAACTGCCATTTTTTTTTGGGGGGGGGGTTGGGGGTTGGGGGGCCTTTTCACAGCAACTAAAAAAAGAGACAGGCTATAGCAAAGAGAAATAATCATACATGCCAGAGAAAAGTTATATTTCTACCATAAAAGGAGCCACTTTACCTCAAAATAATGTGAATGGATAAGTTTTGTCAGTATTTTTCTGAAACAGAGACTTAATGTCCCAGTGACATACTTCGAAGTAGAATGCATGGTTGATAGAAGGAAACACAGTAAGATATTTTCAGATATCAGACGGAAAAATAACGGTACACGTCGGAGAAAAGCAGCACGAAACAAAAAGCCCTGCACTTTCGCTAATCGGTTGCTCAGAGTAGTTTTCAAGACCTGCTCAAAGGATGTAAGCACAATTACTTAGATAATGCCTGTGTTCATAAAAAGACACCCAAGCAATACTGAATGGGTGGTAACATGTGCGTTTAGGGAAAGGGGGTGCTTGAATTAATCAATAAATAATCTACAATGAATAAACCAACATAAGATCCATTTTGCACTCATATTGAAAATTAATAAAGACGCTTGAAAGTAAAAGTCTTCTTTTTTTATTTTTTCCAATGCTTAACCAAAAAAGTACAAGAATGAACGAAAATGTCTGCATAATGCAAATCAATGATAGTCCACCTGCTCCATGGACCAACATTGCATCAAATAATCTTGTTCTAGAAATTAGTTTTTGAGTTTAGAAAGGGACCAAAAGGCATAAATATGGAGCCCTTAAGAAAGGTTCTTCCTCTGATAAAATCCATCACGTTTTTTCTTCTCCTTTTCTCATTCAACAATAAGTAGCACTTTTGTTCTCCTTTTTTTCTTTTTTTATTCATTTCATTGTTGAATGCTGGTTTGTTAGTTGCGATTTGGGAGTCAGAATGAAGATGATATTTGAAGTCAACTACGAGTACTGCACCAGTTTTGACTATAATAGCAGGCTTGAAAAACCTTCACAATGACACAAAAACATTCTTTTCCCTAAAAGAACAGCTCTGAAAAATTTAACATGAAGGGGGAATAAATCATCTACTTCTAAGCGGAAAACAAAGTGTGATCTACCTCTTCACATTATTTAATTAAAATTGATGACACCCTGAAGCTGCAAGTTCAAACCAGTAACAACAGAGTGCACCAAACATCCAGAGTATGTCAAAAATCCTAGTTCTATCTTGTATTACTATTAGTATTATATTGTTTCATAAATCCTTGATCTTGACTAGGAGCATCCAAAAATCCAACATTTTACAAGGACATTCATCAGAAAAATAACAAGTTCCACACAAAGAAGGTCCAAGGTTGTTCTGATAGTTCTATAAATGAAATAAATCAAGTTAGTGCCATTTACCAACAGATTAAAAAAAATAAATAAATAACCCCTCTTCATCTAAATAAACACATCAGAAAATGTTATTGTGAGATTTTATTGACAGGAAACTGATCAAGATGCACCAGTTTGCTACTACTGTATCTCATCCCATTGTCATCTTCTGTATTCAGTTCTGACACCAGGTCAATTTTTTTCCCCATAACCTAGCATCATTTCAAATGAGAAAGATAGTGATACTGTATAACAGTAACAATTAGGTGAACATGCATCTAATACAGCTCTGTTTCAAGTCTTCCAATCATATTCTTGTACACAAGTGAGCTACATTTGAAACTTTTTTTAAATGTTTGTTTTGTATGATGATCTAGAATAAAGCTTTAGGATGAGTATAAAATAAAAAAGGTAAACCAGTGTTATATAAACCGTGAACCTAGAAGAAATCCATAAAATCCATACAGTTATACTACTGTCTGATAGAGATGTAGCTAAAGAGGATTGCACAGACTAAGAGAAAGGAGGGAGGGAGGGGGGCCTTAAAAAGATACGTGATGGATTTAATTGTGCAAGTATCAGACAGGGTAGATTCACACGTGACAAACAATCAAGAAATACAATTCACCACAAGGAAAGCTTAGATGAATAGGAGATTTAAAAGATAATCATATATGAGTACACGGAGAAGAAAGACTTACTGCTATGGCAATCATAGCCAAAAGGTCCCTGGCACCCATTTTATCCATATGAGACAGAAGAAATGCAGCTAGGACTTGCATTGACTTTAAACCTCCTTTCTTTTGTATAGTTTTCTTTTCATTAGTAACCAGCCTATCTGATATCTTTTTATCATCTTTGAGTCCATTGGAATGATGAAAAGAATCAGATTTCTTAGAGCTAATCCGTGACTGCACATACGCAGCAGTCCCACCAGCAGCTAAGATACCAGCCGCAAGCAGTAGAGATTTCCTGCGTGGACAACAGAAGTTAGACGAATGCAGTTTCATTGCTATGGAAGTTCTTTGTTAAAGTGCATCAGGAGCAATGGCATGTTATAAACTGTTCCAGAACAGATTTATGATTCCTCTGACCAACTTTCTTTCCATTTTATTTTATCTTGTCTTTTACACAGGCAATTTCACATACTGGCAAATTATTATTATTAATATATACTTTTTTTTTCATTTGATTGGTAAAAGTGTGAGAAACTGTCAAAGCAGTAAGGAAAAGTTATCAACTGGTAAGAAAGCAAACAAAACTATCAAGTTCATTGACAATAAATAAACTATATACAATAATGCAAAAGAAACAATTTATTATGTTTAAGAACCCTTCCTATTAACCAAAAAAAAAAAAATCAAAAAAATCAAAGTGCCAAAAAATATAATCTTAACTGAATCCTAGAGAATACCCTATTTAATTTCAGTTCTTTCTACAAAAACCAAATTAATGCTGAGGTGTGAGACCCAAAATTTCACACTCAGACTACGAAAGGTTTCTAGTGGCATGAATGACAAACAAAGGCACCCATTAAGCACATCCTTCTTTTTTATTTTCAAAACTGGAAATAAATCAATTATTAATCGAGTAATATACAAATAAGCAACAGAAATGTAACATCTTCCTCGATTTTAAAAAAAAAAAAAAAAAGACAGAACGGTTTTTCGATCACTGTTTATCACAGGGAATATGAAATAAAAGTCTACCTACCTACTAAAAAAATTTCCCTCCAAATATATTGAAACAGAAACTTCTAGATTCTATCTGATTAGCTAATTATACTGCTAATTAAGAATAACAGTTGCAGTAATTTATTCGAGAATCTGAATATTTTCTACTGTGTTCAAGAATCTGAATAAATGGATAATAAATAAATAAAATAAAATAAAATAAAAGCAGTACCTTCTAGAGGCCAAGAGGCCTCGACCATGCTCAGTTAATTGCAAAAGTTGAAGAGAAGGCATGGCGGAGAATCAATCAAGAAGCAGCAGCAGCAGCTTGAGAAGTGTCGCTACAACTCACACGAATCATTCATTTGTTTCTTTTTCTTCTATCAATCCGTTGTTATTGTTGTTGCTGATCGAAAATGAAACCCTAGATTTTTTATTTGTTTTCAGCAAACATAATAAAAAGAAAATGGAGGAAAAAAAGAGAGGACGTAAGAGCAGTCCTAACAAGAAGGAGAGAGAGAGAGAGACTGGGACAAAATTGAGGATGGATGAATGAGCAAGGAGTACTTCCCGGTACTCGTATTATGTTTTATTATTAGCTTCGTATTACTATTACACTATTCTTCTCCATATGGTCGCAATCAGTTTTTTTTTTTTTTTTTAATTATTGATCATTAGAGGCATTCTATGGTCAATTTCAGGGCAACAAAAGTTCAAGGTAGTGGAATTGGTATCTTCTCTTATCTCTAAGAGAAAATGATCAAATTAAAACTAAATTATTGAATTCATATTTATGATTTATTGTACAATAAAAATGAAAAAATAATAATTTTTTTTTGAAATATCTATAATTAAAGGCTATTTTGTTAAAAATTATCTAAACATAATTTAAAAAATATATATACAAAATATGCTAATATGAGATAACAACTAATAATCTTCTTAATCTGTATAAAAAATAAAAAATAAAAAATATATTTTTAAAATAGAAAAAGTAAAATAATAAACCATAATTTTCAAACTAAGTCTAAAGAAGATATAAATGATCAAATTAATTTTGTTTCCACAAAAACGATACAAATTGAATCACGAGAAAGAAATGACATATTAGATTTTTGTCCATATATGTGTGGAAAGATATGGATTAAACAATATATCCACATCTAACGATCTTCCATAGCGAGAGGGTTAAAAATCACACATAAAAGAAAAATGTATTTGACCAGCAAGTTACTGTTCTAAAGTGACTCAAAAGTATACAATTCGAATTTTAAAATTATATTTATTTTAGGAAAGTGGTGGATGAAGGGTTAGTTAGGCTGTGGGATTTGGTAATGAATGGTCGTTAGGGACGAAAGCGTGAACAAAACTCTGTTTCTAGAAAGGTCATAATGCGACATTTTGATTTGAGTAAACAGCTTTGGACGGGAAGATGCATTATATGGAGCCACGATGACACAAACAAAAAGGAGAACTTGTAACCCCCGTTTTCAGATTTCCTTCTGACATTATTTTGTATTGTTTGTCTGTTTGGGTTTAGTTGTTGTGCTCTTTGATTCCACACATTATAGATTTTTTGTAAAGTAAAGAGTAATATTTTTTGAGTAAAAATTGTTTATTGTCAAACGTACTTCTAATTGTTTATTGTTTGTTGAAATTTAATTTTTGAATTATAGCTCAAAATAAAAAAATAAAAAAAATCTTTATCAATTATGGCAGATGAACTTTGTGATTCTAAATTCTATTAAGGAATGAGAATTATTATTATTTTTTATTTTAGGAGCCATCATATGTGGGGATCTTAATCGAACACAAATTACAAATGTTAATAATGCCCAATAAAGAATGATAAAATTTTGTATATTGTTGATACAAAAGTGATTACTTTGCCGAACTTAAACAATTTTTTTTTAATTATTATTCTTTAATACTCTCGTTAGTCATTATAAAATAAGTTAATTTTTTCTAAAAAAAAATACTTTCAATATGTTCTTATTATTTGAGTTGATTTCTTACCTATCATTTTAGTTAAAAATTTTATAAATGATTTATATCTATTAATATAAAAAGTAATTTCAAAAAGTTGATCAAAAATTTTGACTAAAAATATAAATTAAAAATCACATCAAATAATAAATATAAATTAAAAATATTTTTTTTTCTATAAATAGATTGAAAATTTGATCAATTTTATAAGAACAAACGAGAATATTAACTTTTTTTCTCTCTTTTTTTCCTATTCTTCTAAGGAACTGCCGAATAAGAGAATAAGGTTATGGTTGAATAAGAGAATAAGGATATGACTGATGGGTAAGCTTGAGAACCCTAAGATGTGATATCAAAAAACAATATATAAACATATCATCAAACTTTCATGGGTACTAGAAGGGGTTGAGAGAATCGACAAGGCATCTGCCCGTTCAACATCCTAATCATTGAACTCGAGGGAGAGTGGATTGCTTGCTATTCAATGCGCGTTGCAGTGTTGGTGGGCTTCATGTCGTGCAAAATAAATAAATGTACTTTTTAGTAATATTAAAACGGCATGTCGCAGAAGTGTCTGGTATTATTTATTATTACTATTATTCATCAGTAGAGTGCCTGGTGGTAGTCAGTTTTCAGTCTTAACTAGCAAATCTATCTATATTAATTATTTTTTTAAAAAAAATCAGAGTTATATAGCCGAATTATTTTAATTTGAGTGATACTAGATTTAATAAATGAAGTGTCACAAAATTACATCAACGAAAAACAACAATAATGTTGTAATAAAACATACTCTTAGATCTTTTATTTTTTGTGTCTAATTATTATTCGTAAAATAAATAATCTTACTTTTAATTTGATAGAAACATTCGTTTTCATCGTTTCTTTTTTTAGTCAACTCTTAGTGGCCAAATATGAAAAATCTTAAAGCATCTAAATAAAGATTAACAGCCCCACCATTTACAAATAATATTGTGTGGAAAGAAACAACACTTAAACAATTAGATTCATTTATTAGCTTAATATTGAATAATTGTCCTAATTATTTTTTCCACCAAAACAAGTTTGATTGCTAGAAAGACATTATTTATAGATATTGGGTAAGAAATTCCAATTACGTAGTCTAACGAAATTTACAAGCAAAATACATTTGAGTCCTCTGACTATTATATTGTTTTAGATTAAGTCTTGCCAAGCTCTTTCGTTCCGCAAACCGTTATTAATTTTAATCATAAAGTATCAGAAAATCTAAGACAACATTATCTAATCAGCCAAACAACTTTATTTAGCATTTACTTTTACAAAAACATGTTATGCACGTGATTAAAACATGGATTTTGATTGCAAGAATAAACAAATGATAGATGAAAGTTTTTTATTGCTTCAATTATTACAAATAAATATTATATTCGAACTTTTTGATTGACAAAGAATATAATCATAGCCTATTGATACTTGGAAATATTTAATGTTGTTTGCCCTAAAATCCACGATAAAAGGATGTGATAACAAAAATTTAATCAAATAGATGACCTAATTTCCATTTCCCACCATGTTTAAAAGAAAAAAAAATTGTGATTATAGCAGTTAAGGCCTCCTAACATACATCTGGAAAGGTATTTTGTATATGGGTTAAGATGACCAAAATTATGAACTAGAAGGACCATGACGTTGACGTGTCTTAAAGAAGCAAATTGCGTAAACAGAATCTGCAACGTTTAGCGCCCTTTCCAATGGCAGGTGGCGTTTGAGGCTTGCGGTGGCGTATCCTATCGAGGTCTGTCCAAGTACGCTAGATAGTGGAAAGCGGAATATTCACGGCACTGACAATAACCATAGTAGCCGTGATTATCATACAGTAACCAATCCGATAAATGTGTTAAATGCGTGACCCCGATTTAATTCTATAGTTTTATATTATTTGCATCAATATAGAGCAGGTATGGATGGCTATCATAATTAATTTTGCTGTTTATTGTTGGAGAAAAAAATCTTCTTTATTTAATTTTTGTAAGGATACAATACAGTAACTCTTCTAATATATTATAATGGTAGTTGATGGTAAGAAAATTAATATTCGACACAAACTCCATTCATTTCTTAAAATATTTCATAAACCTTTTCTTTTTTACTTGTAATGCTTTCAATAGGATTGAAATTACTTACTTTTGATTGAAACTGCTTTCTTTGATCCAAAAATATTTCAGTATAAAAAGAAGCTTGTTTGCAATATTTTAAAAAATACTTTTCTCTTCGACGCGAGAATATTCCATCTAATTTTACCATACAATAAAATAATTACTGTTAAGTACTTTATTTTGAAGGAGCCAGATGTGAGTAAAATTTTGAATTACAATCTTTACACTACATCACTAGTTTTTTTATTTGCGTTACGCTATGGTTAGATAAAACATATAAAATTATTTAGAGAAATTATTTTAGTTTAATAATCTGTTTTATGATATAAATCTACAAAAACATATGAAATCAAAGGTGAAAAAAAAATTATAATTTTTTAATCAAAAATTTTGTATTTAACTATTTCTTATTTGTGTTTTTCATGATTTTTCCTTTAGAAAAATGATTTATCCTTGTTAATCTATGAATTATTAACTAAAAAGAAAATTAAATAATTTTTTTAAAAAAAAACTTTAGTATTTCATATGATTGTGTCAAAAAAACATAAATAACAATTATTAAAAGCTTATATAAAATTGAACAATAAATTTTTTTATTCAATATTGTTGAGAATATCGGTTTTTGAAAAAATATGAATTTAAGTTTAATATATTTATTTTAAAAAATGAATGATATTAAAATAAAAATATATTAATTTGAATAAGTGATTAGGCCAAAACATTATTTTAATTATTTAATTAAAAAAATAAATAGTAAAAGCTTAGTGTAGAAAAATAGTATTATTATAATATGATCATAATATTAATAACATATGACTATATTAAAAAATAAAAATTAAAAATTAAAGTAGTAAATTTGAAACAATAAAAATAATTAAAAGAAAACACTAAAACAAAATGGGATTAAATCACAATATAATTAAGTTTAAAATTAAAAAATATATATAGAAAATTCGAGGACCAAGGTGCTAAAAAATTGATATAAATAGTGAAAGGAATAATGATTTGTGAATGTGGGAATAGTGATTTGTGAGTGTGTGAATAATGTTTCAAATAGTGAATAGATAGTAAAATCATGTTTTACCTTAGTTTTATGTATGTATAATCTTTCTATTTTTTGCTCGTTATACTTGGAGAGCTTTGATAAAGTTTGCCTTAATAAAAGGATATGGTAACAAAAATTTAATAAAAGAGATGATCCAATTGCTATTTTCCAATATGTTGGAAAGAACATAATGCAATTATGAGATAAATACAGTATAAGTACATCGATTTTTAAATTTTTTTACAAATCAAGCATATGATTTTTTTTAGTACATCGATTTTTTAAAATTGTCAAACAAGTATTTCCATCAATTTTTTCTTTAAGTGATAACGTATTCTAGTGTTGTCTTTTTTTTTTTCTCAATTTAGTACATAAATTTTAATTTTTTGCTTAAGTATACTGTTTTTTTTAAATTATCAATTAAATATTTTCGTCAATTTTTTCGTTACACGATGAAACGTTCGTTGCTCTCACAATATCAAATTTGCACTCTTTTTGCTAGAGAGAACTTTCTCCTCAAATTATTCTGTAATTTTAAAATTTGCCTACTATCATAAAGACAAATTTAATTTTATAAAGAATATTTTGCATAAAAAATATATTTACCTTAGTATTTTTTTGATTTTTTTTCAAAATTTATGTATTTAAATTCATTAAAAATATATATAAAGTGGATGGATGAGATTAAGACATAAAAAATTAATATTATTAGTCCAAAAAGTAAACTAAAACAAGAGATTAAGACAGAAAAATAATGCAATGGGATGAATTTAAGACAACCAAAAAATAAAAGGTCAAGATAAATAATAAAAAAAACAACGGATCTATAAAACCGTTAGGTGCTTGTTTGATAATCGGGAATATAGTGATGGGAATGAGAATGGAAGTTTTATTCCCACGTTGTAGCGGTTTTGTTAAAAAAAATGAGGTGAGAATGAGAATTTACATACAACTTTATTCTCATATAGGATGTGAAATAAAAATAAAAAATGAGAATGAAATTTTTTTTCAAAATAATAATATATTTTACTTGTTTATTGTCTATTAACTACTTTTACCATCACCACAACCACCATCACCACCACCTTGACCCACATTACAACCATCACCATCACCTTTATTATTTTTACAACCATTATAGTTTGATAGAATTATTTTTTTAATCATTATTTTTATTTTTCTAAAAATTAGATATTAAAAAACTTAAATTACATTCCGATTCCTCATTTTCAAAATAACAATATATTTTATTTATTTATTGTCTATTGACTAATTTTGCTACCACCACCACTACAACTACAACTACCATCACCTTTATTATTTTTACAATCATTATAGTTTGATAAATTTATTTTTTTAATAATTATTTTTATTTATCTAAAAAATTAAATATTAAAAAATTTAAATTGTATTTCGATTTCTTATTAGTATTCCAAACACAATATAAAAATATAAATATCATTTTGATTTCTTAATTTTTATTTCAAATTTAATATTTTTATTTTTGATTTTTTATTTATGATAATCAATCGACATCATAATTTTCTAAATGATGGTAGTTGGTAAAACCCAGGAAACGATCAACACTATCTACCGTGCCCCGTGGGTGCGACATCCAATCTAATAAATGTGCTAGACGCACGACATCGAGTTAATTCCACTGCTCAAAATCTTATTAGTATTTATGATTTTCATATTATTTACGTCAATGAGTAGGCATGGATCCTTATCATAATTAATTATGATGGCTATTTCTTAGAGGAAAAAGCATCTTTATTCAATTATTTTGAAGGATAAAGTACTCTTTTAATACAATATAATAGCAGGCGATGGTAAGAAAATTAACATTCGACACAAATTCCATTTATTTATTAAAATATTGCATAAATCTCTCTGTTTTTTTTTTTACTCGCAATGCTTTCAATAGGGTTGAAATTACTTTCTTTGACCTAAGAATATTTCAGAATAAAAACAAGCTTATTTGCAATAATTTAAAAATATCTTTGTCAAATCTTTATTTTATTTAACTAGCTCACCACTACATCATTACTACTATTAAGGGTAAAGCGGATAGTATTTGTTTATTGGTGAGACATTATTTTTTGTTATAAATTCTTATCTCAACCACATATCAAATTGCACGAATATAAATCGAAAGACTAGTCAATAATTAAATAGCACATCATTATCTAGGCACTTTTTAATTCTTAAAAATTATTCCCTGAATGCTTTTTTTTTAAATTAAAATTTTTGTTTTCTATAATTTATCAAGAAAGTTATTTATTGTCCAAAAAATGTACTCAAATTTGATAGTGAATTATTTCGTAATGGCCTTGTTATTATAAAATAAAACAGTAGCGTGTTTAAAAAAAAATTTGCATTTTTTATATTTTGATTTTGTTTTTTAACACATGTCACGAGGACATATATTAATTGATACAAATAAAATATTTTAATTTATACTATAGATTAGAATTTTATTCAATTATGAAAGGGGATAAACTAAAACATTCAATTCCCATCAATCAACGTAAACCTCTACGAAATTATGAAAATAAATCCACTTACGAAAGCAAAACATTTAGGTATTATTTGATAAAAATAAAAATTAAGTATTGAATACGTTAAGTACTCGAATTTTAAATGCTGAATAATTAAATATTAAATATGTTTCGACAAATTATTTGATATTTATTAAAAATTAAGTGTTGAATATAATAAGTTTGTTTGATAAGTATTGTTACTCGATATATATATATGACAATTTTGAGCTTTTAATTATAACATAATATTTTAATAAAAAATAAATAAATATTAAATGAAAATGATTAGCTTTTGGGTCAACAACAAGAACAAAACAATTGCAAATCAAACCAAACGAGTAAATAATATCTCTCAAGGATCACTTTTGAAGAAGACAGTGCTAAAATCAGAAATCAGAACTGCCATTTTGCCAGCAGAAATAGCAGGACTATATGTATGTGAGCGCCTAAGTGATAAAGAGAGCTTGCAAAATCGAAAATGGCGACCTCATGAGGTCTGAGTGTCTCATCAACGCTAGCCTCGTACTCTAAACTCCCTCTTCAATGCTCTTTGCCTCCCTCAAATTCCAAGGTCTCTACTCTTTTAACTTGTTATTTTTGAATTCAGCTCTAATTGCTTGTGCTTTGACGTGGGTTCTCTATAATGCTTCCTATATCATGTCAATTGATATGTTTGGTTTGTGAATTTGAGAAATGCATCGGGAAATGAAATGGGGAAATTTGGGGTTTGGGTCTGTATGTATTTGGCCTATAAAGGGCGGTGCATGTGAGATTATGTGTCACATGACTCAACTACATCATATCTGAAATGTGTTAAAAACATCGATGATGATGGGATTAGAAAGATACGAAGAAACATAGATCAAAACCTAAAAACTAAAATAGTTTAATTTATAAAAAGAATCAATCTTTCTCTAAGAAAAATATATAAAAAAAATGATTAAGATATCAATAGATATGAAAGAAAATCACTTATAATAGAATGAAAGAAAAATTATCTGCAATGGGATTAGACCTTGACATTTTAGATTTCGAGATGGAAGCATTGATAATAAAGAAGGTTTCTTCTATTTTAATAATTGGGATAGTAAAAATTATTTTTCTTTGTACAACTAAAGTTATAAAAATTAATAAGAACGATATAATCATATTTAAAAAGTTTTAAAAATATTTTAATTGAACGTATTAATAAAAAAAATAAGTAAAAGCTTTAACTTGACTAATTAAGTAAATTTTGATTGAACTTAAATTTTCAATAAGAAATTATTTAAGTTATCAAACAAACTTTTTATAATAAATACTATAACTTAAATTTTTAAGCTATTTAAATAAGTTATTAAAAACTTCTAATTTCAATCCATTAACTTAAACTTTTTAAGTCATATGTTCGGGTTTTTTTTTTCCTAATGAAAAAGAATTTTGCATCATTAAAACCGAAACGAACAACCACCAATCCACCATTGACTACTGACTAATGACCATAGCTGGACGACCACCGTCATTTAATAACAACAACGAGAGGTACAAAAGAGTAATTACAGGGTTCATAGTTGAGAATTGGATTGCCTTTGAAATCAAAATCTTAATTACAAAACCCTTGCTTTTTATTCAAATCGACATTTTTGTCAGCTTATATATTATTCCTTACTCAACGTGACTGCAAATAACAGTACCACCAGTCCTACCTTTGTCCTAAAACATAGGAAAGCAAAGAAGGAAGAAGATGAAACGACATGGCATGAGTTAGTGGGCTAAAATAGGTCGCGTCAAAGGTGCAAAGAAAAAAAAAAAAAAAAGAAATGGCATGATACGGCCCACTACGCTGTCGTTGACATTTGGTATGAGACTGGTTGCAACTGTACTGTTACTGTACTTGACGAATGACAAGTTAGATGAGACGATTTTATAATTGAATTTGTACTGCCCTAATGCTACGCATCAAATTACAAATGCTCTAAAACACAGAGCATATTTACTGTGCACTTATTGTTTCTTTCACTGTTTAATGAATGAATAATGTTTTTCAAGCTTTTTTTTCTTTTTTTTACACTTACCTGTTAACCTTTTTTTTTTCCCTTTGCCAGCCTTTTTCTAACTTTTTACAAACAAGTTTTTTTTTTAAAGTAGTTTGGTTTCACTATTACTATTACTGGGGCAAGTGTTTTTTTTAGTTTATTTTTACTGTACATGTTTTTTTCCCATCAATTTAGGTTTTTTTATTTAATCTTTTAAATTCTTAGGTTTATTTTATTTTAATATCTAAAATTTTAATCCTCTAATTGATGCACTACACATTATTTTTTTCCTTTACTTTTTTTCATCAATTTATGTTATTTTGAAAAATCAATTTTGCTTTTTTTTTTCATCAATTTATGTTCTTTTTTTTATTTAATTAGGTGTTAAAATTTTAAAAAATCAATCGTTATTTTTTTTTATACAAACTGACTATTATATAATATATGCGATATTTTTTATATTTATATGATATATAAATATTTTTTTACTTATGTATTCTTTTTATAATTTTCATAAATTTATGTTTTTTTATTTAATTAGGTGTTCTATCTATCCGTAGCGTTATGCGGATATTTTCAAAAATTAACGCTCTCGTCAACATTAAATAAGAATTTTTTCTCATTTGTTAATTTTTATAAAACTCTATCCATTAATGATAACTTTATTTTTTGGAATACAATATTATAAAAATTATATTTAATTTTTTTTTAATTCTCGATTAATATTTTAGTTAAAATTATTATATTTTTTTAATTTCAAAATGAATTCATAAAGAATAATGATCTATGTTTTTTTTAAGTAGAAAATTTATTTAAAAAATTCAAAAAAATTAAGTGAATAAAAAAATTATAAAATTTTAAAGTGATTTTTTTCTATCGAACCCGCAACGTGAGAAGGTGACTAGTACAATCTAAGTTATTAATGAAATATACATGAAAATTATCATACTCTAGGAGTACTGAAGATCTAGCCATTAAGTTACCAATACCCAAAAGGCATAAGAGCATTTTGCTGCAAGATAAAGATATTAAAATTGGATTCATGTTTTTTATTTTTTTATGTTCAAAATGATATACGATTTGAATTTTTTTATTTTATTTGATGATAATGTTATTTTCATTGACTTACACGTCAATTAAAAATAAAGATACATACATACATACATATATATAATAGAACATTTTGCTGCAACTTTTAGCGCGCTTTCCAATGGCAGAAGACGTTTGTGGCTTGCTGTGGCGTATCTGATCGAGGTCTGTCCAAAATTCACTAGAAAGTGGAATGTTCACGGCGATTATCATACAGTATCCAGTCCGACAAATGTGTTAAACGCGTGACCCCGATTTAACCCTATAGGTCAAAATCTAATTGGCATCTATGATTTTTATATTATTTGCATCAATATAAAGTTGATATGGATCGTCATCATAATTAATTTTACTGTTTATTGTTGGAGGAAAACAAAGCATCTTCTTTATTTAATTTTTATAAGGATGAAATACAGTAACTCTTCTAATATAATATATTATGATGGTTGGTGATGGTACGAAAATTAATATTCGACACAAACTCCATTCATTTATATATATATATATATATATTTACTTGTAGTGCTTTCACATGATTGAAATTGCTTTCTTTGACACAAAAATATTTTAGTATAAAAAGAAGCTTATTTGCAATATATTAAAAATATTTTTGTCTCCTCAAATTGAGAATATTCCATGTAATTTTACCATACAAGAAAATAATTGCTGTCAAGTCGTTTATTTTGAAGGAGACACATATGAGTAAAATTTTAAATTACAGTCTCTATAGTGCATCATCCTTCTAGTTTCTTTTCGTTGTAGTTGGCGAGCTTCGATATAGTTTGCTCTCAAATCCACCATAAAAGGATATGATAACAAAAATTTAATCAAAGTGATGATCCAATTTCCATTTTCCATAATGTTTCAAAGAAAATACTGTGATTATGAGATAAATACACTATACATATATCACTTTTTTAATTTTTTTCTTAAGCAAATATATGGATTCGAATTTACGTTTTTTCAATACATCAATTTCAAAACTGCTGATAAAGTATAGTTTGCTCTCAAATCCACCGTAAAAAGGATTTGATAACAAAAATTTAACCAAAGTGATGATCTAATTTCCATTTTCGACCTTGATTTGAAAGAAAATAATGTGATTATGAGATAAATACACTATACATGTATCATTTTTTTAATTTGTTTTTTTTTTCAGTCGAATATATGGTTTTGAATCTACCTTTTTTCAGTCAATAATTTCAAAATTGTTAATAAAATATTTTCATAAAATAATGATATGTTTGTTATTTATAGAATACCGAATTATAATTTTATCTTATTTTTTTTAATCAAGTACATGGACTTTATTTTGTTTGTTTGAATATATCGATCTTTCAAAATTACTAACAAAATACTTCGTTAATTTTTCATTATGATAAAATGTCTATCACCCCTATAATATTAAATTACAAATTTGCCCTCTTTCGGTTGGAAGAAACTTTCTCCTCAAATAATTCTATAATTTCAAATTTTGCTTACTGTCATAGAGATAAAGTTAATCTCATAAAGAATATTTTGGAAGAAAAAAAAATTCTATTTTTACTTTTTTATTTTATTTTATTTTTAATTTTTAGAAAGAATGATCGAATATATCTTCACTTTTCTTTTAGTTTTTTTTTTTCAAATTTTATTTATTTAAATTTGATATAAAAAAACAAGATTGAGACAAAAAAATGGATGGACAATATTAAGACATGAAATTTAGAGTTTATTTATTATAAGTTTCAAATAATGCATACATTTAAAAAAATCACATGTAGATTTTTTTTTTTTATCATTTCTTAATTCAATTTTAGAAAAAAAATTATAAATTGACTTATATACCTTTTTAAGAGTTGGTGTTATGATATTTGTCATCATTCTATTTTTGCTACCATGTGGACAAAAAATAAAAATTATTTGTTATTTGTTTATTTTAGTTATCATACTTCCTACCTTGTTCAATATAAACTTTTATTAAGATTATTTGATTTTGTATTTTTGAATTGTGTGGTATTTTGAATTTTTTTACAAAATTGATAAATGAAATATTATCTTAATATTTTTTTATTATACATATAGTAGTTGAAATTATTTTATATTCGAGCAATGTATGAAATGCGAGTAAGCATAAATTTTATATAAAAACCAAGATAAATTTGATAGAGCACCGAATCATATCCGAGTTCGTTAGGATCCGAATCAAATTTTACATTTTCAAAACCCGATCTAAATTTATAAAATTCAATCAAATCCGTTTCAATAAATAAATTAGATCTAGATCTATTATGATTTGATCTGTTGACGAGTCCTAGTCATAAGGACATAAACTAATTGATACAAATAAAATATTTTAATTTATATAATCAATAATTTAAATTGTAGATTAGAATGTTATTCAATCATGAAAGTGAATAAACTAAAACATTCAGTTCTAATCAATCAACATAAACCTCTACTAAATTATGAAAAATAAATCCACTCATTATAGGAAAACATTTAATTTCCATCAATTAACTTAAATTTTAAGTCATATGTTAGTTTTTTTTTTTTTTTTATGAAAAAGAATTTTGCATCATTAAAGCCGAAACTAACAACCACTATTGATTAATGACTGTAGCTCGACGATCACCGTCATTTAATAACAACGAAGAGAGGTACGAAAGAGTAATTGCAGGGTTCCCAGATGAGAATCGGATTGCCTTTGAAGTCAAAATCTTAATTACAAAACCCTTGCTTATTGTTCAAATTGACATTATTGTCAGCTTTTGTATTATTCCTCACTCAAGATCCAAACAAATAACAGTATCCCCACAATCTTACCTTTTGTCTTAAAGCGTAGGAAAAAAAAAGCAAGAAGGCGAAACGACATGGCATGAGTTGGTGAGCTAAAATAGGTCGTGTCAAAGGTGTAAAAAAAAAGAAATCGCTACGCCGTCACCGACGTTTGGCATGAGATTGGATGAAACTGTACCGTTACTGTCATGACAATTGACAAGTTAGACGAGACAATTTTTTTTTATTATTATTTTTTCTGTTTTGTGTTATGCTACATTTTTATAATTGAATTTGTGCTGCCCTAATGCTACGCATCAAGTACAATCTGAGTTATTAATGAAATATGCATGAAAATTATCATACTCTAAGTGTATTGAAGATCTAGCCATTTAGTTACAAATATCCAAGAGGCATAAGAACATTTAGTTACAACTGCCCGATGACTCAAAACAGAAGCCAATTACTTAAGTGATTAGAATTTTTTTCGCTCCAACCGATCCTCTATGGTAAGATTACAAACTTGTTATTAGCTTTGAAGTTGATGGTATAAATTTACTGAACATAATCTAACAGGAGAGAGGAATATAAGAATATCTAATTTCCCAGCACTGGTCAATCGATCAACGAACGATCAAATTAGGCTGATTGGGCTTCTCAGATGGGACCCAACCTCATGTGTTCTTAGAGCAAATTTCTCTTAATGTGTTTATAATTTAGGCCTTTTAGCCTCTATACTTTTGGACCTATATATGGACACCCACTGACTCAATACATCACTAACACAAAGGTGAAAAGCTAGCAATAGAATGGATGCTTGGCTACAATGCATGCATGACTAGCAAACATGCGTGTAAAGCTAATAATTGGTTTCCTATTTCCAAAAACAAAACATGGCTCAAAAGCTGTAAGACATACCAACAACGAACACCACAAAACACCACCTCAATTAACAATTATTAGTAGAGTGATTTCACTGCTAGCATGTCCAAAATGAGAAGCTCTAGTTGTTGAACACCCTTGAAAAAAAGACACCAAAATGACAAAGCAAAGAGGTAATAATCACTCAAGAACAAAGAATTGATAATTGAAGAGGGTTTTTTTATATACACAAGCCTCCTTAAAATCACTCAAAAGCTTCACATTCTCTAGACTAAATTTGTGCCCTACACTCAAAACCTTTTGTGTTCAATTTCTACAGTTGAAATCAACAAGAATTGGGGAACAAAAATTAAAGAAAATAAACAAAACTTAGAGAACAAGTTTGCTTGTAGACACAATGGCCAATCACATATTTCTATTGTACTTGTTTTTCATGAAACCATGCAGGAATTTTTGGTCGTTTTGAATGAGTCCTCCAGGCTCCATTGTTGCTGGCATTTAAATCAGCGTTTGAAGGATCACCTGCTGGCCCAAGTTCAAGATTCATCTTCCGCAAGATGCACATTGTACCCGTGCTTTATACCTGTATCAAATCAGGTACTGAATAATGAACAAACACATTCAAATTCATTACAAACCACAACAAGAATTTACTAGAAATATCAAATTGTACCTTTTAATGTTGCTTTATCATATTTATCTTTCCTCTCATCTTCATTCTTCCATTCACTATCGTCATCGTCGTCATCCATTTCAGCCCTCCCATCATTTCCTATGTCACTTTCACTTGCTGTTTCCCATTCTGAACCATCACTTTCCTGCCCATAGATGTCACGAGCATCACCATCACCGTGGACACCCCCATGTTTTAAGGCTGCCTCTCTAAATAACCAGGCTGCACGCATCTGCTTTTTGACTAGTCGTTCAGCATAGTCAGGAACTCTGTTTTGCCTCAAAGAGAGGTCAGGATCATTTGACTGAGAGCATTCATTAATGAACAGAATGGCATCTAGCAAGCTCTCTTTAGCTAAGCCGAGCATGTCATAAGCCTGAGCTCTTCTCCAGAGGCTTTTGGCATGACGATTAAGAGGGTTGTGAAGACACAGTGCATGTGTAGCATCGCTTATTGCTGCCAATGGCTGTTGTAACAGAAGATGACACTGAGCTCGATTACTGTGCAGAACGACTCTCTCTTTTTTGGATCTTATTGGACACAATGACAAAGCTTCTGAGTATTTTGAAGCAGCTCCAGCTATGTTTCCTGATGAGAATAGGGAATTTCCTTCAAGCTTGACCACTAGCGCAGCTGCCTGCTTAATATGGAGATCCTCTTTGGGCATGTTCTTTTCCCATTTCAATCTTTGTTTGGAATTCAATACTTCCTCAATCAGTTCCTTTGCACGGTTATTGATAGTGTTACGCCCTGTCCCTTGTGATTGTAGGCACTCCTGAAGAACATTAACAATGGAGTCCCCAAGCTTTTTGTGATCCCCAAGATTTGTAATCTCTGCGAGGTCTACAAGTGCAGGTACTGCCTTATCAATGACCTATTAACAGGTCAAGAAAAATTAAGAAAGAAATAGCACACTTCGTAATTACAAGTATAAAACATATTGCAACAAAAGAAAAAAGTAAACAGGACAACAGAGACATTGTATCACATTTCTGAAATGTATTTCCATGTAACAATTTAAGCAGGATAATTTGCAGATTTACATTAAAAGAAAACACCATGAGATTTTCATTAAAAAAATCCATATAAACAAAGCTGTTGCTCAATGTATCTCAGTTAATGGGAACATGCATTATTATTTGGAACACACTGTGATAGTTCACATTTAAGCAGAAAATCCGATAATTAAAGTTGAAAATAATACAAAAGGCTATGTGGACACGTTCCCTGGTTAATAAAATCGTGGAAAATGAAATGGTTTGATTGTTACCACACAGGCACATGCCAATGAAGAGAACTTGCCATTCGAAACCCTTGATGCAAGGAGTTATTAGGATCTTCCACAGCATCTTCTCATTTAATAGGTTGTTAAGGCTCCAAACTTTTCCTCAATAGGAAATAATTTTCTTTTCAGTTTTGTTTTACTTTGACAAAGAAAATTCATTACAGATGCAAAGGGACACAACCCAAGAACTGGATATGCAACAAGAGAAACCCCAAGAAGTGAAAAGAGTAAAAAATTAAGATGTTAAGAATCAATAAAATGCATAGAAGAGAAAAGTATAGGGAGCTGGAAAACCATTCAAACAACAACAACCAAGTCTCAGTCCCAAATTAGTAGGGGGTTGGCTATGTGGATTATGAAAGTTAAAATATGCGCAAGCTTATGCAGCTCATAGCCCAAGAGATGAAGCCTCCATCCCTTAAAAAAATTTAACTATCCCAATCTAACTATATGCTACCAACAGAGCAATAAAACATCCTTTTCAGAGATGGTAAAAAAAATGTGTCTGTAACTAGAAATAACAAAAAAAAAAACAAAAAAAGCATGTGCGGACCAAGGATGTGATTATTCAGCCTAACGAAATCTTAAGACAATATGTTAGTCACCATAGTCCATTGCATTTGCAAGATAAATTTCAATGCGCAATATTGGTATGCAAAAAGAAAAGATATCGCTTGCATCACCAAAGTCAAAAACAAATTAATAGATATTCAATTTACCTTATGGCACGTACTTGGATCTTGGATCAACCAAAGAAGACAGTCTATAGCCATATACTGCCAATCATCTGATGACCTAGCTATATTACACAAAGCCTCAATAATACCAGGACAGCTGGCAACAGGCACCCTACCAAGCTTATGATGACAAATTGTTCTCAATAAACCAATACCAGCAGGCGAGTTTTCATTAACAAGTCCACCCCACATGCCTGGCAGTTTTACCAAGAATTCAGGCTTGCATATCGTAGGAAGAAATTCGGGCTTGAACGCAAAGCAATTAATGAGTTGAAGTGACCAGCACTGTAATTGACTAGCCCATTCTTCTGCTTTCCTAGACTCCATTTCAACACCACCCATGCCACGGGTAAGCAAGTCACAGTGGTAACTGAGTCTTCTATCAACATATTGGTAAAAATGTGAGTAAACTATTTCTAGTGAACTCATTGCTAGTTGGATGGAGAGTTCCAGAATTTCACCATGATTTGCCACGGCAGGAAAAGTTTTGGTGTATGTGGCCAAGTGTCCTAATGCTCGAACTGCCACTCTTTGTTCAACCCATGTCAACCTCCCCCTCAAAAGCTCAACCAAGGGAGCAATTACACCAGCATGGACAGCACTTTCTGCAAACTCTTCCATGTTCATAGTGTAGGATCCAATAATATGAGCTGCATAGTAAGGAATGTATATATTTTGGTCATGAGAAAGCCAGCGGCGGTTCTTTAAGCCCTTCCATATAAGAGCAGCCATGCATTCAAATATTCCCAATTCAATGAACTCAGGGTCATTTGGATGTGCCATAGCAGTGTTCCAAAGTCCACTGATTGGAAGAACCTGGCCATCATCATCCTGAGAAGGAAGTTCTCTGAAGAATTTCAATATACTTGCTCTGCGCTTACTTGGATTTCCTTCCTTCATGACACAAAAAAAGCATCCTGGATATGGACAGTCGGGAGATCCTTTATCCATTTTCAGACAACCAGCTACTCTGAATTCATAAACTGCCAAGTGAATTCGTTATTGACCATGATGATTCATATAAATAAATTCTACACTACATAACATCCAATAATGACACACATTAGTTCATGAAATTTCGAGATGGGACCATATGAGCATGGTCACTTCCATTTTTCCTAAGAGAGCTTCCTCTAGTGTGTATGCACAGGAATTGCTAGTCAAGATCAAAATGGTTATACATAGAAGTAACACAAAAATCTACTGAAGTAACTAGGACCTTTGCCATCATATCCAAATTCAATCCAATTCCGAAAATCCAAAATATCAGTTCCTGCCACACTATTGAAAATGGCTGCCTCCTCCCCCTTAAAAAAGAAGAAAGAAAGAAAGAAACTCCTATTTGCTATACAAGTTCTCATTTTGAGCCTTGACTTAATTAGCTCTTGAGTACTTAAAGCAATTCGTTTAGCTGTTTGAGTCAATTACGATGGAGTCAGTCATTCTCCATTTGACTGGTTGGCAACAAGAAAAATATGTGAATGAAACAAACCATTAATTATTAAAGTTCTCCAAGAATATATTTAATAGTATAAGAAAAACTCTTAAGCATAAAAAAACACAACCATGACAATCTCTTTTCACATAATGCACAAGCCCAACCAAAAAACCAATTGGATCTACAAGAACAAAACTTTAACACACAAAATTCAACATAAACACCAAAAACGTAAAAACCAAGTCTTTAAATAAGATCCAAACCCAAATAATGTCCCAATCACATAGACAGAGAGACTACAAAAGAGTCCCCCCACCCCACCCCACACCACAAAACAAATACACACCGTAGCAAAAAATGACGCACCTTTGAGGGAGGGTTCCTTAAAGAGAGAAGCAAGGAGAACAACAAAAATCAACTAGCAGTGAAATTTTAAGCCCAAAAAAGAAGAAAATAGTGCTTTTCTTGTGTGTTGTTTGAAAGCCAGATTAACTAAGACCTGCTTTTCTGTGTTCACTCTTGTTACAGAATGAGAAATGGTAGGAGAGAGAGAAAGGGAGAGAGAGAGAGAGTAGGGAAGTGGAGTTTTAGGAAATAGCGATGGTGTTTTTGGAATTGTATGATTCTGACAGCGGAGAGAGAGAGGATCTTCTTGTATGAAAACAGTACACTCTCTCTAGCGCTACTATGTCTTTGAAGCGGTAGTCCTGTCTTAATGCAATATAAGATATATATGAAAAGAAAATCCCTTTTTTTCTCCCAACTTACATTTCTTTGCTCCCCCTCGGCCACTCGCATGCATCTTCTTTCACTTACTCTATGTATCTTTTTAATTTTTCGGTTCTATGTTTTAGATATTCTCCTGCCAGTCAGATTTAGTGTTGAAGTTAAATCTATTTTTTCTATCTAAAGATAAAACAAACCATTTAAGCAAAAAAAAAAAAATTACAAAAAAAATGAGAAAATTTTATTCTAATATCACAATTATATAATATTGTTCTTTGTTTTGATATAAAAATTAAGTTTGTAGTTTTAACATTGTCAAAGTTACATTATTAATATATGGTTAAAAGAATTTGCTACCATTTTGCTTCTTTTTTTTTTTTTAATGGTATAATACAAGATAAATAGAGATGAATTTGTTGGATGACATTAGAATTGAGTTTGAGAATGCTGATAGTACTTGCAACTCTTTGAGAATATTAAATTTTTTAATCAAATTCTTTTTATCATCATATCTCATCAAACAAAATGAAATAAAAGTTTTTCATTTTTATTAGATGTCAATATCAATATGTAAATATATTTACTCTCAAATAGTACAACGTTAAGTGATTTTACATGTATGTCTTTTTATTTTCAAAATAGTCTTTTGTTTATTATGTTTGGAATATTTTTTCAATCGGCCATTTTGGCAATTTTGTTTCTAAAATGTATTTATATGGTAACGTATTTTGATATTTCAAAAACATCAACAATTTTTATATATAAAAGCAAATTATTCGAGACTGCGCGTGGCGATGTGGACACTGGGATGCAAAGGTTAGGAGGATGGGCCAGGCATAATGGCACCAACTATAACACCGTTGCCTTTGTTTTTTTTTTTTTTTTTGGTTTTGGTCCCATTTTCTTACACGCCTGCCTTTCTGGTCTTATGAGTCCCTCTTTACCGTTTTTTGAACTGCAGAAAACTTGAAATCCCACAAATGCCCCTATTTATTCCGTGCTATAAGGTCATATCGCACGCAGGATTTCTTTTCATTTTCTTTTTTAAATAATGGTTTTGCAAGTCTTCTCTGAAAAGAAAGAAAGAAAGAAAAAAGAAAAGAAAAGGACAATAGTGATGCTAGCAAAGCAATTAGTTTACTAAATATTTTCGCGACTTTAAATTCTTTTATACTTTAATTATTAATATATGTTACGTTCAGAAATTTGTTGTATGAAATAACTTACTTTTATTTCGTTTGTAAAAAAAAAAAAAAATTGTAAGGGTCTAGGAAACTATAATATTACTGAGATTTCAAAGTTATGCTCATCTGCGGAGACAGCTTTGTATTGGATAGTAGAGTAAGAAAGGATAGCTACTAATTTGTGGAGTAAATTATAAATTAATCCCTCTAGTTTCAAGAGATAAATTAAGTAGTCCTTGTTGTTTCAAAATTTACTACTTAATTATTTGATTAGTATTGATTGTGTTTAATTTAATATTATTTTTATTTCACAAAATTTCTTTTTTTCCTTCATCGATCTTTTCATATTTTTTCCATAACTCAAAACAAATTTAAAAGAAAAATAATTAAGTTACGGGTAGATTTTAAAAAATGAGGATTAAATTATTAGTTTTTAAAATGACAGGAGTTAATTAATTCATTTTTCAAAACAAGAGTGATTAATTTATAATTCACTCTAATTTTGTGGTGGATAATAGTAAGAAAGGATGTTTCGTAAAAATATTGTGTTGTTCTCTTTAAAAATAAAAAACATAAAATTATTGCTCTTGTTCTAGGAACCAAATTTGAATGATAAAAAACCGAAAAAAGAAAAAAACGAGAGATCGAAAGAATAGGATATTATGATGGTTAGGATCTTATGATTCACAATTCAAATTTTACTATTTGAATTATTTTATATGTAAAACGACATGAAAGTAAGATGAATCTTAAACATATATGAATTTTATGATTCGAGTTACAATTCAATTCAATTGAGCACAATTAAATAAATTTTATGAGTCGGTTCGGATATAAAATGAAAGTAAAATTTACCATTTTAAAAGAGATTGTAATAGACATGAAGGATTGGTCTAGAATTCATGGATGATAACAATGTATGAGCATTTTTTGTTTTCCTCTTGTTTAACCTTTGTATTATTTGAATTTTTTTATTTAAGATAGTTTATTTTTTTATTTTTTAAAATTTTTTATTGTTTATTTTTTATTTTTTTATTAAAACTATCAGATCGATATGTTAAATTGTAAATTAAAAAATCTCCAAAAGCGTTGGATCAAATTCCCACAAATAAAGAAAAGGGGGAAAGAAAGCAAAAATTTTGAACACAATAAGAATGATAAAGGTAATATACATCGGTATTGAGAAAAATTATTATGTTTTATTAAAACTGGCAAATCTAGTAGTTTACCTAGTAAGAAACTAGCTTTAGATATATTATGAGTCATTGAGTTGTTAGAATGATCAAGTGCCAATGAACAACAAATTGAATTTTTGAGACTCCAGGTCATTTAATGACTAATAACTAACATATTAAATAAATTGGGGGGCATTTTGTTTTGAAATGATATATATATATATATTTCAAGATATTCTAAGCCTAAAGATCTAGGTTAGATTTTTTTATTGCTTTGTCGAGTACGCAAAATAGAGATACACATCCGAAACTATTTATTTATACAACCAGAGTTCTTTCCACTTAGGTAAACTTTTTTTTGATAATCATTTCTTTTTTATTCGAAAAATATTTAGTATTTATTTATTTACTATTTATTACAGTGTCATTTTCATTTGTTATTGAATCTAAAACCATCTAGAATATTATTTCATGTTTTATTATTTTATTTTTCTTTATGATTGACAATTTTTTTTTAAGAGAGTAAAATGGTTTGCCTAATTTGCGAGGAAGATATTCTTTTCGTTCTTTCTTTTTCAGGGTAAAGAGTTTCCGACAATACGTTAATGACTACTAATCAGTAATCATGGTGAGGTTCAAAGTTCATCGAACCTTGCCGCAGTACTTAAAAAGCTTAATTATGTTATTTTTGTGCTTTATTTGGTAGGCTTACACTGAGAAAGGGAAGTAAATCCAAGTGTCAATTCCTTGCCAAACATTATAAAACGTTCATTTACAAATTGTAATACTGATATTATTTAACAGCAGCGAAAGTATCGGTGAATTAGGTATTAGCAAACCTTAGCTAGGTTTTGTATTGGTGTTTTATTCATTATTTTGTGAAATGAAAAACTATGTAATAAGTACATCAAATTTAATTTTTTTTTATTACATCAATTTTTATTTATTATTTTTTTGTTTTAGTATATCAATTTTTTTAAAATATTAATTAAGTTTTTTTGTTTAATTTTTTGTGAAGTGATAATATAACGGCTAACGAGAAAAAACTAAATGATTATATATTTTTGGTTTAGAAGAGAGAATGTGAGTGGGAAAAGGAGAGAAATAAGACATACAAAAAATTAATAATTTAGAAAAAAAATAATTAATCTAATACAAAACTGATAAAAAAAACTAAGTTAATGACACAATTAAAACGTTAAGAATTAAATTATTTATTTTTAAAACAAAAGATTCACATTAATTTGTTTTTCAAAACAAGGGAACTTATAATTTAGTTGTTTCTTGCGGTCTATTAATATTATATTAATTGGTCATTGGTTGAAACAACATTATTTGTCAATTTATAAGATAATTTTGAAATACACAATATATTGTTATTTTTCCTTTTCTTTTTGGACGTTGCATTTGTATCCATGAAAAAAAATACTATCATATATCCATAAATTAAATTGATAATAGACGTTAACTAAAATATTAAATTATGGACTTTGAAAATTTTCTTTTGATGATTCAAGTGATTAATTTAACCTACAATATAAATACTTACAATTAAAAGCCCAACAAACTTGAAAATAAATGAAAAATTAGGTAAAATTACGAAAACACATAAATTTCAAAAAACAAATGAAAATTACCTAAAATTTCATTATGCTAATTTAGATGTGGAGTGCGTGCTGCACCTTGACAGAACCCGGAAGTTTTAATGACTGGCTCATTCAAAATGCATATCATGCTTGAAGGTTTTGTCCAGTCGGTAACTATGAAATGCTGCCCCTGACCCAATGACCCCTACAAAGGAACAGTAGGGAGAGATCGGCCCTACCACGATATAGACAACTCAACTCATCCATTTTTTTTTTTCGGATCCATCAATTTGATGTCCATATCGATGTGGTTCGATAGCTTATACATAAATACACATCAACATCTTGCATCCAAGTGATGGGAGATCTTACATCCACTTTCCATGTTGACAAGTTTCCATGGATGATGAACCAGGACGAGATGCATTCTTGAAGATAAAATAAATAATTATGGTGGTATCAACTCATTCATAAAATAGCTTTCATGCACAATCACTTTCATGCCCGAGCATGGAAAAGTTTCGATCTTTTATTTATTCGTATTGATCTCTTGAATTACAAAAATTCGTTGTCCCACAAACCTTTTGTATTTATAATGGGAAAATATAATTAAGCACTTGAATTAAATAAAAAAAAGTAAGTGTCTTAACGTTTTATTTTAAAAAATGCTTCAAATTGATTATTGCTATTATTAATTAATCATCACAGGCGGGGTTTTGAGGGGTTAGAAAGGGAAAATTCGGATTAAAACCCATCATTCTTATTTGGTGACGTAAGGTGGGGTTTTGGAGGATTCAAACCCTCAAAAAAATTAAAAATCCAAATACTCCAAATTAGGATGTTTAGAAGGGTTAAGATTATTAAATGACACAGACATTCTTAATTTGAAATTAAAAAAAAAAAAAAAAAACCAACTTTCTTTCACTTATTAAGGCTATTTTTATAATTTAATAATTAGTTTTTTTTTTTTTTTAACTCTCTAAATCCCTTGCATTCCCTTGCATATACAAGCAAGAGAAAAAGGTTGAAATACTATGATACCGTCCAACTTACAAATAGAAGAAAAATTTAAAATTATTAAAAAAGAACATAATAGAATAGAATAATAGAAAACAGAGAGAGAGGAAGAAACACAGGAGAAGAGAGAATTTTCAATAAGAAGCATCAAGCTCCAACACCATTATTGTTTTGAGATCTTCTTTGAGTTTTTTTTTTTTTTCCTGTTATATTTATTTATTTATTTTATCATTGAACTTCCTTTAAGAACTTTGCCCATAAAGTTCTATGCATAGATAGTAATTGAATCATGTTTTGCACTTTTTGCAACACATTTCACATCCTCACTCTAAGAGATTTGTTGGAAATAGCACAATGGTGAAATGATAGGCTCCAAAAAAAAACCAAGAATTTCTTTGCTTGCCAAAAATCACAACAATGGCTTTGTCGAGATCGTGCTTGAGCTCTTCCTCTAGCTCGTGCAATAGAAAACTACACTAAGATAATACCATCATAGTTTAAATGAATGAACCAGCTGGATGTTCTTATACAAGTAACCATTATTGATTCTGATGCAATCTCTTTTAAATTTTATTTTGTAGTATTATAATAAAACTTTAGCTGAAATTTCTACAAGTTCAGTTTTATTTTTAGAGCATGATCCCATTCAAATGTATCAACTAATTGACATCCTTGAAAATAAATATATTTTAGGACGTCTGGCCATATATATAAAATAATAGATGAAACTCTTATTTTTCTTGTTTTTTTGATCCATAAAAAACTTATAAAAATCTTATAAATCACATACAAAGCCCACTAAAATATCAATATCGCTGGCAATTACAAAAAGAATAATCTCCATTATCATTACTGGCCTTATATACCAATGCATAGACATCGCAATTCATTAAGCTTAAGTTAGCAACCCAAACTTTGTATATTTATGACTTGAATTTGAATAGAAAATTAAAATAAACCACTCATGATTTTTAATCTCATCCACAACTTGCAGACATTTGTTTAAGCTGGACAAAATTTTCTTTCATGGTAAACATCCTTAAAATTTGCAAAACTCAAGATCAGCTATTGTCATTAAAACTACACACTACTTCAACCCCATATCTCTCGTGTCCTACAAACAAATTAATATATTTTATACATGGAAACCCTTTAGTGCCATCTATCATCTTGTTTATAATAACTTGCAACTTAACAACATAACTCTCATGCTTCAAGGTGCTCAAATAATTTGTGAACTCACCAAAATTAGTAATGTGGTACCAAGAGAGCTTTTGTCTTTGAACATTAATAATTACATTGTCACTATCTTTAACAACATCAACTTTCCTTTTTATTCTCAATAAAAGATTCAGTTTTTAAGCATTTTTTAAACTAAGTTCCAATAGTTTATTTCATACACAATTCAATGAAATTACTTTCAAAAGAAACCCTATCCACATTTTTATTTTTAGCAAGAAAGTCAACAATGATCATTTATATCTCATATTTTATTATAATTAATCAAATCAAAAGTTGCATGTAATATGATTTATTCTAACTTGATTCTTGATGGGTGTTGAAGACTCAGGAACCTTCTTTTCAAGAATGTCCTCGTGCTCTAAAATCAAAGGCTGCCTCAAGAATTCAATAATCTGTTTAAGCCTTTCTTGAATGTTGTGAATCGATTCCTCCATTGTTGTCTTCTTAAGGAAATTTAATTCTTCAGCCTTTGCTACCAACGACTCTTTACCTTTTTTTTTTCTTCACTTTCCAAATAAAAGAGGATTGCTCCACCAACATCATCATTTACAATAATTTGGGTCCACAATGGCTTCTTATAATTGATTTCTCTATAATATTTATCATGACACAAAAAACAAATATCATAAACATAACTTTTATTATTCACCTCAAAAACAGAGATATGCCTATCTAGCGTTTCTATTATTGATATTAATTTGTGTAATTGCTCAAATTAATACCAAAATTCAGCCTTTCACATGTGTCAAGAATTGCTTTGCTGCCAATTGATATTGTCAAATTTAGAAATAGAAGAAAATTTTAGAACTATTCAAGAAGAAAGGATGAGAACAGAAGAATAAAAAACAAAGAGAGAAAGAAATACATGAGAAGAGAGAAATTTCTATAAGATTCTACATACTATTTTACAAGGTTTTTTAAAATCTTATTTACAATAATTGGTAAGCAATTAATAAGCCAACCAATGACATTTATATCCATGTATATAATAAAGAAAATATATTGATCAAGAATTTTACACCTATCATACTACCGTTTTCTTTCTTTACTTACCCTTATTATCCTTCTTTCATCCAAACATAGTATGAAATTGCACGGGGCTTTCTTAATTAAGCTATATTTGGATTGAAATCGACCTGAAAAATTATAGGCTGTTCAATTCTCCTATTAAATTGATTGAAAAAACAACTTTCAATAATTTTTAAAATAATAATGAAGTTGGACAATGTTTTTTAAGAGAGGAATTAAATCATATATGTATATATATATATATTTGTTACAAATCTCTTGATGGGAGGACGGACACTAATACCATTTGAAGTACTACAATTCATTGACAAAGAATTATTTGTTGTAATGGAATCATAGTTGCTTTTATGAATATTTTCTACGAGACGTAATACTGAAATTAATTAATGAGATGAATATTATTTTATTATACCATGTACCAATTATTTGGGAGAAAAAATGAGGGATTGAAACCTAACTTTCAAACGTTACGCAAAAATGTGAAACATAAAATTTTCATGTTTTTTTTTTTAAATTTACTTGAATAGCTTGGTTTTAATAAGACTAGATGGATATAGTCTCACTGTACAAAATCCGATTTGAAGATGAAGATCCCCTCACTATAAAACTCAAAAGAAGAAGAAGAAGAAAAAGAAGAAGTAAATATTGGCAAGAATCGTGTTAGAAAGCAGTTCCAAACCTACAGCACATGACTGTTGCTGCTTCGAATTGAAAGCATTGTTTTCAGGAGGTCAATAATTTCTCAAAGTCTCTGTCATTAATTTGAGAATTGATTGATGTAGAGACTTTGAAAGACATGCAGTATTCAGCTTTTATATGGTAAAATTTATGGGCTGGTTCTCTGTCAATTCAACCGCTTCATATGTGAAGCAGGAAGGAAACCGAGAAAAACTCCTAGCGGTAGCATCCATCCTGGAACCTGGATGATGCTTAACATTCCTTTGGCCTGCGTAAAATTGGTTGAAAGATGAAATGATTCTTGTATGTACGAAAAAGCAAGTCATGAAATTGTTCATTAGCGTTTCGATTAAGCCTTCCTTTTTGTAATTTTATGGGATTTATTTATTCTTTATTCTTTTTTTTTTTTTTTTTTTTTGTCTTTAAGTTTATTTGAATAATGCGACATGTAACCGATCAAGTCTATGGGTGATAGTATTTGATTTTAACGAAAAATTGAACCAAACCAAAAATAAATAAATAAATAAATCAATTTTGATTTGATTTTTAACCATTTTTTTTATAAAAAAACGAACCTTTTTTTTTATCATATTCAGTTCAGTTTGATTTATAATTTTTTGTTTTGATTAAACTGAAAACTAAATTTTTTTTTTAATATATATATATATATATATATATATATATATATAAACATTTTAAAAATATTTTTAATCTCCTAATCTTGAACTTTTTTTTTAATTTTTTCTTATAAACTATTATATTTTATAAATTATGTAAAAAAAATTATACATATTTTTAACCCCATAATTTTGAAAATTTTTTATTTTTTTCTAAAATATTATAAAAATATTATAATTTTTTTTTATAATTTATAAAATTAGGGGATCAACCCTTAATTATGTTTATTTTAATTTATAAAATATTTTTTTAAGGCTTAAAATTGTGTATTGTTAATTATGTTTTTTTATAATAAAATTTTATGAAAAAAAGTTTAAAAAAATTCAAAATTAAGGGGATAAAAATATTTATAAAATATTTTTTATATAATTTATAAAATGTTTATAATATTTTATAAGAATTTTTTTTAAAAAAATTCAAGATTATGAGGGTTAAAAATATTTTTAAAAAATATATATTTTTTAAAAAACATAATTAAAAGTGGAATGCCAAAATGATATCATTTTAACATTTTCGATAACGGTCAACTCAATTGACCATTACACATAACGGAGATTGGACAATTTGGATTATATTTTTTCAATCTTTTTTACATAATATCAAATTATGTGTTCAAAATTGCTTTCCAATAGTCATAAATATCTTTTGAGCAAATAAAATACCATTAAACCCAATGATTTATGTGTTCGAATAGTATCAAATGGTAACGATCAACCTTTATTCTATTGTATTTGATATTATATGTTCGAAATTGTCAAATCACAATAGAATAGAGGTAAAATTTGTCGTTAAACCAATGTTGTTAGAAAATAAATTATAAAACATAGAATGTAATCATTTTTGATGGATTTCATTTTTACAAAGAATTCACTTTCCGACAAAAAAAAAAAAAAAGAACAATAAAAACAGTGATTTTTTAACTAATTTTTAGCATAACTTAAAAAATAAATCGATGGTTAAAGAATTTTGCTATTTTTTTATTTTTTATTTTGAACATAAAAGTCAACATCTAAAGGAATTCGTTTTTATCAATGCATTAAATTGATATAAAATGCACATCTTTAAAATAAATAGAAAAAAATTAATTTCCATATGCGTAAAAATTAATGTGAAGATATTTATGACTATCGGAAAGCAATTTAATAAAAAAATGTTATTTAGTATATAAAGTCACGGTCTGACCATCAAAATTTTTCGTGCGTTGACGTGAGGCTAGTTCTAATTGCTGTCCTGGCAGTGAATTGAGCAGTCTGGTAGGTGGAACTTGGAAGCAATGTCGAGTTTTTTTTTTTTTAATTTCCAGGTCCAAAAACTCATAATAATTTCGTATTCTTCTAATGGACACAACACTGACACAATTATTTAGAGAAATTTTCACATATACAAGGACTTAATTTCAAAAAATGTCAAGAGTTTTGATTGGGTGTTATGATGAATTATCGCTATCTTTCTTGAGCAGTGGTTCCTTGATGACCGGATTTGCTGTCTGGAACATGATACCAATTCAGCAACAGCCCGTAACCCTCAGCAACCTAGCCCATAAACTCCAAACTGGATTTTCCAGAAACCATCACGAGCCTTCTTTTCTTTTTTTCGAGGATTTGGGCCGGGCGTCGCAGTTATTGTTAACGTTTTGGACCAATAATACGCACACTTTTTAGTTTTCCTATCTGACACTCAAGGCCTAAAGCTCGTATGACTTGCTATTTGCTAGGTTGATATGTCTTCTTATCAATGTGTGATTGTGGCACAGATAAGTGAGGGCTGCCATTTTGACTTCCAATGTGGATGGATATGTAGGTTCATCGTAATTCCATAGAATGATTATATAAAAGATCAGTAAGTAAGGATGTGTTTGGCATGCTGAGAAGACTTGACATGATTAATAAATTGTGCAATATTGATGGAATATTGAACATCACTAAAAAAAACTATGCAGTGTTTGTAGATACATTAGACGTGACAAGGATGAATACTTGTCCTGTTTAAAGTTGTTTTAAACACAAAAATTTTGTCCCACTATGGAGTGGAATAAGCTCATCCGATACGACAAACAAAATCAACATTTCTAAAATTTTATTTTATTCATCGTCTATTTATTACTCGTTTTTTTTTTTTTTAATTTGATTGATTAAAGTGCCTATATTTTATCAAAATGAATTTTCGATACCTCGGGCCTTAATTGCAATATATATATTGCAATTCAATGACTAAATTACATTTATAAAAAATCAGAGGGCCAAAAATTGTTTAAATAAAAAGTGAAATGCTATAAAAAAATAAAATAAAATATAAGAACTAAAATAAATTGTTGAAAATATTTTAGAGACCGAAATGAACTTTGGTGAGCAGTTCATTATCCACCATTGTCTTATCCAACGTACCAAACAAAAGATACGGATATGGAATTGTTACGTCTAAACCGATCCAGTTTAATGGAGTAATTTTACTCAACAATTAACCAATGCAAATTACTTTATAAAGAGATAGAAATAATAAAATAAAATAAAATTAAGAGACATAAAAATAAAAAAATTTAAACCAATGTAAATTTTTATTTTTTATAGATTCAAATATGATTTTTTTATATATCTGTCTTTAACTATTATACATATATACTAATTACTCATTAAATATTATAAAATTTCTCCTATAATGTAATCTCGTACCAAGTGTATCCTAAGGTTTTTTTTTTTTTTGGAACTTAACGGTCATTAAACTCTCCCTAAAGCATTTGAACATAGTAGAACTGAATAGCTGAAAATTACGCGCCCACAAACCTGGAAATTTATTATCCATGGGAGAAAACGCTGCACAATTTTCTATACAAAATGGAATTTAAAGGAGATAGAACAAAGAATCTTGCTGCTGTTCTCTACGCTATAAGGCCTAGGGCTCATTAAAACTCAAATGTGCATCAATTAAGAGATCATGGGGTCCGCCCTAACTTGCTAGAAATTGATGATAAGAAAAAACAATGCACATCTTGTTATGCCATATTAAGTTACCAACCCACACAAGACAGTCCCTAGAGAAGGGCTCTTAAGAACGATCATAGAGGCTGCACTTTTGTTGTTACTTCATTTTCACAGTAAAATAAGGTAAGGTTGTACTATATATGCATCTAATTCAACATCCATTAACAACACAAGCAAATACTTCAAAGTCGAGTTAGGCTTCTCGCAGCTCTTGGGGCTAGGAAAGTAGTGTTAAGAGCTTGAAAAGTGCCTTTTAAAAGTCAACAAAGGTTGGTTAAAATTCAAGATCACATCAGAGTCGTCCACGTTATGCTGACAGCGATGTAAGTCATCTTTCAATGGAAAAACTTGCAACTACACGTATCCAACAAAAGAGACACCAAGACAGACTATAGTCAAAGTCACTAGCAATACAGAAAATTTAATGTTCCACCGACAGATCTCATCGAGGCCGTCGGTAGGTAGAAATATTCACCAAACCAAACTTGATCAATGGCACTGAGCACTTCCACCTTTCCATATTCAAAATAAATGGTAAAAATATGGAGATAAGGGGTACCATGTAACCATAGTTTTATACAAGATGGTTAGAAAACCGATCGTGATCATCATTATAAATTATAATTAATTATAATATTAAAATAACAATAACAATATAGTTAAAAAACATTATATAATGATCTTATTTAAAACTATACATGTAACTTTACTAGTTTCTTCCTTATTTGTAAAACTAATACAAGCATCATGTGAAATTTGATACAATTGCAAGATTTTTCTATTCTACTGATCTTCATGTCTAGCGTAGCACCTAGGTTGCTTGGCAGTGGCATTACATTGCCCACTAGACATTATGGTGCATGGGATACATAATAAATTCTACATTCCTACTTGATATATATAGCAAGAAAAGGTAGTAAACGAAACAATCTAAAATTGAGATATTAAAAATAATAATAATTTAAAAAGAAAAAAAAAACCCCAAAATAGATAGTAAAATGGGCCTTATTGCATTTTCTTCAAAAAAATTCTTCAGTGAAATTGCATTTGGATGAACTAGTTCTTCTTACCCTCTTCGCCGCCCTCTTCCAAGTAAGCCTTCTTTCTCCTCTCCGCATTAGCAAACAGACAAATCACGAGGAAACACGTGGCATAAACCCCATGAATCTTCCAATTAGTCTTGGGTGGCTGGTGCAGCACAACCCTATGAAACACTGCCATGTAGTAATGCAGCCCAATTGCATAGCCTACGAGGGTCTGGCCCAGGCCCAACAGCTTCGAGCCCATCCCACACTCGGTGGAAAAAACGAGGATCAAATACATCAAGAGCAACAGCAAGTACAAAACATAGCCCAGTGTTTGAAGCACCATTAAACAAACGTAAGTGGACGGTGAAGTAGCGTAGAAAAACTTCAAGGGCTCAAGCCCAGTAACTAATGAAGAGAGGCATAGGATGGTGAAGTAGATGGAGAGATAAGCTTGGATGAAAATCAAGATCTTTTGTATGGAGAAATAAGCTTTGATACGGTTAAAGATAAGAGAAACTAGAAGTAGAGGTATTAAAATGAATGCAAAGGAGACAATGGAGGCAATGGTAGGTGCATACTTATTGCCAACAATTGGCTTGAACCCTTTAGTCAAATCTTTGTTGGCTTTTGTAAGGTATTGCTTGGAAGTTTTTGAGATTCTCTCAATGTCTGGTATGAGAGTTTGATGAAACTTTGATGGTAGATCTCTGAATTCAGCAATCAAATCATCTTCATCGTCTTGGTCAAGCCAGCTTGGTTTTTTTTTATCTTGGGTGGTCTTCTTTTTATTGGTTTGTTTTTGGGATTCTGTGTCGCTGACTTTCTTGACTACAAGGGTTTGGGTTTGGGTTTGTGTTTGTGTTTGTGTTTGTTTTGTGGAAGTGGGTTTGGTTGTTTTGTTTGTGGATGCACCTAGTTTGAGTAGATCTGATGTTTTCTTGGTGGAGACAGAATTGGTTTTGGTGGACTTAGAAGCTTTTGATGTGGAATTGAGTTTCTTGAGCAGTGAAGTGGAGTTTAGCTTTTTGAGCTGAGAAATGGAATTGGAAGGGGCGAGTGTTGCTTTTGTTGAGTTCGTAGATTTTGTTATCTTGGTTTGGTTCTTGGTGGATAGGCTGCTAGTCTTGATGAGTTTGGTTTGGTTTTTTGTAGATAGGCTAGGCTTAGTGAGCTTGGTTTGGTTCTTGGTGGATAAATTGGTGCTCTTCTTCTTGGGTACATGATCTTCATACGTTTCCACTTCTAACATTCTTCTTCTAACAAGAAACTGTCTGGTTTCAAGCTGTTGTTGATCACTGTGTGAGGCGGCAGAAAGGAAAAGAGAAGAAGTAGACAGAAATAAAACAACAAAAAGCAGAAATACCCGTCTGAGACTGAAACAGATCAAGTACTTGAGTGGAGCCATTTTGTGAAATCTAGGTCTGTGTTGGCCTTGAACGATCTAATGGGGACTTGCAAGATCTATAGCTTGGATACGTTGGATCCCAAACTCAATGAGAGAGAGAACATCAAGTGAAAGTAAGAATTTATATAGTAGTTAACTAGTGAGGTTCGTGTAAGTAAGTGAAGACTTAAATGAGAAAGTAGTAGATGGTGAGATCGGTCAGTCACATGATGACAATAGGTCCTTTTGTATAAAACGCGGTTTTACAGGTCCCGGTGTTGCTGCTGCCTGCCCGCTTGCTGGCACTGTGTGGCCAACCAATAATATACTATTAATTTATCCATTTTTTTTCCAACTTGTGGGACTCAAATTTTTAGGTTTAATGGCATTTTGCCAATGAACTATTACAGTTGTTACAAATTAAGATGTATATTATTTATTTGATCAATTTTGACCTTGAATTATTATGTTTTTTTAATATATATATATATATATAACTCACACTCCCAAAACTTCTAATAAAACTAATCTCTTAAAATTTGAATTTGTAACATCTTGCAAGAGATTACTATTATTAGGTTATAAGTTCTTTGGTTACATTCGTTTTATTTGATTACTAATATCAATTAAACACTTTTTTAAAAAAAATCAAATTTTAGTTTTTTAACTGATTTTTTTTTCATAAAATCTAATTAAATTCAATTCACTTTCACAAATAAAAATTCAAAAATGATTAAAATAAAAATTCAATTGATTATAAAAAATAGAAAATAATTGGAATTATCTCTTTTCTTTTGAAAGTTCTAAGAAGGTCATATAAATGTATATAAATAATTTTAGTGCGTTTTTCAAAATTTTTACATATCTAATTCTCAAAATTAACCTATTTTAAATATAGTTAGATGTTATGTATTTGAACGTGTAAATATTTTGAAAATCATACTAAGACTAAGTAGATACACTATGTGATTTATTTTAGGCCTTCCAATAAAATTCTGGAATCATTTCAAATTTTTTTCTATTCTGCTTTCAGGTTTGGTAATAGTGAATATTTAAGAAAAATTTAAAAACTACTCTTGACTTCAAAAAAGTTTGAAACTACTTTGAAAAGCAAATTAATTTTTCATTAGCATATACGAAAATTTTTAGATCAAAATATCAAAAGTTAATTTTTTAAAATGAGTTTTTGATAAATAATAACAGACAATATTCATCTAAAACATGATAGTTTAATATTAAAATCGATCAAATTGATAATATAGTTCTCAATACGTTATAATCTCAATAGTTTAGAGCAATAAAATACCATTAAACCCAATGATTTACTAATCTGTTCCTCAACTTTTGATCCTCTTATCAGTTACAACTGAATAGTGTTCAAACCATGATTTCATTCGTCAGCTATCTAGTAATTTGTCAAATCTTCACTGGATTTTTAAAGGCTGATGAGTTCCTCAACTTGTTGATACTCTTATTAACAAGTTGTGTCCAAGCCATGACTTCATGGGTCAGCTATCTCTTTCTTCAACACTAATAATTAAATTGGACGTACATGGAATTAGGCTATAAAACAAGGTACTTCTATAAAGTTAGCAGTAGCTTATTATTTACTTTTCCAGGATTTGACAGAACCTTCTGTTTAGAGTGTGAACTTAAAAGAGGTTGAGCTGACCAATTTACACGATCAATTATTGACTTATTTGCCCATTATTAGAAGAAAATATAATTTCTTTGTCACTGGATGAATCACCGGCAAAGCACGTACTTTGATGAGCATAGTTGTTTGCAATTGTGTAATTCGGTGAAAATGGCACCAGAATTGATAGCTAAAATCTCAAATATGAAAATCAAACCAGATGGATCATGCAATCTTGATTTTCTGCATACATTTTAATTATAACTGTTTTATTCTTGAAAGTGGGGAATATTAGTAGAAATTATAAAAACTGCAATTCCTGACTTCTTCATTTTCTTAGCATGAAACTAACTTTGAACTCATTTATGAAGTTGCGAAAGGTCAGTCTCATTACTGCTATAATTGTACTGCATAAGCATTTCTTTTTCTATGCTTCGCATGCATACAAAATGTATACCACTGTGTCTTTCCTTTTTCTTTCAGATCACGAAATACTATAACAGTAAAACAACGGAATCAGGGCTGGAGTCATCGCAAAAGGCCAAAGCATGATCTAGATCCATAAGACCTCTTAGGAGACTTTTCATTTTTATAGGAAATGTAAGAGACCATAGTTGAAATCGTTGACTTGTGTGCGCTTGGTTGCACTGTATATACATACATACATACATATATGCTTTCCCAGTATGGAAAAATATTAAAATCAGTGCCTAGCGGCCCATCAATCCCCAATTCACCTCATTCATGCACGGGACCAGAAGAACTAAAGGATCAGCCGATCAGGTAGTAGGTCCCCAGTTGTGCTGCCCAGCATTACATAGACAGGTTTCTTCCATACGTTCTTTCTTTGCTCACTTGTCGGTCTTCGGGTTCGATTCAAGCAAGGCGAAGATTCATTTAAGTTACCATTGTTTTAGGATTGAACTGTTTTTTTTACTGCATTACAGCACGAATTGAATAAAATATATAAAATTATTTATAAAAATATATAAAATCTAAGATAAAAAAAATTATTAATAAAAAATTTATATTTAATTATTTTTTATTTATATTTTTCATAAGTTTTTCTTTAAAAAAAAATATCATTATTAATTCATGGGTTATTAACTAAAAAGAAAATTAAATATTTTTTTTAAAATACTTTAGTATTTCATGTCAAAAAACATAAATAACAACTATTAAAAGCTTATATAGAATTGAACAAATAATTTTTTTTATTTAATGTTGATGAAAATATCGGTTTTGAAAAAAATATGAATTTATTTTTTATATATTTATTTACAAAAAAATAAAAAAATATTAAAATAAAAAAATATATTAATTTGAATCATTGAGTGGTTAAGGCAAAACATTATTTTAATTATTTAATTAAAAAATAAGTAAATAAATAGTAAATGCTTAGTGTAAAAAAATAATATTATTATAATATGATCATAATATTAATAACATATGACTATATTAAAAAAATAAAAAATTAAAGTAGCAAATTTTAAAAAATAAAAATAATTAAGAGAAAACACTAAAAAAAATGAGATCAAATCACAATACAATTAAAGTTTAAAATTTTAATAAAAATTATTAAAAGCTTACATAGAATTGAACAAATAATTTTTTTTATTTAATGTTGATGAGAATATCGATTTTTGAAAAAATGTGAATTTAATTTTTATATATTTATTTACAAAAGAATGAATAATATTAAAATAAAAAACTATATTAATTTGAATTATTGAGTGGTTAAGCCAAAACATTAATAACATATGACTATATTAGTGTAGAAAAGTAATATTATTATAATATGATCATAATATTAATAACATATGACTATATTAAAAAAATGATAAATAAATTATTTAATTCAAAAATAAATAAATAAATAGTAAATGATTAGTGTAGAAAAATAATATTATTATAATATGATCATAATATTAAAAACATATGACTATATTAAAAAATAATAAATTAAAGTAGAAAATTTTAAATAATAAAAATAATTAAAAGAAAACACAAAAACAAAATGAGACCAAATCACAATACAATTAATATTTAAAATTGAAAAAAAACATTGAGGACCAAAATGATAAAAAAATAACATGAATCGTGAAAAAAATAATGATTTGTGATGAATGCACGAACAGCGTTTCAAATAGTGAAAATAAATAAGAAATTCATGTTTTACTTTATTTTTTTTAATAATTCGAGTACCTCAACTCTGTACAAGTAGCATAACAGTTCTCAAAAAGACCAATGTTTCGTTTCATTCTATATTTGTGATTAGATTATCTGTAAGCCCATTTCCTGTAGAAATGAAAACTACCTAGACGGACTGATCAAGATATTATGGGATGAAAAGAGGGTTCTAGACCAGAAATTGGTGGCGGGGCCTTGAATATTCCATCTGAAGTTCTGAACCAGACACACTGAATTGATTCGTGAGTGGTGACAAATAATAATGTCTATTGTGGGTCTTAAGTTAGCGTGTTAAATACTACACAAAACTGGTAAACTTTTATTTTCCCCCGAAAGAAGCAAAGCTTTAGAAAAAAATGATGTTTGTTATATAATTTTGGAGAGACGACTCAACAAATGCCTTTTAGAAAAGGGCTGATTTCCCACTGTGCTTCGATCTGATTATGGGTTATCAGGTTTTTGAGAATTTAGGGAGCAAGTGGTAGCATTTTCAGAGTGTTGGTTATAGATATATACATTTTTTTTTATGTAGATAAAAATATATAGGACAACAAACAGTAAATTTTCAATTAAACAAAGGGTGGAAAAATATTTACAACCATTACTATCAAAGGCTTATAAGTATTGAACGCATGCAAGAACAGAAATATCAGAATAAGAGCAATATAAATAAACTTCAACTATGATTGATAACAATTTTAGAGAAAACATGAAAATATTGAAATCCGACTGCACATGCTATGGTCTATGAGAGTTCAGTAAAAGATTTTTGGAAACTGTAAATAAAAAAATAGAATGAATTTCGAGGAAGACGGGTCAAAACTCCACGTTCGCTGCAAAATGATAATTTTAATAGCCAAATTAAAATTAAATAACTCAAGATGAAATTCCATGTCTAGCTATCAAATGTGATAAAAATATTTTTTAGATTCAAATTTTTTTAATTATTTCCTTTTTATTTCTTTTTTTCTTTATATGTTTATGCAATAAGTATTTTTAATTACTCGAGGAGTAAGATAAATTTTTCATGAAAGGTACTTAATTGGTGATGTTGATTGCATACTTGCCCAAAAATAAAAAATGTGGGGGACAGTGAGTGCTGATATGTACGAACCTATAGAATTTTTTTGGGTACATATAACGATATGAACAGATACAATATGTCAACTTTAATGAACAATGATATAGGGAAACTACAGTTTTGAGTTTTCTATTCGTAAGAAAACTCCTTAGATTTGGAGAATCTTATAGAGGAATTGTTGACATCACAATTTATTTCTTTATTTATTATGATAGGTGTCGTTATCCGATATTGGACGGAACTTCTTCGAAAATATCTAAAATTAGATTGAATATTTACGAGTTTATTTACATAGTTTGGAGTCGCTACCGCAGTATTGAAAGAACTAGGAACACTAAAACGGACAATCGATTCGGAGATTCCATGGTAAAGAGTTGGTTATGCTTTTGGAAAGATATCGATCACCCAAAAGCTCTCTTTTCGAAAAAGTATCACGTCCGGTTTAGCTCTAAATTTATCTCCTAAAATATTTTATTTACGTCAAATTATTTTCCGATTCTAAATCTCTCATTTTTTTTAGACAAATTGAATTTTTTAGTTTTAAGCGTGGCATCGTATTGAAACGATCGTCGGTCCCTTTCGTCGGGCGACACGTCGATTCAAACATCGGATCCACTTTAAGCCTTAACACAACCAATGTGTCGGAGGATATCTTGATTTAAAAAATGATTTTTTTGGTGACTTCGGTCCCAATCGGATAGGAGACTTCGTCGAGAATTTTAAATTTTTGGTAACGTCGGTTCTATTAGATAGGAGACTTCGTCGAAAAAAAATATTTTTTATTTTTTTAAAGAAAACTTTAAAATTTTAATTAACTAAAATCAACTAAAACAAATTTCAAAAAATTAAATATATCAAAATTATCGTCCGTCCCTAATAAATAGGAGACCGTTGATACAATATTTTAATCATAAAAAAAGAAAAAATCTCATGTTAAAATAAATTTCACAACTATGTATCTTCAAATTTTCTAACATACGTATGTAAAATAAAAAGAAAAAGCTACAAAACACATAAAATAAATCAAACAGATCCAAAATTCACCTATATTGTAAAATTGCCAAAATGCCCTTGGAATGCCAATAGTCATTGCCAAGTGACCGTTCGGCTTCGGTGACCGTTCGGGCGCGTGGACCACCCGGCCTTGTAGATCCGGTCATGGCGACTCCAATGGTGGTGGTTTCAACCGAAGACAACGCCGGAGGAGGGAGATCGGAGCCTCCAAAGATTCGATCGGATCTTCTTTCTTCACCGACGATGAATCCGACCTCGTCTCGGGATTCGAAGCACATCGGTCAACTCGCGAGGTCGAGAGAAGAAGTTCCGTGGTGGTTAGGACCTTCGATTCTTTCTAGATCGGCCACTTATTCCGGGTTTGCCAAAACGGGTCGAGTTCAATTAAACTCGTTTTTCGGTGTCGTTGGGTCATGGATTTTATATGAAAACACTTGAGTGAGACCGACGATCGGGTCCGTGATGGTCGATCTCGTGTTGGTGATCGGAGTTGAGAGAAACGATCGGGTATTTATTCGGGTCGGGTCGTGGTGGTTTGATCTTTAATTTCTCTCTCCTCCGTTAGTTTTTCTCTCTAATCGGTATGGATCGATCGATCTAGTGATGGGCTACACGTGGGTGTGTTGATCGGAGTCAAAATTTGATCGAAAAATGATCAATTGAGGCTCGACAATTTCGACCGGGTAAACGAGTAATCGGGTCTCGTTTGATGGGTTAAGGCATGTTTGGCTATTTCCAACTAGGTTTTTAGTATTTTTTCTTTGTGTTTTTTTTTGGTCGCCTTTTTTCTCCCCCCCCGACGAATTGGAATTTGAAAGCTTTTTATTTGCCGAAAACGTCCTAAAATTTCTCCCAGAATCAATTCAAATTCAAATATTAATTTTGAGATTTTTCTAGCTAAAAATAAGGAGATTCCAATTTAAAAAGATTTGTGAAAGATTTTAGCAGATTTTTGAATGATTTTAGGGAGGTTTAATATTTTTTTTATATTTTTTTTCTTTTTTTGTTTTTTTATTTTTTTCCTTTAAATGAACCCAAAATTGGGTTATGATAGTTGTCCCCTCTTTACAATGCTTACGATGCAAATCTTAGCTGAAGTGTGAACTTCGGAATAGATTTGTTTATTGAGCTTGTAAAGAAATTCTTCTTTTTTTTTTTCGAAAAAATAAATATGTAGTTTATGAAAAATAAGAGATGCGATACATGGTCTTGTTGTAAAGGGCGACTTACCCTATAAATTTAAACGTGCAAATGCGCGGCACTTGTTGTAAAGGGCAACCTACCCTGTGCAATGTGTGGCCTTATTGTAAAGGCGACCTACCCTAGAAATTAAATATGCGAGTGAAAAGTAAACATACGAGTGTGTGGCCTTATTGTAAAGGGAAGCCTACCTTAGAAATTAAACGTACGATGCATGGCCTCGTTGTAAAAGTCGACCTACCCTAAAAATTAAACGTGCGAGTACATGGCCTTATTCTAAAGGGCAACCTACCCTGTGTAATGTGTGGCCTTATTGTAAAGGGCGACCTACCCTAAAAATTAAATATACAATGGTCCGTTGTGAGGTGACCCTACCCGAAAGAATGGTCTATTGTGAGATGATCCTACCTAAGTGAATGATCTATTATTAGGCGATCCTATCCGAAAGAATGGTCCATTACGAGGTGATCCTACCTAAGTGAATGATCTATTATTAGGCTATCTCGCCCGAAAGAATGGTCTATTACGAGGTGACCCTACCTAAGTGAATGATCTATTATTAGGCGATCCCGCTCGAAAGAATGGTCTATTATGAGGTGATCCTACCTAAGTGAATGATCTATTATTAGACGATCCCGCTCGAAAGAATGTGTGGGGAAATGTGACCTCCTTGTTTGAATTTCGAGTTTGATTGAACGTTTTTTTAGTTGAAATTAACAACAATCTTACTCGAGAGAAACATAGGCCGTCTCGCCTTGTTGATACTCAATCCCCCATTTGCCTCATTTTGGAAATCTATGCCGGATTGTATCTCGCGGTATCGTCAAGATTTCTTTACCTCCAAGGCTTGGATCACTATTCATAGTGAACTTGAGTCTTTTCTCTCTCTCTTTTTCTTCAACCAATTGGTCTTTGCTAGCTTTTTAAAAATGATAACCCACCACATGTTATGATCTACCCTCGTGAAATCATACTTGATTGCTTTGATCGAGTCATTGTCCTCTCCTTAGAACTGTTCTTTGCCTTTAGCTTGATGACTTTGATTGCTTTGATTTGAGGAAAAAAATACTATTTAGACCTATGTTCCTTTAGTTAGCATAACATAGTGATGCCATTGTCCGTCAAGTTATTGAACCCAATTAGAGTTTCTGTGCTCTTGGTCATGTCTGTTCAAGTATTATTATTTTAATGAAATGCCATTCGGTTGGGGTCAAAATGCCCCAAAGTGTTGGTTGAGGTCGGACACTTATCATTTTCTTGACATAATCACCGCTTATGCTCCATGCTTGTTTCTCGATGCTTGCATCACAATTTGTAAATTGATCTTAAAATTTTTATCATATTTTGAAAAAGATCATAAACATTTGGCTTTTATGGATTGAGTTGTATATTTGAATGATTCTCTTAAAACAATTCAGATTATTTGAACGAAATGTAGAGATGTTCCGATGAAAGTACTTTCATTCATAAAGATATTTAAATTTATTGATCAAAAGTCAAATCATGATATCAAATGCTATGATGCAATTTCTTTAAGAAAGTTGGGCTAAGCAAGTAAAAAAAGTATTTGGGTCATGCAATATTTGCATAAAAGTTGACATTTGAGGAATTTGTAGTAATTAATCCAAGATAAGTTCATTTTGGGTAAATAAAAAAGTTTTGAGCATAAAGTATTTGAAAAAATAAGTGGTTTTGAAGGATAATTTTGTCTTAAAATATCTTGATTCCGTTTATTTTTTCCCAAAGATTGTTGATGAAGACTAATAATTCCATGTCATAAAAAATGACAAACAACATATCAATTGATCATATTTTCTTTTTCTCAATCATCATTTTGTGTCTTCTTTTTTTTTTTTTTTTTTTTTGAGATTGGAATCCAACATCCTAAGTAAAGCTGTCTTTGATTTGAAAGGACTTGCAAAAGCACGTAGTACGAGCTATAACATTGGGTTTATGAAAGAAGGATATAAAGGCTTAAAATGTGTTTGAAGGTTTTTTTTCTTGACATAGAATCACTTTATTGTCCATGAAAGTCTCTTTAGGTAGCGTCGCTTGAACTTTATCACTTAGCCGTTAGTTGAGCTGCTATGTCTTTGAGAAAATTTTTCCATACTCGTTGACTTTATTTTCTAGCCTCAACTCTCTTTGTCCGTTTGTTGAGTTTTAACTCCCATCTTGCCTTATAATTTTTATGTTCGGGAAGTTTTTCTTTCTCTTTTTTTTGTTTCCCCTCCTTTTCTTTTTCCTCTTAAGATAATTGATGGGATTCTTTTGATAGAAGTTTTTGAAAGTTTCATCAATCATTCATGGAATATACACTTTGCCTCCGGTGTGAGGGATGATCCCGGCTTAGCTTATTATGAAGAAAATCATCGGGCTCAAAGTGGGACAACGAAGGATAAAATTCATGTGAGACATATGAAAGATGACATTTTCTCATCTCAAAGATCGATTCACCTATTTCGTTGGACATTAATCTTTTTGAACAACGATGATTAATTTAGAGAAAAATGATGAATGCTATCATGAGTAGAAGATATATTGTTCATCACTATTTGAGGCACCAATCATTGAGTCTTTCCTTTGGGCTTCATTATGTTTTCTTAGGCAACACGTTTCCTTCAAAGGTTAAGTTTGAGAAAGGATAAAGAATTTCTTTTTTCTTAACAAAATGGAGGATTTCGCTCATTACTTTCCGCTTAGAAAGGCTATTAGGAGGATATATCTTTGAAGAAATTATCTCTAGCATATATCTATTATGTTTTGAAATTTGATCATTTTTACAAAAATTTCTTTGAATGAATTTGCCATTATGCTTCCTTAATGGAGAAAGATGCTAATGTCAAGTAATACTTTCAAATGAACATCTCTTGATTTCAAATCGGATAATATCAAATTACAAAAGAAAACTTAAGCATTCTTTCATTCAAATATACGTCTTAACTCATGCATAACCAAAATATTCAAAACATAGTTTTCAAAATCCGACAAAATTAAAAGACAATATTTATAGATCGACGAGCATGCATCATCACCATATTTTTCGAGGCTCACACCATCTCTTCATTCCATGCATTGGCAACTGTATGGTTGGGAGTTGATCCATGCTTACGTCATGAGTATTTGAAAAACTATCGAGGTTGATCCGTCCTTTCTTAATCAAAGCCATGAGCCTTCTTTTAAAAGCGGGACAATTATCGATATTGTGTCCGGTAGCATCGAATGATATTCATAATGTTAACTTTGTTGGTACCATACGGGATAAGGAGGGAGCTTTGGTTTTGTAAGAATTAGGGTAATCGATCCAATACTCACTAGATGTTCAAATATCTCACCCAATGAGATAGGTAAGGATGGTAGTTGTTCGAGTTCTTTTTTGTAGTCTTGGTTGTGAGTTGGTGGATTTTAAAAATATGTAGTAGCTTGAGGGAACCGATTTACTTGGTAAGTTTGATGAGGTATGTAGGGTGAATTTGGCTGATTTAACTAGTATGTTTGGTTTATGGTGTTTGTTAGGTTGGGGGTATATTGGGTGAATGAAGGTCTTCGGGGTTATTGGAGCCGTCATGGTTTTTATGCTCGTCTTTGGTTACTTCATCGATTTTTGGATGGATAAGATCCGAGTCCCAACTCGATGTATCTCCTCATCCGTTCTCTTGTTACCATTGCTCTTTGTCTTTTCGGAACCATCGAAATCTTTCCAACTTTAATTGCTTGCTCCACCCTCTCGCCTATGATAACAATATCGGTAAAGTTGATTGAAACATTACCAATCAAATACTCAAAGTATGGTGTTTTGAAAGTATTCAAAAATATTGAGATTAACTCATATTCCGGTAATGGTGGATGGATTTAAGCCGCTACCTCGCGCCACCTTTGCGCGTACTCCTTAACATTCTCTTTAGACCTTTTTTCCATACCTTGGAGATTTGAACGATTCGGAGCCACTTCTATGTTAAACTTGTATTGCTTAAGAAAAGCATCGACTAGATCTTTCCATCATCCGATTTTGGATCCCTCTAACCTCATATACTAACTCAATGTCGATACGCTTAAGCTCTCATGAAAGAAATGTATGAGTAGTTTTTCATTGTGAACGAGCATCTCGCCATCTTACTATAGTATACCCTCAAATGGATCATAGGACATTGGGTTTCGGTATATTTAGTAGAATTTGGCACCATAAACTTCCTCGGGATTACCACATCGAGCACTTAGACACATTTTAATCACGAGTTTCTTCTTTTGTAGGATCTAAATGGGGCATATGTTGCATTTGTTGGACTCGTGGGTCCATGGGATAAGTTAATATCCCAGTAGGATGTTAACCTTCGGCATGAACAGTTGTGTGATCGAAGGGCCCCGATCGATGAGATGACGGAATAGCATGCGATGCTTCGAGTTGTCCTTGATTTAAGCTACCTCCTCTCGTTAATGCTTGCTCTAAAAGAGATGTCATCCGAGCCACATTTTCTTTCGTGGAGTCAAACTCTTGTCGATCGATTGCCTCTTATCATGGTCTTTTTTCGTTTTCCATTTGACGAGTCCGAAGTCGAGTGTTGTAGACGCGCGGAGGGGATTGAGTGGAGCGGCCTATGTTTACTTCAACTGGAATGTAAAAGAAATATTTACAAATAAATATTTAATGCAAATGCATGATTTTGAACTCGGGTTGGATACCTTTCTTTATTTTGTTGCACATTAAATTGTGATAGAATCCCGTCGAGGATGGGTTAGACCAAGCTAGTACTCGTTGAGAGAAAAATTACCCTACGTATACTTGGGCGATTAGGGAGATATGTATGCCCCTAATTTCAGTCGTGACTTGATTTTGGAATGATGAAACCACTCTTATTATAAGTATACGATGGGTGAAACTTTTTTTTTTGCGGTCTCGATACGAAATTCAAGGGTAGACAATCTCCTTCATCATTTTGGGCTCGTTCAAATCCGATCTAAAATCCTCAACCTTATTTCGACTTCTTCGGTCATGATTTAATATGAAGGATAACCTTTACTAAAAATTACAAAAATACCCTTGAAACACCGAGGTTCGGTATCGACATCATTTGACAATGATTAGTGTCTTAATTGGGTCAACCCTAATAGACGAGATCTAGCTTTTCTATGGTTGGGCAAAGCTTGACTAGTCCTAAAGATATTTTAAGTTTCTAGACTCGTCTAAATTACCGAGTGGGGTAATCCAACCTCTAACCTTATACACTAGAGGTAGGGGAAGGTTATTCCACCATTTTCAATGTATAAGGTGAGTTTCGAGTCCAAATGAGAGTCCGGAAGAGCATCAATAGACTTTTGTCATACTCGCCTCCAAATCCCTTTATCTAAGTCCTATAAGGGTTTAGCTGGGGTCTAGAGCTTTTATAGGTTTCCTTCGTGGTGTGTACAACAGAATAAATAAAAATATGCAACCCAATTCAAAAATGAACATGCCATGAGAAAATAGAATGCAAAAAACAAATTACAAGAATGTAAATATATACAAAAAATGAATTCAGAAAATAAAATGAAAAAAATAAATAAATAAACAAATAAAAAATAAATATAGGAGAAAAATTAAAAAAATAAACCTATGGCTTAACTCTATTCCCCGATGGAGTCGCTATTCGTCGCTACCCGACGTTGGACGGGACTCCTCGAAAATATCTAAAATTAGATTGGGTATTTACAAGTTTATTTACGAGTTTGGAGTCGCCACCGGTATTGAAGGAATTAGGAATGTAAAACCGACGAGTGGTTTAGAGATTCTATGGTAAGGAGTTGGTTACGTTTTTTGGAAGATATCGATCACCCAAAAGTTCCCTTTCCGAAAAAAGGTACCACGTCCGGTTTAGCTCTAAATTTATCTCCTAAAATATTTTATTTATGTCAAATTATTTTTTGATTCTTAATCTCCCATTTTTTTTTAGACAAATTGAATTTTTTAGTTTTAAGCGTGGCATCGTATTGAAACGATCGTCGGTCCCTTTCGTCGGGCGACACGTCGATTCAAACATCGGATCCACTTTAAGCCTTAACATAACCGAGTGTGTCGGAGGATATCTTGATTTAAAAATAATTTTTTTGGTGACTTCGGTCCCAATCGGATAGGAGACTTCGTCGAAAAAAAATATTTTTTATTATTTTTATTTTTTTAAAGAAAACTTTAAAATTTTAATTAACTAAAATCAACTAAAAAAAATTTCAAAAAATTAAATATATCAAAATCATCGTTCGTCCTTAATAAATAGGAGACTCGTTGATACAATATTTTAATCATAAAAAAAGAAAAATCTCATGTTAAAATAAATTTCACAACTATGTATCTTTAAATTTTCTAACATACGTAGGTAAAATAAAAAGAAAAAGCTACAAAACACATAAAATAAATCAAACAAGTCCAAAATTCACCTACATTGTAAAATTATCAAAATGCCCTTGGAATGCCAAGAGTCATCGCCAAGTGATCATCGCCTTTCGATGATCGTTTAGGCGCGTGGAACACCCGGCGTTGGAGATCCGGTCATGGCGACTCCGATGGTGGTGGTTTCAACCGGAGACAACGTCGGAGGAGGGAGATCGGAGCCTCCAAAGATCCGATCGGATCTCCTTTCTTCACCGACGATGAATCTAACCTCGTCTCGAGATTCCAAGCACACCGAGTTGACTCGCAAGGTCGAGAGAAGAAGTTTTGTGGTGGTTACGACCTCCGATTCTTTCTAGATCGACCAATTATTTCGGGTTTGCCAAAACGGGTCGAGTTCAATTAAACCATTTTTCGGTATCGTTGGGTCATGAATTTTATATGAAAACACTCGAGTGAAACCGATGATCGGGTTTGTGATGGTCGATCTCGTGTTGGTGACCGGAGTTGAGAGAAACAATCGGATATTTATTCGGGTCGGGTCATAGTGGTTTGATCTTCAATTTCTCTCTCCTTCGTGAGTTTTTCTCTCTCTAATCGGTATGGATCGGTCGATCTAGTGATGAGCTACACGTGAGTATGTTGATCGGGGTCAAAATCCGATCGAAAAACGATCAATCGAGGCTCAACAATTTCGACCGGGTAAACGGGTAATCGGGTCTCGTTTGATGGGTTAGGGCATGTTTGGCTATTTTCAATTAGGTTTTCGGTATTTTTTCTTTGTGTTTTTTTTTTGGTCGCCTTTTTTTTCTCCCCCGACGAATTGGAATTCGAAAGCTTTTTATAAGCCGAAAACATCCTAAAATTTCTCCCGTAATCAATTCAAATTCAAAATTTAATTGTCAAATCTTAATTTTGAGATTTTTCTAGCTAAAAATAAGGAGATTCCAATTTAAAAAGATTTGTGAAAGATTTTAGCAGATTTTTGAATGATTTTAGAGAGGTTTAATATTTTTTTCCTTTTTTTGTTTTTTTTTCCTTTAAAGAAACCCAAAATTGGGTTATGACAATAGGATCCATGAAAACCCGATATAAATATCTATGCGAATCTTAATATACTTTATCTCACCAATATGAGATTTTGTACCAAAATTTTAAACTAGTTAATGAGTGTTAATAAGTTTATAAAAAATTTCTTTTTTTCAACAAATTAATTTTTGAAAAATTTCAGTTATTGAATTTACAAAATTCATAGGTGAGATCTACTTATTTTATATATGAGATTTTCATTCAAAGCACAAGTATATATATATATATATATATATATATATATATATATATATATATATATATATATATAATTGAATTCGATAAAATTAGCATTACGCATAATTTATTGTTCCGAAAAAAATTACAATTGAAGTTTCCTTTTAATGACGGAGAGCTAAACTCATACCTATAATCTAATTAATTAAAAGAAAACGATGATTAAATTAGATTATTCACAACAAATCTTCTAAAATATTTTGAAACCCTTTCAAATATTTCAAATTGGTAATACATCTCTAACACGTGCTACTAAAATTTCACCATTCTGTTACCATATCCACATTGGTAACTTTTTTTTTTTTTTTAATGACATATCAAATTCTGATAAAGTTTTGAAAAATAGAATAAAGGATTAAGAAGTCCTAATTAAGTAGAAGTTACAAGCTTCGAATCATAAAATAAAATAGAAGTGGCATATATGCAGAAAAGCAAATACAAGCGCTGCACTTTTCGTAAGTCCATGGTTATTTTTTATTAAACAGAGTGAAGTGCTCACTCATACTTCGTATGACCGCAACTCACAGGGCCTTAACCTCTTTTATTTATTTATTTATTTATTATAACAAAAGAAGGATGTTTTTAGCTTTAAAAGAGAAACCTATGTTTTATGCACATGAAGCAACTGGAAAGATGGGCTAAAAGCCATTTACAACTACTTTCTACATCTTTTCGTAGAGTATTATATTAAAGTCGTGTATGGTCCTAGATCTGGCCCTTTTTTGCACGTGCTAATTATTTACATCTGACGTGGAAATTTGGTTAGAGATTTCCGTTCTTTGATTATCTTAATAATTATTATTATGTAATTCCAAAGTATTCTAGGCATTTTTTTAGGAATGATCATGATCTTTGAATTTTTTTAATTATTTTATTGACTTTTTATATCTAATATCGTTAAGATTTTTTAATTTTTTTTTATAAACATTTGCAGTATCTTTTTGGACATATAATCGATGAATGAAATTTGAGGTATTTTTGGATATATTTCTATAGTTTTAATTGTATTTTGTTTTCAGAATTTCTAAAAATTAATAAATCCCATTATTTTTTGTGATCCGTTAGATCGAGTGATATCAGAATGAGATTGACTTAATGAATGGAAAATAATGATAGAATCTGTCACAATGAAGTTAATTAAGGGATATTGTGAGGGCTCTTTATGAGGCTCAGAGAATCTAGAAGGCAGCGTTTAGAAGTCCAAAGTAAAAATTTGATCGATTGAAGAGAATAACTGAATGGATAACGGATTGATTTGATCGAATGCTTAATGACCACACCAACAGAAATTAGGATAATGTTGGGACAGTGGATGAAGATTTGCCTCATGATGCACCCGACGTTAGACATGTGCCGGCAAAATCAAACCTCACTACTACATATTGAACATTATACAACGGTTTGTTAGCAGCGGTTTTAAATCCACCGTTAATATCAATGCATGACAATGGCTTGACACTAGTTCAGAACTGTTGCAGTAAAATTTTGATTTAACACCTAGATCCACATAAACTGTTGTTGAAATCGTTGCATTTGTTTTAAATAAACTACGTTTTATTTAAACTACAACACTTTTATGTAAGGATTTAAAACTATTAAGGTGCTTGTTTGGTAATCGGGAATAAAGTGATGGGAATAAAAATGCAGGAATCGGAATGAAAATTAAGGAATCGGAATGGTATTTGTATTCCAATATTGTGTTTGGAATACTAATAAGGAATCGGAATGCAATTTAAATTTTTTAATATATGATTTTGTATACAAATATAAAAATGATTAAAAAATAATTTTATTAAACTATAATAGTTATAAAAATAATAAAGGTGATTGTGGTGGTTCTAGTGGTAGCGGTGGCGGTAATGATTGCGGTAGTGATAATGGTTGTGATTGTAATAATGATGATTGTGGTGGTGGCGATGGTCGTGATGATGTTAGTAGTGGTAGTGGTTTTAATGGTGATGGTGGTAGTGGTGGTTATGATGATGGTTGCGGTGATGGTGGTGGTGATTGTAGTTGTGATGGTGGTGGCGGTGGTGGTGGTGGTGATGATGATAACGAAGATAATAGTGGTGGTGATTGTGGTTGTGATGGTGGTTATGATGGTGGTGGATGTGGTTGTGGTGGTGGTGGTGGTGGTGGTTGTGGTTGTGATGGTGGTGGTGGTGGTGCTGGTGGTGGCAAAAGTAGTTAATAGATAATAAATAAATAAAATATACTATTATTTTGAAAAAAATTCATTTTCATTCCTTGTTTTTTATTCCTACATCTTATGTGGGAATGAAGTTGTGTGTAAATTTTCATTCCCATTCCTACTTCATTCCTTTTAACCAAACATCTACAATGTGGGAATAAAACTTTCATTCTCATTCCCATCACTCTATTCCCGATTACCAAATAGCACCTAAGTATAAGAGTTTTAAGGTCCTCCTCAAAAGGTAGTCGTTTTATTAACTTGTGAAACCTTTTTTTTTTCTTTTTTTATTTTCTAGATTTGGGGTCTCTTTCTCTCATTATATTGAGTCCTCTTTCTCTCTCTCACACACACAATTTCTATCTCTCTAAGTTTCTCAATCTATCACTTAGTTTTATTAATCCTTGATTTAGATTCAAGTCTAGAGAACTATGAATTAGGAGAAAATTTTTCTTGGTTTTCTGTTGAAGGATAAGGCAAAATCCCGTTATGGCAAAAGTTTCTCTTTCTCTCTTTTTTTTTTTTTTTTAAAAAAATTATTTATTTCATCTCACATATGTAATTTCTTTCAATTTCTCTCCCTAGGTCTAGGTATTGTATGTAATTTTCTTTCAATTTCTCTTTCTAGGTCTGATTATTGGTGAATATCATTCAAATTGGTAATAAACTTTGTTTCTTATGAAAGATTTTTGTTCAATCGGGACATTATCAAATCTCTCAACAATACTAGAATAAGGTACGATATTTTTTTCCTCTTTTATGATTGAATAGAATATCATGATCTTTTGGTTATCTCTGCTATTCACTTTTGGTGTTGTCTTTTAATTCACATGGCCAAATTGAAATATTCAATCATGATGATTATTGTTAGTATTTCCCTTTTTTCTTTTTATTCTCTGTAATTTTATTACGAATTGCATTGCATATACATATCCTAATATGGTCTAAAAATATGGAGTGAATAAAATCCTCAACGGAATATATTGACATTTTTTAATAACACATTTTCCCATCATCGTTTTTACTACACCATCTATTTGGCAAGCTCATTCTCTCTATCCTCTGATTTTCTTGCAAAACAGAGATGAGTAACACAACATGCAAGCTCATTTTTGTTGGTTTTGTTATTTTTTTTTCTTGTTGCCTAATATAATAGAAAAAGCTGTAAATAATTTTAAAACCGTTGCATAATATATTACATAAACCATTGCCTTATTTGATAAAAACTATTGTGTAAAATAACTCTTAAACTGTAGCATATATTGTCAAAATCATTGCATAAGTTGTGACTTAAACTGATGCTACGTGATACTCAAAATTGTTGTCTAAAGTAATGAAGTAACGGTTGCATTTTGAGGACATGATGCAATAATAATTTATATGTTGCTATTGTACATAAAAACTATTGCATTAATCTATGCATCGATCAGATGTAGAAACTATTAAACCGTTGCATTATATGTGATGCACCAATTTTTACTTGTTTAGTAGTGATTTTCAACCACCTATATATTTACAAGACTCTTGTGGAGAATTTTGGTAGAGAAGTTGTGTGAGGGGGATATAATGCTGGATATGCTGGGAAAGATGGAGAAAGGTGTGACAAATTTAACTATGATCCTAATAAATCCTATCTAAAAGTTGACATAGCCATCTTCGGTGGAGATGTGGGAATATAGAAGAAATTCATGGACTAGCTTGCTAATCGTGACATGGTGATTGAATATGCAAGGTTGTCAGAAGTGGAGATGGTACAGAGGGTTGCAATTAGGCTAAAAAAGGGCCTTTTCTTTGTGGAAAAGGGTTCAGGATGATCTAATCGCGTAAGGTAGACAACTTATTGCAATTTGGTTTCGGATAAGACAACTGTTGGGAGAACGATTTCTACCCCTAGATTTTGATTAATACATGTTCCATAAATATCAAAAGTATGCTCAAAATCGAAATACTTTCTATGAATATACTGTTGACTTTATGAATTTGGAAAAACATAATGCTAGATAGTTGGATGGTTTGAAACCTTCTATCAAGTTAATATAGGTGTGTGGATGTGTGTACATTCAATGATATATGAAATTTGGCATTAAAAGCGAAGGTATTACATAATACCAACATATTTGAATCTACTCATAAATTTTTTGCAAAAACCAACATGGCTGGGGTTGAGAGGGGTAAGGGTATTCAGCTTACCCAATAGAATGCTTGTCAAGAAGCTGCCAAGCTAGATAGGATAGTGGCGGGGAAGCAGAATGAAGTAGTATGCAAGACTGATACATGAGAAGAGTTTCAAATGTGATAAACCTAGACATTGCTATAGTGATTGCAGAAGGCCGAAGGCTGTCAATGTGGTGAAAAGAGACTACAATGAGGATGATGACAAGGAGATGTGTGGTCCTAATGGAGATGAGAAGGATTCCTAAAAAGAGATAGAGACTTTTATTGTGAGGAAGCTTGTTACTCTTATCGAAGCTGTTAGAGGACTCTCAGAGGAATAAATTATTCCTTATTAGGTGCATTATTGATAATGACATGTTTGCTTTAATTATTGACAGTGGTAGTTGTGAGAATATAAATGATAAAAAGGTCATAAAAATTTGAATGTTAAACTATTAAATTTTACCCATAACCTTATAAAATTGTTTGGACAAAGGTTGCAGGTGAAATTAGAGTGAAATAAGGATGTAAGGTTTGGTTTTCGATAGAAAAGTATAAAGATGAGACATACTATAATGTGATAGATATGAATGCATGTAGTATGATTTTTGTTACGTCTTGATAGGATGATGAAGATGCTAAGCATTTTGGGCAGGAAAATTTTGTATAAATTCTACTGGATTGTGCGAATTGCACATTAATACAACTGAAGGTAAGATCCAAACCAAAGCTTATAAAGTGGAGGAGAAGACTTTCTTGACTATAAGAAATTCAGGAATGAATCGCTTGCTCATGTAGAGGAGATTAGAAAGGTTCATACATTGACTGTAAGAGGAGTGCTAGTAATATTCTCTTTTAATACTCTTTTTTAATTACTTGTTCAATAAAAATGTACACGTCAAATATTTTCATATAATTTTAAAGATAAATAAATAAATAAAAGATATTTCAGTTTTTTACATAATATGAAATTAATCATAATTTAAAAATTTCATGAAAACATGAAATATCAGTTAACTTTTATTTATTATTATTTAACGTTGACATTTCTATAGAACAAATGTTTAACAGAAAATGTTAAAAAGAGTGTTGCTAGCACTCTTCTTTACTGTAAAGCCATTGATTGTTGAGAAAAAAGAGTTGGTGGTTGATGTTCCACAAGCGAGGAGGCTCTTGATAGCAGAATTTGCAGAGATTATGTTAGATGAATTGCTTATGGTGTAGACCCGATGAGAGACATATAACACTGGATTGACTTGGTATATGGAGCCAGTTCACCAAATCTTCCATACTACATAATGAATCCTAACAAAGATACAATATGACTATTGTGTTCCATTGCCTTTTTATTTTTTATTTTTTCTTTCTCCAAACACCATAACCAATATTCTAATATGGTACCTAGGCACGAAAGCTGTGTGATCTCTTTATAAGTCAATTAATGGTAAAAGTGAGAGTCAATTTTCGTTATGATAATACGAACATCAATCCATACAAACCGCAACACTTGGGAATCTCCTTTCAATTAAATGCTCCACCCATGAATGAATTGATCATGGGACAGGGCCAGGACTAATAACGTTAGGTGATTCCAATTTGTCTTCAAATGGGCTATGGAGATCTGGCAGACATGGCGTTTTGAAGTGTTGGCGAATTTGGCAACATTAGGACATGGCCATTATAGCAGCAGTTTTCGTGTCGGTGGGGATGCAGTTAAGAAATTGAACTTTTTTTTTCCAAGAAATTTAAATGAACAACATATGCGCCCCAAAAGACAACACATTCGGTTTTTAAGTTAAAAACCTCAAAAAAGATGAAAGAGCGAGTGAAAATAAAAATATAAATGGGGTGAGAGAGGCTCGAACTCTCGACCTCAGGATGACTCAGAAGCTATGAGACCTACGCGCTAGCCAACTGCGCCACCACCCCTTCGTGATTCTTGATTGCCCCCTTTTTTATACTTTCTAAAACAAACATCATACTGCACATTTCCCTTTTTTATTTTTTTTTCATGCGTACACTTTAAGCAGGGTATATGTCAGACCAAGAAATTTGCAGGAATCGAAAAGCAATGACCATCAAGTTAATTTTCGATGCTAGGTAATAAAGCACACATCTGGACCTGGAATATGCTTATATGAGTTTTTTTTTCTTCCAAGAAAGATGTTACTACTTACTACTACCTGGAGTGAGAAACTGTAGCAGAGAGGAACTACATAAAAGGAACTTGCTGTACCTTGTAGGTTTACAGATATGAGATTAAAAAAACGATGTAGAATCATATAAAGGGAACTTGAAATTACATTATGGTTTTTTGGTAGATAAAAGATTAACTCGATCTCCTCTAGCCTAATAAACAAATGAATATAATGAGTAGTGTCCTATTTTTTACTGTTCATCTGTAGATTCTGCGGAGAACCAGCAAAGATGTTTCCAATTCATTTACACATGATTACACATAATGTAATTCAAAATTGAATATTCAATCATATATTACAATGAAAGATCCTAACCAAAATCTGAATGGAGGGCTATTAATCTTGTGAAAAGAAAAAACTTGCCCAAAATCTCATGCAGAAAAATGCAAAGCTCGAGGAATTAAATTTGGTGATGACACACAAGCATCCAATCAATGAACGAATCCAAAATGAGTGTTATTTTAATGGACCCTTTTCTGTATCTATGAATTAGTTGAGGATGTTAGTTTCAAGAAATGGAAAAAACGAGAGGAGATTTGAATTTTAGAGAGCGTTGCAGAGACAGAGAATGTTGCAGAGAAAGACTTTTGAACAAGGCGAGTAGCAACAAAGTAAATCACTTAATTTAATCAACAGCCCTAACATTTAAATAGGCTAAGAAACTAACTACAAGCAGCTCATGGGCCGAAAATAAAGCCACTAGAGCCACGATCCAAAACACGTTAAAAAACTTCCTAAAGACTAGGACAACCCACTAAGTACAACTTAAATAGATAACCGTAGCAATAAGAAAATCACATGCGATTACGGAGCAAATTTTAACACGCCTCCTTGCTTTAGGAATTGCAAACTCCAAGTCTTTGCCTAAGAAATTCAAACTTGTTTGCTGGCAAAGGTTTTGTAAAGATGTCCGTGAGTCGATCTTCATATCCGCAATAAATGAGGCTCACTTCTCCTTCCTTCGCACTTCTCTTAAAAAGAAAATTTTGATCTTGAAATGCTTGGTTTTTCCATGAAAAACTCGGATTTTGGGAGATTGCAATTCGTTGCTCGATTGTCCACAAACACCTCCGTATCATTCGGTTGCTTCAAATGTAAATCATAAAACAACTTCCTCAACCACAATGTTTGATTCACCGCTCGCTGTAGCAACAACAAATTCGGCCTCTGCAGGTGGACCGTGCTACAATCTCTTGCTTCTTGGAACTCCATGAGAAAACTCCCGATCCTAGGCTAAAACAAGTACCCGGATGTACTCTTCATGTCATCCACGGATCCACCCCAATCACCGTCGGAAAATCCTAATAACTTGAAGTTTTGACACTTCTTGAATTTTACACCTAAGTCAATAGTTCCTTTAATGTATCCGATGACTCTTTTTGCAGCCTTTAAGATGCACTTCACTAGCACAATGCATGAAATGAGAAAGAATGCTTACCGCAAAAAGGATATCCGGCTCGGTTGTCGTTAGGTACATTAGGCAACCGATCATGCTTTTGAAATAACCTTCTTCAACTTTGTTTGTGCCGTCCTCCTTACTTAAGCTTTCCTTTGGATTCATTGGAGTAGCCATTGCCTTGCAATCCTCCATATGAAACTTTTTGAGAATTTCTTTGGCATACTTCTTTTGACATATGAAAACTTCATTTTCCAACTCGCTTAATCTCCATTCCCGGAAAGTATGTCATCGATCAAAGGTCCGTCATTTCAAAAATTTTCATCATTTCTCTTTTGAACTCTTCAACAAGCTTGGAGTTGCCACCTGTGATTAAGAGATCAACATAAAGAGAGACTATAAGCGAGATCATCTCTTTTACATTTCACATAAAGAGTAGCCTCGACATGCTTTTTGAAATCTTAGGCTTGACAAATGCTTGTCTATCCTGTTGTACCATGCTCTAGGTGCTTGTTTTAAGCCGTATAGAGCCTTCGAGCAAGTAGACCTTCTCCTCTTCACCTTGTTCCACATATCCCTCGAGTTGTTCAACATAGATTTCCTCCTCGCCAAATAACATTAAAAAAAAAATAGATTTTACATCTAGTTGAAACACTTTCCACCCATTTTGGGCTACTATAGCTAGCACCGACTAAATGGTATCTAATCTAGCAACGAGTGCAAATGTATCCGAGTAATCAATTCCAAAGACTTGAGCATATCCCTTGACAACAAGTCCGGCTTTGTGTTTGTTGATTGATCCATCCGCATTGAGCTTGGTTCTAAACACCCATTTTAACCCAATAATTTTTCTATCCTTCGACCTTTCAACTAGCTCCCAAGTCTCGTTCTTTTTGATAATTGACAACTCCTCCTCCATTGCCTTCGCCATCTTTAGTCTTTAATAGCTTCTTCAAAACTCATAGGTTCACAAATGGCCACATTGCATCTCTAATAGATATCATGGAGCGATCTTGCTCTACGAATTGGTAGATCATCTTCCAATTCTTCTTGCCATCGTTATGATGCTTGCTCTTCTCTTGTTTGGAAGGGAAGACTCAATTTCGCTTGCTCGTGGATGTCTCTTTTGTCCGTTCCCAATTCCACTTCTCATCTTCATTGAAAAACACATCTTTGTTGAAAATTATCTTCCCCGTTTGAGGTTGATAAACCTTATATGCCTTTGAGGAAGAGCTATACCCAACAAAGATGCTTGGTTCCGACTTCTTGTCAAGTTTATCACGCTCGACTCGTGGAATGTAAGAGAAACACAAGCAACCAAACACTTTAAGGAAATTGAGTGAAGGTTTATAGCCATACCATGCCTCGAATGGAGTTTCATCCTTCAATGCCTTGGTGGGTAATCTATTTTGCAAGAAAATGGCAAGATCTTAGCCGCTTCATTCCAAAACTTTTTTAGCAACTCCTTGTCATGTAGCATGCATCCGGTCATCTCCATTATGTACTGTTTCTCCTTTCACCGACTCCATTTCTGTCGAGAAGTGTAAGGAGCGATAAGTTGGTGTTCTATGCTAGCTTCTTCAAAAAATAGATTAAATTCGATGAAGTATACTCCTTTCCATTATCCGACCCGACAACTTGAATTTTGCGACCACTTTGATTTTCCACCATTTTTTTGAACTTCCGGAAAACTCCAACTACTTCGACTTGAATTTTAAGAAAAAAATCCAACACATTCTTGTAAAATCATCAATAAAAGCAATGTAATATCGATTACCTGCTAATGATTGAGTTCTTTGAAGACCGGATACATCCGTGCGGATAAGCCGCAACTTGTGAGTGGCTCTCCGGGATGACTTTGGGAATGGTCTTCGATTTTGTTTACTCGTATTAACAAGCATGATAATTCGGTAAGTGATCTCCAACGGTTGGTAAGCCAACCGTGAGCTCCCTTTCCTTCATAATCTGCATCCTTTGTAAGTGACAATGACCAAGTCGCTTGTGCCATATCTTAGTGTTGCTAGCTTCCGTAGAGAATGCGGCAAGTTCTTCTTTGATGGGATCAAAAGAAAAACTTTTTCCTTTCATTCTCACTTTAAGAATTTCCTCATTGTTGAGATCCAATATGTGACGAAAGTACCTTCAAAGATCACTTTAAAGAAAGTATCTTCAAAGATCACTTTAAAGCCTTTTTCAATCAATTGGCCTACGCTTAACAAATTTTGATTAACTTATGGTACGGAGAGAACATCGAAATTTTCTTTGTGCCTATAGTGTTGGTTATAATGATTGTCCCTCTCCCTTTGACAGAGATGTAATCACCATTGTCAATTTTGACTTTAGTAATGTCAGTTGGCCTCAAATCTCCGAAGAGTTTCTTGTCATTGGTCATGTGGTTGGTACAATCGCTGTCAATTAACCAACTTCCAATCAACCGCTACTTGCAAAGCAAGATGCTACAAAAAGCTGATCTTCATCCTCTTGTTCCGCTACTTAGGTGTCAACTTCCTGCTGCCGAGCTTTTCCTTTGCAAATTATTGCTTCATGTCCCATTTGATTGCATTTGGAACATTTTGCATCGAGTCTCCTCCAACATTTGAATGGAGGGTGACCTTCCTTTTCACAATGAGGGCAAGGAGGATATTTACCCTTGAAACTTCCTTTTTTGCTTCGTTGTTATTCAAAACGGGAACAAAAGAATTTCCCTCTTGGCCTTTCTTCTTTTTCTTTTTGTCGGCTCCGTGATGTTTTGCAAGTAAGGCTCCTTCGGTGTTGACATCTTGCCTCATATGTTGTTTTGCTCTTGTGCTCGTAGGGAATTAAGTAATTTCGCCAAGGAAATTTTTGACGGATCCCTAGTATTTTCTAAGGTTGTAACTCGTCGCTTCATATCTTTCAAGCACTCGTGACAAGGATCTTCTCTACAATCCTTGAATCATTAAATTCGGACCCGAGTAGCTCGACTTTGTTTGCAATTCCAAGAAGTCTATCCGAATACTCTTTAATTGTTTCGCATTCCTTCATCTTTTGCAACTCAAAATCCCTTATCAAATTTAAAACTCGCATTCCTCTTATCATTTCGGGTCCTGCATATTCTTCCTTGAGGTAATCCCACATAAACTTGATTGTCTTATGGGACATTATTCTTATGAAGATCGTTGATGACACCGTAGCAAACAAGCATGCTTTTGCCTTCAACTTCTTCATCTTCTTCTCCTTATGAGTTTTGATCCGTGCCATGGTGGGATTGTTTGGAAGTGCGGGAACATCATAGTCTTCTTCCACTCGCTTCCTAAAGATCCAAAGCTTCCAAGTATGTCTCCATGCGTATCGCCCAAATCTGGTAGTTATCTCCATCGAACACCGACGGAGCAACCGGGGAGAAACTTGCTTCGGCTTCCATGATGCGTCAAGCTACACACGGATCCCTCAAGAAGAGAGCTATGATACCAATTGTTAGTTTCAAGAAATGAAAAAAACAAAGGAGATTTGAATTTTAGAGAGCGTTGCGGAGACAGCGAATGTTGCGGAGAAAGACTTTTGAACAAGGCAATAGCAACAAAGTAAATCACTTAATTTAATCAACAACCCTAATATTTAAATAGGCTAAGAAAATGAACTACAAGCAGCTCATGGGCCGAAAATAAAGCCACTAAAGCCACGATCCAAAACACATTAAAAAATTTCCTAAAGACTAGGACAACCCACTAAGTACAACTTAAATAGATAACTGTAGCAATAAGAAAATCACGTGTAGTTCTGGAGCAAATTTTAATAGAGGAAAATAATGAACAGTGACACAGCTTTTGCCGGCCAGGTTCATTAGTCTGCTAAATTCGAGAATGTTAGCTGACGATGCAGTAGAGCCTTCTCATCGTTATCATCCAAATCAATGCTTTCACTGTTTCCATACTTGATGTCAATTTCGGTTCTTTTCTCTCCATTTAGTCCTGATTCTGAAATATCCAGTCGAGTGTGTTCTTCCCTCAAAGGAGAATCATCTACCTCTATTTGTTGCATTTCTGATTCTATCAATGCAGTCATCCTTGCGCACTCCCTGTCTCTTGGGTATGTGCAATAGAGGAAGGAGTAGATGAAACAACATATTGCCATTGGAATGCCGATTGCTGTGTACAGTGCCTTAGCTAGCGATGCAGCATTTTCTCTATCTGTTTCAACTTTGACATTGTCTGATGATTTTTTGGGAATTTGATAACCATAAACATACTGAGCCAAAATCCCAACTGCAGGGGGAGCAAATGAAGATAGCACAGACTCAAATGATCGATCCAACGCATAGATGCTCGTCCGAGATTTCTCTGGGACTATCTCTGCAAATATTGGACTATATACGCCAGTTAACATTATAATAGAATACAGATTAGACTTGGGAATGGATACTCTAATTTCATTATTTGATGCTTAAAGGGAATTAGGAAACTGATTAGTTCCCATGACTTCACAGCACATGATCTTTAACAAAGTGAATACAGAGGCAGAAGAAAGGCTACTGGAAGCGACATTTAGGATTTGAATGCTTAAAGAGACATTTGTCATTATAAGTGTACTGAAAAGCTATATTTCTTTATTTTCAGGATGCATTTATGTACAATAGAAAATCATAACAATGAGAAGGGGCAAAATTGATGGATCCCAATACGTACTTGTTTGTAGCTGGACCATTCCAGGATATGCAGAGTCCCATGATGAACAAGACCAGACCATGGATGAATCCTGTAGATGAATCATCAGGCAATACAAGAAGCAAAACTGCTGCCAATGGAATGCCTGAACCAGAGCTTATCTGTGACAGAATTATCCTTCCAGAATTGGGAAAGCGTTTAGCAAGGATATCCCCCATCCGTCCTCCAAACAGGCCACCAAGTGAGCCAGCAACTACAAAAAGCATCATGAGAAATGCTGTTTTTCCATGGGAGAAGCCTATAAGCTCTAACCACATAGGAGCAAATGATAAAGCTGACCAAGGAAAGGATCCAGATACACCTTGAGCCACAAGTATTTGGAATGATGGTATTTTTATAACTGACTTCGCTTCTTTAATTAGGTACTTTAACTCTGAGATAAAAGGCTTATGAGTTTGGTCTTTAGCTCTACTATTAGAATTAGAAAAGCGTGGATCGTTAGCAAAAAGGAGGACCAAAACACCAACTATTATACTTATTATTCCAACCAGATGAAAAGCAACTCTCCAACCAGGTATTCCCATGAATGTTGTTGAGGCTATTAGAACAGAACATAGCCCTCCGATGATAGAACCGAGGTTTCCTGTCAGCTGTAGCCATCCAAATGCCATGCCGCGATTGCTTTCATCAGTTGAATCAGCAACAAGGGATTGAATGGCAGGTGTGACTATGGCAAGTCCAATCCCATTTAGCCCTCTTGAAACTGCCACCTGATAACCAAATGAGAGAACATTAAATTAGGCATGAGCTCATGCCATGAAAAGCATGAATTCTTCTTTCATTATTATCTGTCCAGGAGATACGAACCACCAAAAATAGCAAGCTTCACATTCTTAAGTGTAGTTTTTCTTGCTTCTTCCAAGTTCAGTTTCAATGTATGCAGCTTGTCAAAAAGCTTCCTGATAAAAGTATCCAATTCAACCACAAGGACTCCTTTTCAAACCAGAAGATGTTTACCTTCATAATCTTCTTATATCTGCATAAAAAGTGAAAGAATGCAGCATAACACCTTCACATCTCTGATAAATACTTGAAAACAAAGACTACTTATTTTTCTTTCATCGAACTTCAGCTCCAAAGACATAGATATTTCTCCACCAAAAGCTTCTTGATGCCAATGATCTTATTCACACTAAAATTCTGGTCGTAATAACAAAGTTCTTGTACAAGAAATGTAATAAGACTTCTGACTAGTTTCCTTCACTACATTTCTCACAGAAAAACAGCATTTTTACTAGTCTCGTATCGGTATTCGTAGAATCATATCAATGACTGAATCACAATTTCACACTGCTCAAGACATTTTGGAATCCGTGTTATTACTCACCTTAAACTAGGACCGTCATACACTGAGTTGAGCCTGCAATATATGGCTGGTGGCAATAGGCCGATAACCATATGTATTCATCTAAGGCTCGAACTTGTGTAAAAGAGAAATGACATTCATGGAATACAAACCCAATTTCCTCATTTTATTTCGCAAAATCCTAGTATATAATTAAACGGACTTATACCCAACATTTCCCAATTTAGAACTTCTTCCTTAAAGTAAAACACCCCACACCAGCCTCACCAAGAAAATCATTAGAACCTATAGATCCACTAATGAAATCATGAAAAATAATTCAAAATAGAAAAATCTATTACACACCAACCTCATCTACAAAATACAAAAATGGGTCATTCACACTTACAACAAAGACATCAGAAACTTCAAAACTAGCACAACTTATAACCCCAAAAAAGAGAGAAACAATAAACAAAACAGAAGCTAATAAATATAGAGCGACTCGAAAGTCTCAAACCTGTAAGAAAGTAGAGGAAATGGCAACAAGGAAAGTGGCAGCAGCCCAAAGAAAAGCACCAAGAGCAATAACATGGGCACGATTGTAATGCACGGCAAGGTAAGCAGCTAATGGATAACAAGAAGACTGAACTATGGATCGAAACAAAGTTAATGAACCCAAACCAGTGGGGTCTGTGTGTAATGCTGCACCAACTTCTTTGTACACTCCTGGTAACAATGATTCGTCAGCTCTCTCCATGATTCCTGCTAGATTCACTAGCACCAATGTCAGTGTCTCTTGTTTCATCGTTGAAGTCTCTCTGAAGTCAGAGTCCTCTGTGTTTGGAACTGAAAAAGGCAGAGGATCCTCTGTGTTTCAATTTTTGTTCTGTTTCTTAGAGAGAGAAGAGGACTGGAGTATACCAAAATCCACTAATCGAGCCAAGCATTTCGGGATCTTGCACGGAATCCATAAAATTAATGTCTGATTGCCGCTAAAGACTTATTTACCATGTTTGACTTTAGTTATGTCCTTTTTTAAAATTCTATATTGGATATTTTTATTCCCTTCTTGATTTGATCTGCAATATTTTTTCAGAAATTTTATTAATTTCTATTTTTATTGGGAAACGAGGGCTGAAAGCCCCAAAACAAAAGGAAAACTAAACAGTATATGGACTGAGCTCCCAATCCAGGAAGAGGATCATAGAAAAAAGTAATAGTTTTTTTTAACTTTTCACCTAGGTTAAAAAATTTATTAATTATAATGTCATGTTAGCATTTTTAACACTACTTTTCTAATATATATATATATATATATATATATTTTAAAGAGAAAATCTATCTAAATTAATCATACATTATAAAATATGGATATTTTAAAAAAGTATAATATTAAATACTTTGATCTGATGAATATTTTGAGACATGCATAAATATAAAATAAGATAGGTTTTTTTGGGACGGAGGGAGTAATGTTTTATTTATTTATTTGTCGTAAAGATTATGTGTAGTTTGTTGAAAACATCAAAGTTTGTCAACAACTTTAATCTCATGAATATTTTGAGACACATATAAATATTAAATAAGATATTTTTTTTGGGATGGAGGGAGTATTATTATTATTATTATTATTATTATTGTCGTGAAGATTATGTTTAGTTTGTCCAAAACATCAACATTTTCAGCCAACCAGGTTCTAAATAATTTGTAATTAATTACCAAAAAAGGAAGTAATTTGTAATTAGACCTTAAGTGGGTTAGTTGCTGCTGGCTTTACTCTTTTGGGGGTCATTGCTCTTCGTGGCTTTAGGCTTACACTCATTTATACCGAGGAAGTTGTAAATGAAAAGATAGATATCGTAGAATCTTGTAACGAAACTAAAAACAGAAGGATGAACAAAAGCTTTCAAAAGAGAGCCTACATAATCTGCTAAGTTACTCATGCCTGAAAATTTGTAGTGCTCAAATAATAAGCATAATCACAAGAGAGTTTTCCTTGATCATAAAACTGAATGACATTTTTATAAATCTAACTCGTTGAAAGTGTTTAATGATGGTGCAGTTGTTTCCATTTTTTTTAGTTAATGAATTGAAGACAATAATTACCGGCCAGTAATCATCATCGATCTGCGCCGCCCCCGCCCCCCCAAATATATCAGTCTCCTAACCTCAGGATGTTGGTTTACTTGAAAGTAGAGCCTTTTCGTCGCTATCATCGAAATCCAAGCTCTCGAATTTTCCATATTCTACGTCAGTTTCTGTTCTTTCATTCCGATCAAGTCCATCGAGTCCTTTTGATTCTGAAACATGGAGTTGAGAGTATTCTTGTCCCAAAGCAGAATCATGTGCCTCTACTTGTTGCATTTCTGATTCTACCAATGCATTCATCTTTGCCCTCTCCCGGTCTCTTGGATACGACCAGTAGAGGAAGGAGTAGATGAAAACACACATTGACATTGGAATGACAAATGCCATGAAGAGTGCCTTGGCAAGTGATTCGGCATTTTCTCTGTCTGTTTCAACTTTGACAGAATCCGTTGATGTTTTGGGAACTTTGTAACCATATAAGCGCTGAGCCAAAATGCCAACTATCGGGGGAGCAAAAGAAGACAATACGGACTCGAATGAACCGTCCAAGGCATAGATGGTCGTTCGAGATCTCTCTGGCACTATCTCTGCAAATATTGGACTGTGCAAATATATGTCAGACAACTTAAGACCGGCATAATTAGTGCACTTGCAGATTGCAAGCTTTGAAATTTGTGTTTATTAGGGTCCTTTTCATGCTATCAAAGTTTCTACAAGGTTTACGCGAATTTCTGTAAGCCAAACCTAAAGAAGGTAAAGGATGATTTATTGTTTATATCATTCTGCAAAAGCTGGGTAAATTCTTTGGCTGAAGCTCTTTTGAGGCAAGCAACCTAGTCCACTGATCAGTTCAATGAGTTATGGTTTGTGTTTAGTTGTCTCTTTTAATAGCAATGAAACCATCTTATTTCAACAGCAACTAATTAGTTGATGACAACTCCCTCGAGTGCATGTTATGTGTACTATTCATCTGGGATCAATGAGAAGCCATGGTTTCTTCTATATATGCTTCTGATTCTCCACCATAGGCCCCTTCAAATCATAAGGCCAAAAAAAAAAAAAAAAAGAGGCAAAGTGTAAAGGGGATACATACTTGTTTGTAGCTGGAGCATTCCAGGAAGTGCAGAGTCCCATGGTGAAAAAGACCAGACCATGCATGAATACTGTTGATGGATCGTATGGCAATACCAGCAGCAAAATCCCCGCTAAAGGAATGCTTGAACCGGCACTTATCTGTGATAGCATTATTCTGCCAGAATTAGGCAAGCGTTTAGCAAGGATATCCCCCATTCTCCCTCCAAACAGACTACCAAATGAACCACCGATCACAAAAATGTTCAAGAGGGATGCTGTTTGCTTATGAGAGAAACCAATAAGTTCTAACCACATAGGAGCGAATGATAAACCTGACCAAGGGAATGTTCCGGTGACACCTTGAGCAACAATTATTTGGAAAGTTGGAATTTTTATAACTGAATTTGCATCTTTGATTAGGTCCTTGAGCCCCGAAATAAAAGTCTCTGGAGTTTTATCTTTAGCTCTATCTTCAGTATCGGAGAAGTGTGGATCCTTAGCGAAGAGACGGACCAAAATGCCAACTATCACACTTATGATTCCAACCAAATGGAAAGAAACCCTCCAACCAGCTATCCCCATGAACGATGTTGAGGCTAGTAGTACCGAACAGAGATTTCCAATGATGGCGCCAAGGTTTCCTGTTAGCTGAAGCCATCCAAATGCCATACCGCGATTGCTTTCATTAGTTGAATCAGCAACAAGAGACTGAATGGCTGGCATGACTATGGCAAGCCCAATACCATTTAGACCTCTTGAAATGGCCACCTAATTGAGCAGATGAAAAATCAAGCACTAGAGATGCAAGGAAAAACATGAGTTATTCTATCGTTTTTATTTGCAGAGAATATAAAGCATCGATCTTTTTAAAGAGTTTGCTAAGAATTCAGATTGGGAAAAATTTCTCATCAAAGAATCAAACTCCCCAATAATAATCATTATTTTGAACTCCTATTGTTCATTCCTTCATTATCTTCTAATACCTTCGTGGTTCCACAAAAAAGTTCATAGCCCTTCACGTTTCTAAGTACTGCTTCAAAAATTATGAAACATAAATCCAATTTAATGTCATCAGACCTCAGCTCAAAGAACATGTATACATTTCTGCAGAATCCTCTAATACCAACAAGTATGTCTAGCCTAAAACCTGATTATGGACTTGTCCTACATCAGAGAATGTAATTAAAATCTCTGTCTAGATTCCAATACATAGTCAAGTTCCAACTCAATATCCTTAACAATAATATAATGGATGTTGCAGCAAAGTCAATAAATCAATTGAAATGAATCTCAAACTAGCATTCATAAGCATAAACATGTTCTATAAATTTTACTAATTCAAAAGTTCTGATCAGTGGAATTGGTGTTTACATATTTAATTCAACTTACTGAAATTAGTGGACTTAAGAACAAAGGCATCAAATCAGTAATCAAAATGGTCACCTTTCCCTATTATCCATTTTTCGCATTCACATGGACAAAGGGCCATATTGAAATCATCTCCGTTCCTAATAAAGTCCATTAGGAACTTGTGTGTGCCCCATAAAATGAATTGTTCACTTTCCTCCATTCTATGAAGTATTGAAAGGTTTTTTTGTTGAAAGTGCAGCACTGCCTCAAGCCATACTTGTTGACTAAGCAATTGTGTTTTTGTCTTATCATTTAATGATTACACAAATTGCCTACCTTCTAACCTACTCCATACACATTTAGCTTAGTAACTTTTTCTACCTAGCCATACTTATTACCTTAGTTTCATGTAATGCATTGTCAAGCCACCCTCTCCACAATATCTCAATGTGGTTGTTTTTTGTTGACATTTTAGGCACTCCAACAAGTATAAACGGGGGTGCCTTGTTTTCATTTTAGCAAGTCAGCATAAGTGAGATTGTGTATTGTGTATTAAGAAGAGCTACATATAGAGTTCAAATAGAGAGTGGTGCGAGAATAATATTTGAATGTTTGTATTTTTTTAACGCCTTACAACTAAATTGTCATGAGTATTGAATAACTATTGTAATTGTACTATTAATTTATCATTTTTAGTAGGATAATAAATTTATGTTTCTAAATTGGGCCACTCCAAACTCAATATTTTGGTCTTCTGTTGATAAAAGGCCTTCATTATTGGAATGATACAAATCCAAAATCCAAAATCCAAAATATATTTCACAAAATGCTAGTTAGTGATGTAGCAACAAAGAGTCTCTAAATCTAAATCCTAGATCTTTGTCCCAAACAATTACCCCATTTTACAGACCAAACCCCTTCTCATTTGAACTAGATCTTCCCATGTAACTATATAAGCACCCCAAAATGTGTCTCTTCGAATTGTAAAAAAGACATCCAAAACAACCATAAAATGCCACCCCAAAAGGAAAAAGAAAATAACGAAATTAAGTAAAATCTCCACAAAAAGAGAGAGAGAGAGAGAGAGATCAAAGACAAACCTGTAAAAAAGTAGAGGATATGGCAACAAGGAAGGTGGCAGCAGCCCAGAGAAAAGCACCAAGAGCAATAACATGAGCACGATTATGATGCACAGCAAGGTAAGCTGCTAGTGGGTAACAAGAAGACTGAACAACTGATCTAATCAAAGTGAGTGAACCCAGTCCAGTTGGGTCTGTATGTAGAGCTGCACCAACTTCTTTATACACTCCTGGCAACAAGGACTCGTCAGCTCTCTGCATAATCCCCGCAAGATTCACCAGCGTCAATGTTAGTGTCTCCTCTTTCATTTTCAAATCTAATCTTTATCAACTCAATATCCTCTGTTTATTTCCAAAAATCGACCATCCTGTGTTTCTTTTTCCCTTTTTAGTGAGTATTTACCATGAGAACAAAAGAGAGGCATAACTATGTCGCTGTAGCACTATGGTTGACCAAAAAAACTGCTAGAATTTCTGGACATGTAACAGCTAGTTTGCAAACCTCCCTTGAAGTCAATGTTATGTTAAAAAGCTTCTGTAATGTTGAGCAACTTGGTTGTTGCTTGATGTTGATGTAATGTAATGCAGAGTTGTGCACAAGTTGTAATATTAAAAGTAATATTCAGATCAATGGAGTAAATCTAATGACAATTAACAAGTTGATCATGTGCTTAAAGGGCCTCGCTCAAGATGTATATTAGTTTAATTTGCTTGTGTCATGGGGAAGAGACATCATGTGATTATAAAAACATTAAATCTGTTCTGTATAGCAGACCTCTCGATGTTATTGATGTATTGGTTTACATTAGAATGTCATTCGGTCATCAGAAATAAAAAATTTAGAATGAAAATTTATAAATCAAAATAAAAATTAAAAATCAAAATATTATTTGTATTTTCATTCTAATAAAAATCGAAATAAAACTTAAGTTTTTTTAATATATTATTTTTAATTCGAATAAAAATAATAATTAAAAAATAATTTCATCAAGTATGATTATAATAAAAATAATTATAGTCATGGTGGTGATGGAGTAAGAAGAGACGATAATAATAACAACAATATATATTTAAAAAAAAAATGATATCATTATCATCAAAAGTGGTAGTGGTAATTGTTGGAGAAAAGTAGTCATAGTCTAATAGAATAATAATAATAATATTTTTTTATCGCTATCATCAATAATAGTAGTAGCGGTTGCGATAGTGATAAAAATAATTAATATATAATAAATAAAAAATATATCATTATTTAAAAAAATTATTTTTTATTTTTATTTTCATCTTCCATGTAAGAATGAAATTAGATGTAATTTTTATTTTATTTTTTACTTTTCATTCTGACTCTCATTTTATTTTTTTCAACTAAATAGGTAAAAGATAGAAATAAAATTTTGATTCGGATTTTCATCACTTCATTTGACAACCAAACAGCACCTTCAGGTTTCAGAACCAAATTAGATCCGAAGCAAATGGAAATTATTGCCTCCGTCCTGGCGGGAATTGCCGAATTGACGATTAGCACGAAAAAAAAAAAAAATTTGGCCCCTGTTTCTTGGAGGAAAAATATCCAAGTTAGCCCTTGTATTTGTGCCAATTCAAAACATCATCCCTTAAGACAATATTTCATCAGATTTACCCTATATTCGTCAAAACCGATTGGATTAAATTATAAACAAACTAGGATGAATTTATCCTATAGTTAGAGATTATATGTTTACAATTCAAGCTGATTGGATTGAATTGATGAAATTTTTCCATATGGATTCATTTATCGAATTGATACAATTACATAAATTAAGTTGAGAGATGTTTCATTTCTGGAAAGATCGTTGGCTTCTTATCTAAAGCCTATTCTTGAGGAATTTTGACAGGCCAATCCTAATTGTAGTTAAACGTAATGGATCTGGCTCCTTTCAAGTTTAATTCCTCAATTTCCGTAAAATGGTGTTTTACATATATAACACCTCATCAAAAGAAATAAACTAGTCAATAAAAACAAAAATCATTAAAAAAATTTAAATTTCAAAATTCTATTATTGTTGATGTGAAATAGAGATAAAATATTTTGTTGCCTCCGATCCTTCAATTAAAATCTTTATCTACATAAAGACTATTCTTGTACTATCCTCCTTTTGATTATCAAAACAATCATCTTGTGAATTTTGAGCCATTGATTAAAAAAAGTGAGCATAAGCAATAAGATCCTAGTTTAGTTTTTGTTTTGCAAGAATTAATAGTAAACCTTAGACCTATAAGTGGTCTTATCGGGATCGTATGAACCAAATTGTGAGTAGAGAAATACGGCATCATCATCTACAGTCCAAAATAAAAGTTGTGGCACTTTGAGAATTAATAGCAGGGTTTGTGCTTCCCTCCGTCATCAATTGAATTAAAAAGAAACTAAAAGATATGGGGTAAAATGAACAGTATTTATTGTTTATTTGTCCAAAATAATTATTCATTAGGAGGTAATTTGGATAATTTTTGCCGGTGCTTTTTTTGTGAATATTTCGGCATTCATTTGGGAATTTAACATTTTTTTATATTTTTGTCCCTCATGTTTTTTCAAAATATTTTTTATCCTCATGTTTTTAAAATATATTTGTGGTCCTTAAATGAAAAGAAAAAAGACAAAAAAAAAAAAAAAAAAAGCTACAGTTAGGCTAAATTTCAGTGTTTTTTTTCTTTTTTCTCTCAGCTTTATACCCTTCTATTCATATGATAGAATCCGTTTCTGAGTCCCTTCCAAACTAGTGTACTTTTTATGAAATTCTTAAATCTTAGGGTTGTTTTTCGGGGATGTCGACATTCTTTTTTTTTTTTTTTTAATGGAAATTGATGATGATTGTGATTGGAAGAGTATAATTGAGAAACTTGAAATTTTCGGAACCTAACTGAAAAAAGTGCTTTCTTGACATGATGAAATTTCGGAGCAAATTATAAATTAATCCCACTTTGAAAAATGAATTAGTTAATTTTTTATTTCAAAAACTAATTCTTTTTATTTTTATAACTAGATTTTTTGCTCGCCCTACGCTGCAGAGTTGGATAAAATACATAAAATCATTTCAGTTTGATAGTTTACTTTATGGTATGAATCTATAAAAATATATGAAATCAAAAGTAAAAAAAATATTTATAATTTTTTAATAAAAAATTTTGTATTTAGCTATTTCTTATTTGTGTTTTTCATAATGTTTTCTTTACAAAAAGGATTTATCCTTATTAATCCATGGATTATTAACTAAAAAGAAAATTAAATAATTTTTTTAAAAAAAAAGCTTTAGTATTTCATAAAATTGTGTCAAAAAACAAAAATAACAATTACTAAAAGCTTACATAGAATTGAACAAATTTTTTTATTTTTATTTCATGTTGATGAGAATATCGATTTTTGAAAAAACATGTGAATTTAATTTTTATATTTTTTTTACAAAAGAATGAATAATATTAAAATATATCAAAATTTTCGGTAAATATAATTTGAAATTAATTTGATGAGAATTTAAAAGAAATGAAAAATTAAAGCGAGTACATTTTAAATAATAAAAATAGTTAACAAAAAACACTAAAACAAAATGGGACCAAATCACAATACAATTAAAGTTTGAAATTGAAAAAAAAATGTATAGAAAAATCGAGAACCATATAATTTTAAATGAATTTGATGAAAAAAAAATTAAAAAAAAAGTAAATAATTTTTTTTTATAAAGCTTTAGTATTTCATAAGATTGTATCGAAAAAATTATTAAAAGCTCACATAGAATTAAACAAATAATTTTTATTTTTATTTAATATTGATGAGAATATCGATTTTTGAAAAAAATATGAATTTAATTTTTATATATTTTATTTACAAAAGAATGAATAATATTAAAATAAATCAAAACTATCATTAAATGTAATTTTAAATTAATTGGATGAAAATTTGAAAAAAATAACAAATTAAAGTTGTAAATTTTAAATAATAAAAATAATCAACAAAAAACACTAAAACAAAATGGGACCAAATCACAATAAAATTAAAGTTTGAAATTTAAAATATATATATATATATATATAGAAAATTTGAGGACCATATAATTTTAAATCAATTGGATGAGAATTTTAAAAAAATGACAAATTAAAGTAGTAAATTTTAAATAATAAAAATAATTAATTAAAAACACTAAAATAAAATGAAACCAAATCACAATATAATTAAAGTTTGAAATTAAAAAAAATATATATAAAAAAATTAAGGGCCAAAGTGTTAAAAAAAAGTTATGCATAACGAAAGGAATAGTGATTTGTGTGTGTGTGAACAGTGTTTGTACCAATAACTGGAGGTTTTGTTTTAGTTTGTTTTATATTTTTGTGACCTAATATTTTTATTTATTTTCAATTTATTCTGATTTTTTGTTTTAATAAATAGAAAAAGTATACTTGATGAGAAAAAAAATATTTTATGAAATGAAGTAATATTAAATTAAATACGATCAATTTACTATCAATAACTTAAATAATTAATTTTTCAAAAAAAAACTAAATTATTATTTAACATTCACTATAGCCTGTCATCGGATGACTAACTGGAGGTTTGTCCAAAAAAAAGGATTTTTCCAGTTGCTTCGGGTGCACATGACGTACACCTAAACAGTAGACTTTTCTATGTTTCGGTAATGTGCTTTAAAATGTTTTTCCGGTGAGTTTTTTTAAATTTTTTTTTCATATATGTAATTTTCGGAAAATTAGAGATTGGGTAGCTAGTTGCCCAGTAGAATGATTTGATAGCATCCGAGGTCCTTAATAGTTTTGATTTCTAACGCACTACATCTTCCCGGCAAAGAAAAACTAAGCACAATTTTTGTTTATTATTAATCGATATTTTTTCGACAACTACTCATTCAAACTTATTTTACTATCTACACAAATTAATATACATTATTCATTTACTATACGATGATATTTTTATAGTTTTTAAACTTTTTAAAAATATTTATTATAAAAGTTTTTGTGATATTACGTTTTAGTTTTTCATTTTTAAATATTATTTTTTCGATCTGTAATTTTTTTATTTTATCTTGGTTATTCTAGCCTTTGTCGTTTTTTTCCTGATTTTTTTAATTAAAAATTTTAAGATAACAAAATATTTTTAAAAAATAATTTACAAAATAAGGCTTTTAGCTAAGAATTCATTGATTTTGACATTTTTTTCTTGCATTATTATAAATTTATTAGTTAAGAATGTGGATAGAGATAAATAAATAGTATTTTTTAATCAAAAAATATAAAGAATAATTATTCAAATACAAAATTTTAATTAAAAAATTAAAAAATTGAATTAATTTTTATTTATTTTTATTTTGATATACTTTGATATACGTATAATATAACACCGGATATCAAATTGAAATAATTTTTAAAAAATAATTTTTTCTGTTATGTCCTACCCGTAAGATGGGTAAAAAAACTAATAGTTTCAAAAGGAGGATCAATTCCTTGATTTTTTGTATTTCACACAAAATTAATCCCTCCCTCTCGTCTAATTAGCATCTTTTATTAAGTAAAGAATCCGAACTTAAAATAGAGATATGAATATTACCTTATGAATCACATAGCTTATGTGCCACTTGCAAGAGAGATCATACATGTTATTCGTGCATGACGTTGTTAATCAAATACTACTTACTAAGATAATATTCTAAAATAATTAAAAAAATAATTTATTATAATTGAACCAAATAGAGGTAGATGGATCGTGTATTCTAAAAACTAATAGTTTCAGAAGGAGAATCAATTCCTTGACGTTTTGGATTTGACACAAAATTAATCCCTCCCTCCTGTCTTATTAGCATCTTTTACGAAGTAAAAGAATCCGAACTTAAAATAGAGATATGAATCTTACCTTATGAATCACATTGCTCATGTGCCACTTACAAGAGAGATCATACATGTTATTCGTGTATGACGTTGTTAATCAAATACTACTTGCTAAGATCATATTCTTTAATTACCAAAACAATAATTTATTATAATTGAACCAAATAGAGGTAGATGGATCATGTATTCTTAAAACCTAATTAATAAGAGATTTAGTCTTGGTGCGTCAGCTAAAAAGTTTCCTTATTCCAAACTAGTAATGAGGGTTTTTTTTTTTATATAACTAAGAAATATGTATTTATATATAATTAGGCAAATATTTATTTCCATACACATTTTCCCTTATTTCTAGCATGCTGGTCTATATAGTCATTTTTCTTTCTTTTTTTATTGTGATATTATCATTGTGGTAACTAACAAAACAACTGTATTTTGATTTTGAGGGCCTCTTAAATCTGAGGGCCCAAAGTCGCTTTTTAAAATGTATTAAAGCGCAAAACATGTTTTCCGACATTTTGGGTTTACAGCCCATTAATGAAATGAATTGAGGATTAGGCTTCTCTGGGCTGAACCCCAAAGCCACTTGAATGATAAGGAATAGTTAGCCCGATCTTTATAAACTAAACTCACTAGCACTCTATCAGGCAGATGTGGAGAAATTTTATAATGCTGAAAGAGTAATTAGTAACATATAGGGTAATTATTTTATAGATTCATCTGGAGGAGAGAGATAGATCCATAAAGTTATGAGAAATTTTATAATACATTATGAGTAATTAATGGTATGTACGGTAGTTATTCTTCGGATCCACTTTGAGGAGAAAGATAGAAACAAAAAAAAGAAAAAGAAATAGGAAAGAGAAAATTTTAAAAAAATTTAACGAACTTGAAAATCTTCTTATCATTTTTTATGTATCCAAATGTAATTCAATGTGTCTATCTCTTTCCTTAAAGTGAATCCATGAAGTAAGCTATCGTATATGTCACTGAGTTACTCCTTGTGTATTATAAAATTTTTCGTTTTTATTTTTTTTTCAAATAGATTTATAGAATAATTACTATACATATCATTAATTATTTTTTAATTATTATAAAATTTTCACCGTAGATTAGAAGCTTTTCTCCGCTTGCTGATATTTATTTAGGTATAGGGTAGAGGGATAGAGGCTAAGCCCTAAGGGGGGCAGAAAGAGTGGGACCCAAGAATTATATGGGCTATGGGAAATGACATAATGAAGGGGGAGCAAACATGATGAGAGAAAGGACGGGGTGGCTTTGATAAGGGTCCACACAACCCTTTGTCTCAAGTTAGTGCACATTCTCAATGTCAAAGGTCCTCATTTGCCGTCTTCTGGGCTTTCCGGGGAGACAAATCTAATCCATATAGCACCACAATATTTATCGAAAAAGTTCTTATACTTGTTCGTTCTTGAATTTCACCGTTTAACATGCATATGTGGTATTTTGTGGTAAAGCAAAAAATGTTTTGGTCAGGTGATAGATACTGTCCTTTTCTTTTCTTACAACTGTTACCTTTATCACCTGAAAAAAAAAAAAAAAAAAACAAAAAACAAAACAATTATTAGTCCCACCTTTATTGTCTTAAAAAAAGACTATAATAATGTAAAACTCAATTGCAAATCTTAGGAGTTTGAAAGAAAAGATTCCCAGATTTTGCCCATACTTAGCATGCCTTTTTCATTATAATTAGCTTATTATATGGAATGGCAGAAAGCCATCAAAATCCTAATAATTTAGAAATCTTGTTAAAACCGTGCAATGTAATTAATGGACAACTTTTGCTGATTTAAACTTGAATGCTATAATCTAGTAAATCAGGCTCAGAAACTCTACCTTTGTTGTTAATCATTGTGAGACTTTTACATAGGCAGCATCAAAATTTGTTTGCGAGTGATGTAAAATGTCTCTCGGTAACCTTAAAATCTTGTGGTTAAATAGATCCAATCAAGGAGTTTAATTGATTTGGAGGCAATGAAAAGGCACATTCTGCTTTATGGAAACTATTTCCTTGCAGTTTATATAACTTGACAGTAGTGGCAGACAAATGTGGACTTCATGAAAATCACCCCTGACCCACCAAGCCAGACAAGTAATAATGTCAAAGACTTTAAACAAGCACCACAGTAAATGGAGTTACTGTTAAAAAACTGATTTTTTACTTCGGAAAGTTGAAACAAATAGTATTGCAGATTTGTAGCACACAGCACTATGAAGAATATTATTCATTCGCGTTACATTATAAAAATTGTCAGCCATTGATAGCGTAGAAAAGTATCTTCATAACTCTTTAATTCACCATGGATGCCGGGAGACAGACAAATCCAAGAGCATAAGCTCCATCAGCTTATAAAGAGAAGAAGACAGAAAGAAATAAAAGAAATTCAGCATGTTCATCCTTTTGTAATTAAGAATTTAATTTGAACCCTAATGTACAGTGAAAGGAAATTAAAAGCCAAGAAAAGAACTGTATTCTTTTGCAACACAATCCAGATAGGGGACATCCATGCCAAGTTTAATATTAAGTGTTGTCTTTTCTGTGAAAAGATTAAAGGGTTAACCGTGCTTTCAAACTTGTTTTATATTATCGAAAGTCAATTTTTTTTTTTTTTTTGGGGGAAAAGTTCTTTTAAAAGTTGTACCAAGCTGAGCTAGATGCTGAAAATATTGACTTCCAAAATAGTTTTTGTTTTTTCAGGGTGGTTTGAAGGGAAATAATAATAAAAAAAAGTCCTTATCTCAATTAGATTTCTATGAATTTTGAAATATCTTATCATCTAAATCTCAAAATAATTTTTCATATTATTTACCAGATACGGTTACTTCTACAACTATACTTCTACAGCCTGCAGTACAAAAGTAGGCAGTATGAAATGACATAGATGATGTAATTAATGGAATGATATTCAAAAAGCAATGCCTTGGCGTCGACATCTCATCAGTTTTATCTTCATATTAGAGAGTTTAATTTGGATACTGCATCCCTCACTTCAGTACTGTATACGAAGATATTAATAGGTTTTAGGGTTGATGTGTTGTATTACCAAACATCTGAAGAGTTTTCAAATCAAAACCCTTAAAAACACCCATCTTGATGGGACTTCTCTCAATAAAAATTTCTTGATTAATGTTAAACTATCCTCGGCACATCATGATATGACGGCAATAATAGGTGGAATATATATATATATATATATATATATATGAAGCAAGATTTGTTAGGTGACACATTGAGATGTGGTCGAATTAAGTAGGGATGTGTGAAAATATGGTTGAAATGAAGGCTATGAGGTTGGATGATGAAGATGAGGCTAATTAAGCATCTCATAATTGCTTTAAGTGAGATTCGTTAGGGATGTTAATTTTTAGATTTGAGTAAACACACTTTAAATGTTGTCATATGATAAAAGAAAAATAAGGAAGAATCCAAACTAGGCTTCACCATCTTAGAGTTTTTTTTTTTTTTTTTCACAAAATATTGTCCAGTTACGTAAGACCTTCTTCACAGTATAATTATGTAACCGTGAACATATATCTTGCTTTTTATTATTTAAATATTGATGTTTTTGAACTAATTTTAACATATTGTGAGACTAATTTATTTTTCATTTTGGTTAAGGGTTACTCTTAATATAGAATTTTGAATATTTTAAAAATATAAAATATAAAAATCGAATCTTGAACCTAACTTATAAGTCAAAGTCAAATTCCATAAGCTATTATATCTTGTTCTCACCTAAGAAATCTCAATTAAAACGCCCTTTCAAATTGGTTTTGCCATTTCCCACAAGGAGGCTGTTATTAATCAAACAAAGATATCCATCTCCATCCCTAATAGGTAGCTCTATGAAGAGGTTTTTGCTTTAAAGAAGAAAGAAAACGTCTCTTTTTTAAAAAAAGCGGAGGAGAGAGTCTGAATTGTATTTTACATTTGTCATAATACCTTAATCCCATACAGCAAAGTCGCTTCACATCATAATGAACATGGTCACGAGCTCTATTAGTGTTAGGATTTAGCTACTGTTAAGCCACGAAGGGGAAGATGGGGAGACAAATTGCAAATCTCAATGTAATTTGTCCTTACACTAGAGTACGAGGAAAAGTGGGAGGAGAAGAAAATGCCAATATATATAGATATATATATATATATATATATATATATATATATATATATATATATATATATATATATATGTGCCTAGCTAGGGTTAATTAGAAGGAACCCACGCTACAAATTGGAGGTGCAAATAAGTCAAAAAGTAACTAAGATTGAATATGAGCATCGGGGCTAGCTCTAACCATAACTTTTTTCTTTCTCTCACTTTTCCTTATTACTATATAGTATTAGGAAAGAAACTTATCCTAAATTAAACATAATATGTGGACTTTGGAATATGATACTATTATTCTGCAAATATGAAAGTTTGTCTTCTTCCAGTATCGGGCACTTGAATATATGCTTTTTCAAACGAGGGAATGGTTTCAAGTGAGGAGGAAATGGAGGGAGCCAGCCTTTTGATGAAGATGTCAAAAGTTGTACATCTTTTTGAGCTTGGCTCAAAAATGTAGGGCACTACCAATTTTTATATTTCTCTACAGAGAAAGATGGAGAAAGAATGATGCCTTTGCCAGTTTGAGGAACTGTTTCAGCCTTTGACATAAGCCTGTGGGCTGAGAGATAGCGAAGAGTGAGAGCTGAGTAAGAGAGTAGTCATCATTGCTAAAGAGCAAAGGCTATAGATATATTCACTGGCCTGGACCACCCTCATGATGCTAAACGAAGTGTCAAAAGTCACACCACCCTCCTCTCTCTCCGTCTATCAGCAAAATGCCTGCCTGTGGGCTGTGGCTGGCCATTAATATCTCACAAAATCCCATGGCTAATCATTTGAAATTTATTTTACTTTGGATATATAAAACACATATAAATGGTGATAAAGGAAGAGACCCTTTACAAAAGTTTCTAGCCAGAATCCTATATATTGGTCATTCATAATTCATATATGTATACTTGTCTCCCCTTTAGCAAGAAGATTCACAAATTTTTGAAACCACGCCACTCCCTAGTTATATAACTTTCTCATCATTCAAATTTTAAACACCAAAGGTGAAAGTGGTAGATATTGAATAATTGAAGTGAAAAAGATCATGATCTATCAATCAATAGGATGAAAAACAAGATTGTCTACTTTTTAGATTTATATCTCCAAAAGATATTGCCCACTTTTGATCATGATAACTGTTTCAGAGGAGTGCCTGCTGGGCTATCTGAACTTTTTCTCTTATTTTGAGAAATTCGACAATTCGGAACAATACTGATCAGTACTTTGTGCGGTGCTTCTTCTCAATCACAAAACGTTTGGAGGGAAATTAAGGAGATCTTTTGTCACGCACCATGGTATGACAAAAGCCTACATCTACATCAACAAAGTTTTATTTTTCCCCAAAATAAAAAATTACAATTTGATTTGAATGCCGGACAAAATGGTTACAAATTTAAAGGTTAGATCCGATAATGGGTAACCTTAAATGATGAAGAAAACGGTGCTTGGATAAACTACACACTCAAATCTATAAGGAATGGTTGGCCTCACACCTATGCGTAAGCTTTTCATTAATATAATAACTGGGGGCTCGGGCCATATGTTGTATTAGTAATGTAAGCAAAACCTTTGTGGATCTAGCATGCGAAATTTTATAATACTTAAAAATAATTATACGCTAGTTACTTCATGATTATACTTTTAATAAAAGAAATATGTACATAAAAAAAAAAATTACATTCAAACTTACTAAAAATGATGAAATATTGTTATGTTGATTCAATTTTTTTTCCTATTTTTTTTATATTTATCTTTTTATAAAATAATTTATATTAATTATTCTTTAATTATTATAAAAATTTTCAGATGCCAGTAAATATATGCATTGCATTTAATTAAAGGGTGGTCAATAATCCTTGAACATCTTGTAGGCAACCAGGGAACAAAATTGGAAAGACCGATTTGTTATGCGTTGAATTGATTCTTGGGCTTCTTGTTTCAAATATTGTTTGCATGTTTTTATGGATTTTGACATTTCTGTAGAGCAGCTAATCACTGAATTGTCTAAATATATTTGGAACAGTTCATTTGAGATAAAATAAAATATCTCCTTAATTAGTGATTCATCTCTTATAATTCACAGCATATTTTGCATGTGGACAACTTAACAAAATTCAATTCCTGTTGTACATACATAATTTGTTATAATTATTTTTTAATAGTGACAGATTTGGGATAATCTAATTTAAGATCAAGAGACGTGGTCTAACGAGTAAGAAAATTATCTTGGTTTGATTAAGATCAATGTTCAATTCTTTCTATTCACAAATAATTAGTTATAATTATTTTTTAGTAATACTAAATTTAAAGTAATTTGTTCTAAGATGGAATTCAATAATCGATCAAAAATTAAGTATGTTTGTGTTATGATGCTAATTTAGTTTAAAAAATAATGATGACTCAAGTATACTCCATTACCTATATACATGTGTGTGAAAAAAAAAACTAATTATAAAGATTCAAAACTTGCTATAGGTTTTAATTTAATTTGGTAGTAGGAGGGGTGTTGGAAGAAAGATCATCAACAAACTTTTTGAAGTTTTAGGCTGTGTTTGTTCTCCATTTTTTAGTGTTTGTTTCACATTCATGAAAAAAGTCAATGGAAAATGATTTTCAGTCAACGAAAAATAATAGAGTAATTTTGAAAAAATATTTTACCGAGTTTCAAAAGAGAAAAACATTTTCCTTCTCACGAGTCTGTCTCGCTCTCTTGTTACATAACTCTCTCTCGATATATTTTAACAATTTTTTTCTCTATCTTCTTTTTATTTAAAATATATCATATTAATTTTTAATTATTTCTTATCAATTATTATTAATTATTTAATTATTTTTTCTCTATCTTTACTAATATTTGATTTTTTGATTTATAGATACATTAAATATTCTTAAAAACCATTTTTACACCTTAAAATTATTTTTATAATAAATATTTCAATAAATTATCTCTTTTTTTACTATTGTCTCAATCACTACCTAAACTATAGTTAAATGATTGAAAATGATTATTACAAGACTATAATTTTTTGTAAAAAGAAATTAAAATTAATTAATTCATTAATAAATACATTATTTTTTCAACACTATTCATTTGCAATTAAATCAATAATTTATAATTTTAATCAATTGTAAAATTTTGTTGGTAATTGTAATGAATAATTAGTTACAAATTATTCCAACATTAATCTTTTGAGATCAAATAAATAATTATCTATAGATGATAACAAATAATTTATCAAATTATTTTTTAGACTAAATTATCAGTTCAATTTCTTAAAAAAAATTCTTAATTGAGTTACTAAAATAATAATGCTAAGATTACTTAGAATCTTTTTTTACCAAATATGAATATTGACTTAATCTTGTCCAAAGTAATTTTGATGATTTGGTTTGATTGTTAAAAAAATACATTTTATTTTTTGAATTAAAATTTTAGAGTTAGTATTGATGAAAATTTATTAAATTTTTTTAAATGTATCTTATATTATGAAATTATGAATGTCTTTTTAAAATTTTTTTAAAATTTGTTGATATAACAATCACATAAGTTTTTGTATTTTAATTTTCCGTATCAAACAAACGTTGAATATATTTTTCGAGTAGCTTTTTCATATAATTGCCAAACAGCAGAAAATATTTTTTTGAAAAATAATTTTCAGAAAAATAGCTTCATCAGGAATTGATTTTCCTATGAAACTTGTTTTCCTCCGAACAAACGGAGCCTTAAGCATATTTTTGGTATCCCTTGTGTTATTTCTTTGAAGTAACTAGAAAGTTGTAATGCAACTAAAAACAATACGTGTAATATTACTAACCCCGTGTGACACGTGTTTTAGAAAGAGAAGTTCCAGAAAATTTGATCAGCTAAATATTATTCTTGTCCACACATTCTTTGTCGACGATTCTCTCAAAATTTGGTTTCTTAAAGCTGATAATGCACCAGTGTTTTTTTAAATGTAAACTTTCATAAGGTATTATAATAAAAAATAAATAAAATGACTTGGTTCGATATCAAAAGCAAAGCAGATCGGTGGGAAAGCGATCGAGATTGTGTCATTTTTTAATGTCTGTCATCGTTCATAAAGCTTTATTTTTTCACGTAAAGGAAAAGGGAATATCTCCAAGCATTTTATTATTGTAGTAATTAAATATCAGCATGAAAAAGCCACTTTTGTCCAAAAGGTACAGTTGGTCTCTACTTGTTGGGGTCCTTCCTGTTCATATAACGTGGTCAGTATTTCTTTATAGGACATGATATTTATTGTCTAAATCATATCCTTACAGGTTTAGCCCAGTTGTTTAAAAAAAAAAAATGTAATCTTTTTGTGAATTCAACGAATCAAATGGGAACAACATACTAAGAATACATTAAAAAGGAATCTATCATTAATATTTGAAGTTAACTCAAAGACATCCTTACCGTTTATATATATATAAAAGTTCTATCAAACTAAGTTGCCATGTAGATGATTTTATTACACAATTTGAACAACATTATGAAAACATAAATACACGGTAATTGAAATAAAGTTTCAAAACTCAACTTTTATTTTTTAGGATAAATAATTTAATTTGTTATTATATAATATTTTGAGCCTTTTGTCTATTTCTAAATTTTTAATTACATCACATTTGTATTTTATTTTTTTAAAAAAATTTAATATGTAATTTTGATTAATTTTTTTGACCATGGATAAAATTTTTAACTGAAATGCCTTTTAATATGAAATAAAAAAATTAAAATCACATGATCTGTATTTTATTTTTTTTAACATTTCAATTATAAATATTTTGGTAAAAAAAAAATTATAAGAAAAATTAAGTGAAAAAAGCATATTGAACATTTAGAAAATTTTAAAGACAGATAGATTGTAATTAAAAATTTAAAAACAATTGAGAGATTTAAAGTATTACATAATAACAAATCAAGCTATTTATCTTATTTTTTATAGTGGAAAACTCAAAATTTTTTTCAAATATAAATATGATATTTTTTATATTTATACATCTCGGCATAAAAGAATTTAGAGAACATGAAAAATAATTAATTAATGCTATTTGTCCGTACTTATTTTGTTGGAAAAGTTAGCTATTAAGCAGTGTGTCTTTAATGAATTTTTTGGTTTAGGGCAAACTCTTTTATGAATTTTACTTCACTAAGAAAATTATCGGATAAATAAAATAAAAAGAAATGCCTTCTTATGTGTTTTTATAAAATCTAGGTGAGGTATGCTAATTCTACTTAAAAATTATTTTCAAGATGTTTTTACTAAAAAAATCAATAAATTGATTTATAGGATGAAGATAGCTTATATATTCAATCGTTATAGATTTTTCAAGAAGAATATATGATAAGATTGACCTAAATACTTCATCTTACAAATAACTCATATTATTTGAGACATGAATTTACATTTCAAAGTAAATTAAGTAGCATTATTTAATGAGAATTCTTAGAGTAAAGCTGCTTAAAAAACCCATGCTGCCGTCACCCAACCCGAATGAGAGTATGTACATGTAAAAATAAATATAGGGGAAGAAAAAAACGAAAAGAAGAGTTAATCAAAAGAATCACACGGAACCACGAGAAGAGATTTGATTTATCTAACACAAGATTGCGGCGGCTAACGATTCCCCAAATCTCGCCACCAATCACTCCCTATACATTACACAAACTCATCAAAAAAAAAAACCAAAAAGTTCACAAGAGAATACTAAGAACGATAAATCCATACTACTATAGTTACGGATGGAACAAAACTAGACAAAACACCAAACCCATGTGTTAAGTGTTTTTTTTTCTTTCTTTTTTTTAACGTTTTGAATTAACAAAAATCATAAAAGGGCTGGAAATACGAGGAAGTAACACACTTTCATGGGTTCTGTTTCCTAGTTCACATTGTTAATCTTCCTTATTCATAAAATGGTCAACTCAAACCGACCAGCAAGCCATGTGAAGACCATACAAAACAGTCATCAAATTTAGCTAAAAAATCTTCATTATTTTAATGAAGGAGACGGAATAAATTTCAAATTCGTCTTCCAAAAAATAAAAATAAAAATATATAACCACGTTTCAATTCCTAAGAGGAACATTGAAATTAGTAAATAAAAAATTAAACCAGAAGCCTTTTACTATCAAGACAAAAGAACTAAAAGGACATGGTAATTTGTATGTATAAGGGTGAAATTAATACATGGAAAAATGTAATTAAAAAAAAAAAAGCAGAGATAGAGAGCTATTATTTACACATGACTAGAAGAGATTAAAAAAAAGGAAATAAAATAAAAAACAGTGTGATAATTAGGTTAACCAAAAGTCATGGTTAAGACAGAGAGACACGAAAAATATTCTTCTCTTTCATGCATCAACATAGATACTCACCGCCATTTTTGCCTTTTTCTTCCTCATCTTCATTCTCTCTCTCTGATTATGATCTCATTATCATATACAACTTCTTAATGGTGATCATCATATGCTAATAATAAGATATTTATATTCCTAATCAGAAGAACAAATCCAGGATTCCATCATACCTTCACTTCTTGTAGCCACATTCTCTTGCCCCTTACTATCACCACGAAAATCTGATGATGAAGAAGCCAAGAAGTTAACTTTCCCATTTGTAACACGCTGGGTTGAGTTATTGTAGTTACCATTAATGGACCTTAAAAGACCATGTTGATGGTGATGATGATGATGATCACCCTCATTTGAACCAACCCCATCTCCCCAGTTTCCAAGATTGTTGTTGTGATCACTTCTTCTCATTAATGTTGCATCTGCTGATGGTGATGGTGATGATGATGAAACTATGTTTTGCAGCCCTGTAAGGTTTGTGTTCACATGGCCATGGCTCAACCCCAACTCCTCTAAAACACCCATTTTGAGATGTGAATCATTCGATGGGATTTCTAAAGAAGACCCTTGTTGTGGTTTTGTGGTGCCAAGAATATTGGGTGAGTTTGAAAGTGGGTATTTATGAGGGGCTTGAAAGAGAGGGTGGAAATTGAGAATTGGGTTTTGGACGTTGATGTTGAGTAAGTTATGTGGCTGTTTCAAAAGGCCTAAATCAGAAGGTAGTTGGTAGTTAACGGAAGTTGAAGAGATATTAGAAGTAGTAGTACCATTAGTACAAGCACCAGAATTATTGATGTTAGTTGTAGTAGTGGAAGCAATAGCATCAACCATAGAAGTAGAAAATGATGATGCAGTTGAACCTAAAGAGACAAATGGTGGTGCTGGTGGTGGAGGTGGTTGGTATTTTTGAGCAAAAGGTCTTAAAAGGTAAGGAGGTGGTGAAGGGTCCAAATGGTGAGAGACGGCTGATCTCAAAGTGGAGGCTGCAGGTCCAAATAGATCAAGCCTGCTTCTTGGGAAAGGTGAGGATGTAAAGGGTGGTGCAGGGATCCCTGTAAACTCCTGAACCATGGCTCTGAAATTGGTGGTGTCTGTCGTCAACACAGTTGTTGGTGCACGCCTAGAAGCTCTTGATCTTTTCTTCGGGTTTCTAACCCCTGCAGTGTTACTGACTTGATCATTTGTCCCTGAAACTGAACCTAGACCTGAGACTGGACCTCTTGTAGCACTTTCTTGTACATGTGGTGGTAGAGACTGGAAAGTGGCTCTAGTTTGAGTTTGGTTGGTAAACAACTGTTGGGTTGGTGAGGAAGATGAAATGAACCCACCAAGATCAGTGCAATTCGGTTCAGATCTTAAGTTCTTAGACCAGACCACATCAAGATTGAGGAGTGAATTTGGGTTTGTGAGGGGTGGTGATCTTGATGATGATGATGATAAAGGATCAAAATAGTTTGATAAAGGGTCAAACAGCATAGTTGATGAAGAAGAAGAGTGGTGGGTTTGGTGGTGGTGGCCGTGGTGGTTATGGTCTGGTTGTGGTGGAGGGTTATTAGACATGGGACCAACATGGCTTAATGGGTTGTTATTGTTGTTGTTCAAGAAAGCTGAGATTGACTCGGCGCGTGAATCATACTCTTCATCTCCACCACTTGAGGATTGCATACTTCCACTATTGCCAGAATCCATATTTCTTCAAGAAAAAGAGAGAGAAACTAAAAGAGAAAGACGTAAAAGCAAGACAGAGATATGGCGAGAGGGATGTATCTATGCAGTGAGATTTTTGCTGGCTTGCTTATGACTTACACACAGAGACTCAGACTCATTTAAGAAGGGGTGAGAAGCTACAAAACATGAAAACAAAGCATGAGGTAATATAAAGACAGAAAGAGAGAGAGATCTTCTGGAAGATAAATCAAGGAGAGCTATATCAGAAAAGTACCCAAGTTGTCTTTAAAGCTCTGATCTGCAAAGAAGACAGCGTTTGGCTTGCTTTTACTTTGTCTTTGGACAAAAGGGTATATATATTATTGTGTAAAGAAGGGAATAAACAGCCCACGGATCATGAAATTGATAGTTCCATCAGGGAGATAGAGATAAGTGGAAGTTAAGTCTCTTTGGGTGTTTTCTGTTTGCCTTTTGTTTGCAAGCCTATTATGGGGTACTGAGGTGAATTAGGGTTTTCTTCAAGAGAGAAGAGAGAGAGAGAGAGATGGTTCTCTAGCCTTTTCTTCTCTCAAACAGAGGCTGCTTCTGTTCGCTGTTTCTCTCAAAAGATCAGGGTGGGGTAGCCATGAGAGATAGAGAGAGAGAGGTGGTGAATGGGGATGGGAGAGACAACTGGTCAAAGTATGTGAGAGTTGTGGTTTTGATTCACGGTGTGAAAAGAAGAAAAAGAGGTGAGGTTAAGGAGAGCTGTTAAATTATAATAGTACGTACCACAGTAGTACGTAGATAGATAGTATTAAAAATGTTTTTTTTGTATTAAAATGATGTTATATTTGTATAGAATAATGAGATGGCAAGCAGCCAAAATAGGAAAAATGGTAGTTGAATGGTATAAAAGAGAAGGATAACAACCATCACCAATATTCACCAGTCTTTTCAAAATAAAATAAAAATAAAAAATAAAGATCTAACAATAGAAAACGAAGAGTAATGGAACTACAATTTGAAACTCTAACATTATCTAGATTTTTGTCTTATGTTTTTCAGGGAGGAGGTTAGGTTTAATGATAGACGGAGCAGCAGGAATCATCCATGCTGCTGATATTCTATATGTTTATTTTTTGGCATAGCATAGCTCAGTTAATTATAATCCTAGCCACAGCCTTTGACCAAGTCAGGAATCATGATAAAATATCAGGAAAAGAAAATCCCATTATTTGTGGGTTATAATTGAGGAACCTCGTCAGATAATCTTAGTTACATAGTTTTTCTGTCTCTCTATCTTTTCCTCTCTTTTACACCTTTAATTTTATTTCTCTTGTATAATTAAAATTCGAACTACATATTTGAAAGAAAAATAATTGAAATTGACTTTATATGTTTGGAAGAAAGAAGAAGAAACCATCCAATGTATGGATGGATGGATGGATCGGCTCAACAACACCCTGAGTTTGCTGCAACCATCAAAACTAAAAAGAAGCTAATATAAATATTGTTACTGTCTCCTTTTCTTGTATATTTATTTACTATTATTATTAAATTGCACAACTTGGTTTTTAGAACAAGTCTTTATCATTCTACTTTTTTTTTTTTTTGTATAAAAAGAATTAATTTGAGTGGAAGAATTTTAGTCATTTAAATAATAGTTTCGGATTCGAATTTTTATATATATAAAAAAATTTTTACATAATTATCTTTATCTTGTGTATTTAATAAAACTGTTTTGGATTAATCTAAGTTTTTGAAATTATGATACTTTGAGGATATTAAAAAAAAAAAAACCCTAATCCTAAACACCCGAAGTGTCACGTATTTCAGATATATAGGTAAGTTTAGCAAAAGCAGCTTGTAATAACTAATAGTATGCAATGCACTATTAATTCCCAGCTATATATACACACACATCTACGGGATTTCTTTTTACAGTTCTTGACGGTTGCAACTTACAACCTATCCCTTTATTCTGTGAAATAAATTGGATTTCGCGAATAAATCCTATGTCCTCGTGCTTGAGCCAACCCTAGTTTGAAGCCAACCGTGGAAGATGTCGTCGCTTTTTCGCTGACCTGGGCTGGGGCGAAATCTGAATTATTTATTTTTTGACAAGTAAAAGAAAAATAACAAAATAGATAGATCGCCCCTGATAGCAACAACCATTATATCTTGCAATTACGTTGTTTGTAATTATATTATTTGTAATACAACAAATATTGAAGAAAGAAACTTTTGATAGGAACTGAAAAACAGACATGAAAATAGTTGTATGATTGTTAGCTGAAACCTTTTAGCACTACGAAATTCGTTTATTGTGATTTATGAACCCTTTTTTTTCCCCCTTAGAATTAAGAAAACTAGCGTTTTGAAACAAAAAAAAATGAAGCAGGTGTTGGCACTTTTTATGATTTAACAGATTTTTTTTTCCTTGTGGGTTAAGGTTTTTTATTAATAGGTGATAGAATGTTAGGGAAAAAAAGAAAAAGAAAAAACAAGAGAGAGTAGATTCTCCTCAAAGATAGCGTTACTTTAATCACTTAAATAATTAAATAATTAACAAAGTTTTATAAAATTATTTAATTGATAATTTTGAAAAAAATTAATAAATTTAATGAAAAAAATTAAAATTTATATATTTGATTGAAAAATATTAAAACTTAACGTACTTATAATAAATTATCCCATCAAAGTCTAATAGCTTATTCTTTTCAACTCAATTTATAATAGGAAAAGAAAAGGGTAACTTATATTCCAATCCCTATGATTTCCATAATATTCCAATATAGCCGTTTGGACGACTGATGGTGGGACCGGCCAGTTTTTTAATTTTTTTGGTTGATATTGTTTGGACTTTTAAGGGTTTTTGGGTAAGAAATGTACGAAAAAGAACAAAAAAAATGAGGAAGAAGAAGAAGAAGCGAGCATTCCATCGATTGCCATCAGCTATTTAACAATAAGGGCCTTATTGAAATGTTCGGGAATGTATAGGGTAAACGTTTATAAATTGTAATTTATGGGGCCCCATCGCTAACACGCTGATAACCCAAAAGGAAAATATACATACCTCCTCTTATTCCCCATATCTCTCACATTGATCCAAATAAATTAAAATGTCATAATGTCACCTTCAAACTTTCAGATTGGTTACAATATCAGCCATAATCTCAGATTTTTTTTTGTACCATAGTAAAATAATACAAATCCTAACTAATAATATTTTAGTAATGTAAAAAGCTGATAAGAACATAATTTGACACTTAACATTTTATATTTGCAAAAGAATTTAGATGATAGAATTTACAATTGTTAAATTGTAAAAGCCGATATGGATATAGCCTGCAGTTTAGTATGTTATACAAAATCAATTAATCAAAGAATATAATAAAAATTCTTAATTTAACCGTGAATAGACACATTATCTCGGATGATATAAACCTCATATCTTGTGTTCTTTTATTTTATTTTTTTGAAATATTCAAAGAATAACTAGTGTACATATACAGTAGTTATTCTATATATTCATTTTTGAAGAAAAAAAACATATAAGAAAGAAAAAAATAATCATATCCGGACCTATAAAAACCGATAAGAAAATTTTTATTTTGGCTCAATTTTTTTTTTAAATTTCTTCTCTCTTATTTTTTTTTATTTGTATCTATCTTTCTGTAGAATAAATTACGTTAATTTATTTTTAAGTATTATAAATTTTTTGTTGTTGGCTACATAATTGACATGCAACAAGTTGAAAAATCGAGATAATATTAGGACATTTTAAATGTATTGGTTTTTTTGTTTCTTTGAAAAAGTTAAAAGAGAGGTGATGTATGCTTGACATCACATAATGATTACACGTCCTCTTTTGAACTTTTATCAACGAATAAATACAACCACGTTGCACATATCACTCTCAAATCACTTATCTAATTTTGTCTATTTAAGTAACTTGCACTTGCAAAAACTACTTGATTTTAACCGTACGTGGGTGCCATCTCAGGTTTTTGCCAACTACAAAAAAGTTCTGCTATTTATCAAAATGTGGATTGATAGAACCCCATCGATGTTTTCATTCAACCTCTGGCTCGCACAAGAATGCTACTACGCATAAGTTTTATTTTTCACTCGAATCTGGACCCTTTCTTTGATTAGGATTTTTGTTTTGATGACTCAATTGTGTGTCAGTAATTTCAGGTTCGTAATTAAAAGAGGGGTACAATATACGAGGATCCCCTTATCTATTGGTCAAAACATTTAAAAAAAAATCCCTATCTAATTTATGCAAAGCAGATGGTCTTTGAAAAAACTTGAAAGTTAAAATTAATTCTTCTATTGATTTAGATTAGATTTCCATCCAAATTGAGATTGATATTTGTCATGTGGCTGGCACGTGACACCAAAATTTATGTGATAATCACGTCTATTCAGGTTATTTAGTGTCACATAACAAATATTAATCCTAATGTGTACGGAAACTTAACTTTTAAAAAAAAGAAGTTAATTTATTATATTAGCTTTTTTTGGAAACTAGTTGCACTGAATAAACTAAACAGAAATTATTTGTGACTTAATCAATAATTTAGAATATTTGACATTTTTTCATCCAAATTCTAAAATAACCCAAAATAAGAGTAATTATCCCTAAAAGAGATCCTAAAAAAGCCCAAAACAGTAATTGCAAGTAGTGTTGTTAAACAGAGCGAGGACTAAAATCGGATCATAGTAAATTTAAATTCGATTTGTTTAATAAAACATATCAAATCTTATGAATTCGGATCGATTTTAAAATATGAATTCGAATTCAAAGTTCCATCGGATTTATCAATTGGTTTTTATAAAAAATTTATACTTACTACATTTAATTTATTATTTGAATATAAAATATATTTCAATCATTACATGTATAATAAAATATATTAATATAATATTTTATCTATTAATTTTATAAAAAAATCAAAATGCCACACAATTTAAAAGCATTAAATCAAATAATTTTAATAAAAAATTATCTTGAATTAGGTAGGAAATATAATAAAACTAAAAAAATAAATAATAAATAATTTTTATTTCTTGTGCACACACTAGCAAAAATAAGGTGATGTCAAATATAATAACATAAACTTTTGAAAATATATATAAGTCAATTTATTTTTAAAAAAATAAATTAAGAAAATGAAATGACAAAAAAAATTTTGTGATTTTTTAAAAGTACAATTGTCATTGTGGAAGGATATGCATTATTTGAACTTTATAATAAATAAACTCTAAATTTTCAACATAGTTTCGTATTTATATTTTTTTATATTTAAGTTTTTAATATTTTAAAAATATTATATTTATTATAAAAATATTATTTTTAATTTCGGATCAAATTATTATCGGATCGATTAAAGTAGATTTAATTGCCATGTTTTTGGATTTTTTTATCTTGAACTTGTAATTTTTATTATATGGTTTGGCGGGTGAACTTGAGTATATGGTCTAATTCTATTTTATTTTATTTATATATGTTTTTAACTAAGGCTCAAGTGGCTAAATTTGTAAATAAGCTTTAAGCCTTGACTTTTATCTTTTTAAGTGGTCACCAAAGACCCAATAACAACTTAGGTGAGAGATTGAGCTTTCTTTTAGTCTTCAAATCACCTCTCTTGTTAGAAAAAAATTCAATAATCAACTCATAAATTAAGAAACAAAAGTGAAAACATAATTGAACTTTGCATAATTTTTTTTCATAGACTAGAATTGAATGGCAACCTTATTATGAGAGCACACTATGGCGATTATGGTCTTTTCTAATTGTGTAATGAATCTCTTTAGGTAGAACTTGTAGGATCTATACTTCTAAACACATGTACATATTTCTACGATCATCGAGAGGTCATCATGTGACACACCTTCAATGATGAGGAAAAAACCTCATTCATCATAGTTCGACGGACAATACTACAAAGCCATGACTTTTAGCCTTACAATTATGGGGGTAACTTATCATAAAATGGTGGATAAAGTGTTTGGAGGCTAGTTAGATAGGATTATATGAGTCTATATGGATGACATGTTGGTAAAAAATATGATCTTTAAATAACACCTTCAAGTTTTAAGAAGTGTTTATGAGTTCTTTATAAATATCAAATAAAGCTAAATCCCTTAAAATGTGCATTCCCCATTAGGAAGAAAAGTTCTTAGGATTTATTATGAACAATAAATGAATTAAGCCAAATCTAGAAAAAAGGTCTATAGGATTTTAGACGTGCTCCTTCAAAATCAATAAAAGATGTACAGAGGCTCACCGATTTTTTTTTGTACCGATTCATTAAGAATATCAATGATTTTTAGTAGACTCTAGAATGAGTAAAGGCATTCAAAAAATTGAAAGTGTTCCTCTCGTTTCTCTTAAATTCTATAATAGTTAAATGATGGAGAAATCCTATTCTTATACTTAAGGACGATTAACATGGTTGTTAGCTCTAGAGGAAACATAAAAAGAAAGCGAGTTGCCCATTTGCTCCCTTGTACTTTTTTTTTTACCTTAGTCATTGGTTTTTTCTTGTTTTATTTACACCCTCAATTCAATTTTTATTGGTCCTCACACATTTTATTTTCTTTGATTTGTACTCATATTTTCTTCTCTCTTTCGCCTTTTTTTTTTCAATTTCTTCTTTTTTTCTTTCATTTTATTTTCCTTTTTTATTTTTCTATTATTTTTTTCTTTTTATTAAAATTTGGGATAATCCTAAAAATTAATTAAAAAATCATGAAAAAAATTAAAACTACACAAAATGTAATTTTTTTTAGTTTTTAAAATTTTGTTTCAAATAAAAATTCTTTTCATGGCATCAAAGTCGCACAACCTTCTTCCTTGTAATTTATTTAGATTTTTTTTTAATCTCTTCTCATGGCGACCAAATGTACTACCTTTGCTTTCACCTCAAATATTTTGGTTTTTTTATTTCTTTTAACTCCCGAGAAACCTTTGGGATCCTCTTTATCTCTTGATTCTACAACAACCATCTTAAATCATCTTTCTTCTATTTATTATAATCAATAACAACTATCATACAATTGAGTCACACTATATAGATCCCTACTTTCTTCTTTTATGGTTTTACAAATTATTCCCTAACCAAATCTTTTCTCAAATTGTCTTAATTTGACTTCTCATCCTTTTAACTCTATTGCTCTAGTGATTTATTTGCCAACATTACCAAATCTTCTTATGTTATTTACTCCAACTATCACACATTTAGTATCATTGAAATTAGATACCAATAAATATTTATTATGAAAATTTCAATTTTTGCTGATTCGATCAGTCATGAATTACTCGGTTATGTTAATGAGAGTCATTTTTATCCTTCTAAACTCACACAAGATGCTTTAGGAAACATGGGTGTTAATTCAACATATCTTGCTTGGCTAAAAACAAATTAGTGTTTACATAGTTGGTTAAATGCAGCTTTATATGTATAAATTCTTCGATAGGTTCATGATCTTTCCACTTCTCGTGAAGTTTGGATTACTTTATAATGTCATTTTGTTAAACAATATATTGTTAAAGAGATAACATTAAAGTATAAATTTAACAATCGTTCTCTTAAAACACGATCTATGAGTGATTATCTATGCGAGTTAAAATCTATTGCTGTAATTAACAGTCTCATCTCTTATAATGATTTGGTTACTTAGGTTTTTAATGGTCTTCCATATGAATATGATCCTTTTTTTGTCGTTGTTATTAATTAGTTGGTTTTAGCTTTTTTTATCCTCATGCCAAGATTCTTATTAAGGAGCAATGCCAACAACATCATTATCATCCACTCATCTTGATATGCATTATACCCTTATTGTTTTTATTAATCCTAATCATGGATGATTTGAGCTTAAAGTAATTATGTAAGAGGTGTTGAAATTCACACGGCTTTTATAGATTCTCTAAGAATAATGATTCTTGCTTTCCCAATACATGTCAATATTAGAATTCAAGTGATTCTCATTCTATCAATTCTATAAATCATAATATTGTTCAATATAGGCATTCAACCTCTTTTAGGATTCATACTTTTGCACCATATTTGCTCTTTTTATTGGTAAAAGTTTGGATGTTAACTCATATTTTGATCATGCAATGACTCGCTCATATGACTAATGAGTTGGATAAATTCTCTATTCTTATACCTTTTATCGATTCTATACAAGTAGAACTAAAAGATGGTAATTTGTTACCTATAAAACAAATTGGTATGAGCATCATCCAAATAAACAATAAAACATGAAAATTGTTACGGAGGGCTCGTGATGTTGGGAGGCACATCGATGATGATGATCGGGGAGGGAGTTCAAAAGAAAAAGAGGAGCTACTTAGTGTTATAGATTGTTAGAAAACCATATGAATGGTCTACTCGGAGATCGAGATAAAGGGTTGGTTATGTATAGAAAAAATTAAAATCACGTTATGCCATCTTACCTAAGACAAGTCGTATCGCATATAAATTGAAACATGATTTATAATTTTATTATGATGACGGTCTATGTCTATTCTTAAATATTTATCGACCAGTTGAGTAATTCAAAAATTAATTGGTTAGGGGCATTATCCTCACTTTAAAATGTGCTAAATTTAAATTTGAAGTAATTAAATTAACTTATGCACATAAATAAATTCGTAACCCAAAACAAGTCTAAATTAAAGTTTAGACCGATGTGACTTCATACTTTGCGATTTAGAAAGTACACTAACAAAAACAATCTAATTTTAGATTCAAATCAATAATTTCAAGCTTTGCGATTTAAAAAGGAAAACAAGCAAAAATGGTTCGATTCTAAATTTAGACTTATCGGATTTCTAGTTTTATGATTTTAAATGAAAAACATATAAAAATGGTTCGATTCCGAGTTACCAATGCGATATTTAGATTTTTTTATTTTAAAAAGTAAATAGGCAAAAAATAGTCTAATTGTGGGTTAAGGTCGACCCAATTTAAAAAGAAAAAAGGCGAAACAATCTAATTTTGGATTCAAACCAATGCAATTTCAAGCTTTATAATTTAAAAAAACAAACAAGCAAAAACAGCTTGACTCTAGATTCAAATCCATGCAATTTCAAGCTTTATAATTTAAAAAGGCAAATAGACAAAAACGATTTGATTCCGAATTCAAAAAAACGTGATTAGTAAATTAGTTTATTAATAAAAAATGGCATTGACATTCGGGACCAACACCAAACATTCCAACACATCACATATTTTATTTAATAAATATAGTTTCGGCATTTAGAGCCAACACAAAAACTCAATCAACACATTAACATCATATAATCATTTTATCACACAAACAAACACACAATCATATTTCATTTATGCACATTGGGATTGGAACTTATCTCTCGATAATCCATTTGAATTAAAACCCAATCCTAGTCCTCACAAACTGCATTATAGAGCATTGACATCAACCTTATTCCTCATTAATTTCCTTAAGGTCTTTAACCTCTTGGGTTTGATACACTATGAAATATCTAAATACACTTCAACAATCTCATCACAAATCATATTTTTAACTATATTTATAATTCACTAAAATAAACTATGAATTATGAAAAAGAAGTAAAATTTGACAATTTTGGCAACTTACCTAGACAATCGAATGAGTCACGACGAATCTACCAAGGTATCATTGAATGTAAAAAATGTCTAAAATGCCCTTTCTAGGTTCAATTCCACTTTTTTCAATTTCGATGAAAATTAATTAGTTTTCAATCAACTAGAAAAAAGAAAGTAGCTACCCATTATAATGCCAAGATCCATTCCTCGGCTTCTATTCGGTTAGTCAATTTTGAAGCAAAAATCAAACAAAAATGGGGACTGGACCATAGACAAGTCCATTCTCAATAAGACAAACATGTCTAGACATTATTTTTGTATGATTTGACATCCATTTTTATTCTCTTTTTATACTCGTCCATTATTAAAAAGTAGAGATTAATTTTAGAAGGTGTAGTTTGTGGTAATGGTTTCGAGCAGTGATGGTTTTTGAAATATCGGTAGCTATTTGGCAAATAGGGGTCGATGGTAGTGATAATTTTTTATGAGTGGTACCGTGGTAGCTAGTAAAGATGGTCTCGATGGTTGTTAGGTGGCTAGAAGAATGGATTGGTATGGAGAGAGGTGTTAGAAAGGGTTTAATGATAGTAACAACTAAGTGGCATCATGGATTTTATAAAAGTGGTGGTTGGTTCGGTGTTGATGGCTTAGTTGGGAGAGGAACATCATGGGTTTTGGTGGTAGGTCTTAGCAAAATGAGAGACGGTGACGAAGTGTGGGTTTGTCGTGGTTTTAGTAAGGTGAGAGGTTATGATAGAGTGTGGGTTTGGTGAGAGTTTTGGAGAGTGGGAGTTAGGGATGAAGGTGGTTTTGGTGAGGGTTTTGGCTGGATGGATCAGCTTATGAAGGTGGCTTTAGTAAAGGTTTTGATAAGGTAAGAAGCGACGATGGATTGTGGCTTTGGTGAAGATTTTCGCAAGGCGAAAGGTTATCGATTATTAAGGTAGTGGAGGCATGGCTATGGTGGTGGATCAATGATGGTTGGGTGTTATGGTAGGAATCGAAAGGTGTGGCTAGATAGATCGGCATCGTGTGATTAAGTCTGTAGAGGAATTATAGCAGGTAGGTCTGTAATAGTGAAAAAGAGGAACCTTTTTTTTTTATGGTTTTTTGGTTTTCTTGTATCTACCCCTCCTTTATGAAGAGAAGGAAAGAATAGGTGCTTTTATAATGAGGGACCTTTTAGGGCTTTTTGAAGAAAGTTGATTTTGATTCCCCATTTCGCGTGCATTTTCTTTATTAATACGGTGCCCTTTCATTTATTTTTAATTTCACCCCTAATTAAATTTATCTCAATCCCTTTCTTTTATTTCTTTTAATTTAGTCGGATTTGTTTCCAATTAAAATTCATGGCTTTTCATTTCTTTCAATTTCATCCACAATTGGATCTTTTTTGGTCTTTATTTTCTTAATCTTTCCAATTAACACCCGAATGCATCATTTCAATTTATTTTCTATTTTCTTTTTATATGTTTTTTTCTTGATTTTTACATTGATTATTTTTCAAAACTAACAAAATAACCAAAATTCATAAAACTAATAAAAATAGCTTAAATGTTGAAAAATAAAATTAATAAAAAAACGTATTTAATTTTTTGTGAGATGATCTCTATCCTATTTCCTCTTTCATTATCACTTATTTACCTTCTAAATTGGTTGCAACAATTATCTCTTTAGATACTTGGCACCAACATTTTAGTCATTACTATCAACAAATTATGTATTGCCTATGTCCTTCCTTGTCTCTCGCCGAACTCTAAGTTTGTCAATTTATACTTCATGCCAATTAGGAAAATCAAGACGACTACCTTTTGACTTTGTTAGTTCTCATAGTTCGAGTCGTTTGTTTATGATTCATTCGGATGTTTGAGCATTTACTCGTTTTGTCAAATTCTAGTTTTAAGTATTTTATCCGTATTTATAAATGATTGGACTTGATATTGTTAGTTATTTCCGATAAAGAATAAATTATAAGTGTTTAGCCATTTTTGTGCTTTTCAATCAGCTTGATAAAAATTATTTCTCTACCGAAATTAAAAAGTTTCAAACCGATGGTGGTAAAAAGTATATCGGTAATGTTTTTCAAGCACATTTTCATGCTTCTAGCATTCACCATCAATTGTCTTATCCAACTACCACATAACAAAATGGTTTGGTTGAGCTTAAGCTTAAACACCTCACTAATATGACACGTATTTTATTGATTCATGCTCACATGGCTATCACTTTTTGGGTTGATGCTTTATACACAACTATATACCTTGTCAATCATTTGATTCATTATTTTAAATAATATATCCCCTTATTAGTGCCTATTTGATCATCCTCTTGAATATTTTTTTCACAAATTTTTTGGTTGCTCTTATTTTCCAAACATGTTTACCCGTGTGCCATATAAGCTTGCTTCTAGGTTTAAATCATGCATTTTTCTTGGCTATGCTTCGTACAAAAAAAAAAGTTACCGTTGTTATGATCCTCAAACTTGACAAGTTTATGTTAGTAGCCATGTTATCTTTGATAAGTTTAGTTTTTCTATCTCTCAATTGTCTTTTCCATCTTTTACCTCTAGTGATAGTACTCCAACTTTTATAATCTCCATTACGACTCTACTCTATATACTCTCTACTATTGTATCCTATAACCAAACCCCTTCCAACCCTTTGCCGGTTAATCCCCATTCACCTCCTTATCCCGAATATTATAATGATACCATAGGATCTTCACCTTTTATATCTTCATCACATAATTTGCCTCCTTCTACCACTTCATCTACCAATATCCATTTTGTGTGTACTCGATCAAAATATGGTATTCAAAAACCTTACCAAATACTTTCATTAGCTCATACTTTATATAAAAAACCAACTCATTTTTCTTAAACCATTAAGAATAAAAATTGACAACAAGCTATGATAAATGAATTTAATACCTCAATTGGTAATCACACTTGGGACCTTTGTCCCTCCAAATTCCAATAAAAACTTGGTAGGCTAAAAACATGTATATAAGATTGAAGAAAATTATAATGGATCTATTAAGTGATACAAAGCATGTTTAGTTGCCCTAGGTTAAAAGCGACAGGTTGGAGTTGATTATGATAAGATTTTAGTCCTATCATGAAGCCTATTGTAAAACCGGTCTTATCGTTAATAGTCATACATGTATGTGTTATACGCTAAGTTGATGATAAAAATATACTTTTCACATGAGGAGGTCTATATGAACCAACCTCTAGGATTTTTTCATCCTCAACACCCCGACTATGTTTGTTGTATGTTTAAGGCTATTTAGGGCCTTAAGTAAGCTCCACATGCTTGGTTTTATCATTTTAGTTCATTTTTATGTACTATTGGATTTATATGTAGCAAAATGGATACTTCGTTATTTCTTTACGACTACAACAATTCTATTATTATGCTTCGTTATATGTGGACAACAACTTAGCTTTCATATGCTTTTATTATAGATCTTTCTTGACATTTTGTTATAAAAGATCTTAGGTCTTTGCACTACTTTCTTGGTATTTCAGCTACTTGAGATGAGCATGGTACATCTTTTTTCGCATGATAAATATATTTATAAACTATTGACTAAATTTAATTTATATAAAGTAAAACCGAGTGTCTACTTCTATAGCTTTCAAATCTCATATTGTTGCTTATGGTGGTGATTTACTATTTGATGCCACTTTTTATCATTAAATGGTAGGAGCTTTATAATATTTAACTATGACTTGCTTGGATATTGCCTTTTTTTAGTATCATTAGTCGAGTATATGCATCTTTCTCGGATTACTCACCTTCAAGTGGTTAAACATATTCACCATTATTTATGTGGTACCTATTATCATGGTTTCTCGATTCGACCGAGTAAGTCTTCATGTCTTGTGGATTTTGCTAATGCCGACTAAAAGGAGGGATTGCGTTGATACTCAACCTTCCACTATCAATTATTGCATATTCAATGGTGAGAATTTGATTTTTTGGCGAGTAAAGAAACAAACTGTTTTTCTTACTCCAATGTTGAATTAGAATATCATTAGTCATATTATGTTACTAAGATGTGTTAATTGCGCCATTTGCTTCGTGAGCATGGTGTTTATTTAGCTTCCTCTCGTTCTTGTTTATTGTGACAATGTAAGTGCGACCTATCATATTGCTAATCATGTTTTTCATGCTTGTACGAAACATATTGAACTCGAATATCATTTTGTTCGAAAACGAGTGGCCTTAAATGATATTCAAGTATGTTATGTACCTACACAAATGTAATTAATTGATATTTTTTAAAAAGAAGTTAACCTTCTCAATGTCATGCTAATTTGCATACCAATCTCTCGGTGGTTGCACCATTTTTAAAAGTAGAGTGTTAAGTGTTTTACAATTGTATTACCTTCTTCATTATATTTACTCTCGGGATATTTTTATAATTATATATACTAATTATTGTTTATTATAAATAGAATTCACGGCTATCATATTATGCTATTATGATATTACTAATACTCTAAAACACAAGACATTTTTACTATGCATTTCACTCGTTTCTTTCACTATTGAATGAACGAGTGTTTTTTTTAGCCTTTTTTGAGAGGGGGTTGAACCCTCCCGGCCTTATTTCTTTGTTTTTTTTTCATTCACACACACACACACACACACACACACATATTATAAAAAACACTAAAGCAAAATAATATTTTACTATTCATAATACTATTCACACACTTATAAATCACTATTTCTTTCGAGTATCCATGTCATTTTTATAACACTTTGGTCCTCAAATTTTCTATACCTTTTTTTTTAATTTTAAACTTTAATTGTATTGTGATTTCGTCCCATTTCGTTTTAGTATTTTTTGTTAATTATTTTTATTATTTAAAATTTACTATTTTAATTTATCATTTTTTTAAAAAAATTGTCATCCAATTAATTAAAAATTATATGGTCCTCAATTTTTCTATATATTTTTTTTTAATTTCAAAATTTAATTGTATTGTGATTTAGTTTCATTTTATTTTAATATTTTTTATTAATTATTTTTATTATTTTAAATTTACTACGGTTGTACCGCCCTATGGAAGAAAAACCTATTAAGATTTTTTTTTCAAAGTACAAGGTTCGGTTGCTACTTACAAAAAATATCATTGCTAATATAATAGTAAGTTCTATGTAATCAAATTAAAAAAAGCAGGAAAGTCTGTTTAATCAGTTTAGTAAATTAAACAATTAAAAATCCTAAAGAAAGTTCCGATCATTCTCCCAACTAGACCTCATCAGTCCAGGTCGTGTCCCAACTTCATATATATATATATATATATATATATATTTCAGATTTGATGGTCCTATTATTGAGAAGACTTGCATATGCGGAAATGAAATTCAATACCTTTTCTGTCTTTTTAAAGAAAAAAAAAAGGCCATTAGCTTTAAAATTGTAAGTGTTATAGGGAAAAAAAAAAAATCTCAATCGCATGGTTTTAAAATTGAATACCAATTGTCGAGATGAGAAATATACTGATTTATCATTTATATATCTTTACCGTCCAATCAAAAAGTAATACTATATCTTACATCAAAACACTGGCCGGTTTCCATTTGTGTGTAAACCCAAAGATACCTCAACTAGAAATTACGGTATGCAGTAATGCAAATTATGGTTTTGTTTTTTTTAGAAGGCCTGATCTTTTGTTTTTTCAACATGTAGTGCATGCCACATATATATTTACGGGTTTCCTTAATTTTAAAAAATTTGACTTAATTGCATAAAAAATATTTAAATTAAAATTTATTTCTAACCAATTTTTTTTATGATTTTCCTTTAAATTAAAAATTAAAAAACTACGTAAATCAATTTATAAAAAATCATACGAAACATTGCATGAGTCCTTGTGAGAATCATAAAATAATTGTGTAATCTTTCGGCTAGCCTTTTTGGTCCACCTCCCTATAAATAGCCTTGTCCTTCATAGTTTAGGCTCTACCTCTCGAAGGCCCACTTGGCTACGTTTAACCACTTTGACTTCATTAATGGGTGTAGCCGTGTAGGGGTTCAGCTTATATGGTAACCAGCTTCCAAGGGGAACGGGGTTAGATGGTAAGTAACGGAACCGTTCAGTTTGATGTTTCGTCATTGGCTCTTGGGTGATATAATATATTTATATATTAGTAAGATTGTGCTTATAATATAAATACAATAGAATCCTTCTATATATATATATATATATATACACATATATATATATATATATATATATATACACACACACACACACAAAAGAACAATGTTTTCTATTTGGTGTTTGAACAACCTTTCTATGCATTCCTTTATATATATATATATATATATATATAAAAGAAAATCATTATGATTTAGCATAGTAATAAAAAGGAATGAAGATATGTTTCTGTATTTTAAAATGATTGATCAATTACATTACAAAAAATCTATAAGGTGTTGTTTGGTAATTAGGAATAGAGTGATGGGAATGAGAATGAAAGTTTTATTCCCACATTGTAAGTTGTTTGGTTAAAAGGAATGAGTAGGAATGAGAATGGAGAGTGTGAATGGGAATGAAAATTTACACACAACTTCATTCTCACATAAGATGTGAGAATAAAAAACAATGAATGGAAATGAATTTTTTTTCAAAATAATAATATATTTTATTTATTTATTATCTATTAACTACTTTTGCCACCATCACCACCACCACAACTACTACCACGACCACCTCCACCACTATCTTCATCACCATCATCACCACCACCACAACAACCATCGTTATCACAATCACAACCACCATCACTACGACGAATCATTATCGCCATCGCCGTCACCACCACTACCACTAGAACCACTACCAAGCACATTTCTTATTTTTATAACTATTATAGTTTAATAAAATTATTTTTTAATCATTATTTATATTTGTATACAAAATTAGATATTAAAAAATTTAAATTGCATTTCGATTCCTTATTAGTATTCCAAACACGGTATTGGAATAGAAATATCATTCCGATTCCTTAATTTTCGTTCCGATTCCCGCATTCTCATTTCCATCACTTTATTCCTCATTACCAAACAGCACCTAAAAGATATGAAGGTAATAAACAGTATTCACTCGTACATAGACATTTTATTTTACTCAAATAACTATTTGTTAGGTGGAAATGTGAATAATATTTGCCGTTGGTTTTTTCACTAATTTTTGAGTGTTTTTTGGCAATCATATGAGAATTGAATTTTTTTTTCTATTTTTGTCTCTTATGTTTTCACCAAATATTTTTTATTCCTCATATTTAAAAATATATTTATGGTCCTTAATTAAAGAGATGAAAGACAAATAAAAAGAGAGAAAGCTTCGATTAAGCTATTTCGATTGTTTTTCGTCAATCTTGCATTTATATTGTTTGTCTTTGTTAAAAGAATGCATTCATGGTCTTTTCAAGTCATAAAATAATTAAATAAAATAGATTAGAGCTTAATAAAAAATTAATTTTTTTAATTGATTTGTAATTTTTTTTTTAACGCACGTTGAAATAATTTTTAAGGTTTCAAACGAGCTTATTAACCTTGTTTCACCGATTTTGAGGTGTTTTGAGATAATAATAATGCCATAAATGAATTTCAAAGCCCTAAAAATGGAACCTTGATTTTTCGACGATTGAAATTCTTTAGAAGCTACGGGTTTCTTTTTTAAGGTCCAGGGCGAGCAAGATTTGCGTCTTCTTTTTTAATTATTATTGAATTAGATGCGAAAATTATGGGAAAAAAAATCATTATTTTTTTTTTGAATTTTCATATATACTGACAATTATAAAATATATACATTGTGTTTTCGAATTTTAGAATATATATATCAAATATTATTATTTTTATTGTTTAAAATTAATCTCTTTAGATTTTTTATTCTTATGAAAATTCTCATGAAAATATTTTTTTTATGTAACTTTTTTTAATAAATATGATTTATTTTCTTCTATGTATGAATTTCTGAATTATTATTTTTTTCAAAAAATAAAATAATTGAATAAATAAGTAATTAGTTTTTAATAATTTCGTCATAGTTTTTATTGCACTCTGTTAACTTCAATATATTCCTTATATTTTTTAAAAAAATATATATTTTAATTTATATTGCACACTCTAACCTAGTGAGTATGATCATAATATATGGAAAACAAAATTAGAATCATTGATTTTATTGAGAATTATCTATGCATCCGAATACATAATACTATGATTTGCATTTATTTTTAAGAAGAACTACCTAATAATTCAAATGCATCTTTTTACACTAATATTATTAATTATTTTATAAATAAAAATCTATAAATCAAATGTATATATTTTCAAAAAGTAAAAAAAAAAAAATTCATTTGTTAATTTTTATACAAATTTTTTTATATTGATTGTTGCTTTTTTTTTTATTCAATGCAATCTTATGAAAAAAAATATCATGGCATTTTTCAAAATTTATATTAAATTGTCAATTTATATTGTCATAGGTTTTTATTTAATAATAAATGCACAACGAAGAATAAATTATGCTTTTTTTAACTACAAAAATTATGAAAAACATAAATAAGAATGCATAAAATACAAAATCTTGGTTAAAAATTATAAACCGACACTAGATTTATCTTATACTTTTAACTTGATATATTTTAGTTGACTGATAATATAATATAAGCTATCAAACTAAAATAAACATATTTAGTTCAACCTTCGCATAATATAAAAAACCGACCAACAAGAACTAAGAACTAAAGTAAATGACATAATAAGTATTATCTGGACTATAAGGTGATGTGTATTCTTACTAGAAATTAGAGTAAATTGTAACTTAATTTTTCTACTTTTGAAAAAAAAGAATTAATTAGTCATTCTTATTTTAAAAATTACTTATTTAGTTTTTATATTTTTAATTTTTTTACAGCTTAATCTTTTTTGTTCATTTTGAATTGATTTGATTTTTTTGTTTTAAGAAATAGAAAAAAGAAGAAGTAAAACATATGAAAGAATTTAAGAGAAAAAGCAACTTTTTTTGAAATGAAATAATACTTCATTAAACTAAGTTTAGTTAATATTGATTAAAAGATTAAATAATTAGTTTTTGAGATAAAAGGATTCATTGATTCGTTTCTAAAAAATAAAAAAATTAATTTATAATTTACTCATAACAATTAGAATGTTCAGTAATTAAATCTCGAAATAAGCGTAGTGGTGATTTTTTTTTCTACGTGTTTAAATTTTATACTCCAACAAAACTGTGACGTGTATTGTATGTAGTTTCAGTGATGTATTACATTCTCGTTCTCCAATTATATTCTCTAAATCAGAATTTCTTGCAGACCACTCAATAGGAATATCTCCTCCTCCTTTTATTTTCTTCTCTCTTTTAATTTTTTAGTGTCAACTTTTAACCATCTAGCTAAAATGAATATAAATAACCAAAAATATATTTTAAATTATATGACTTCAAATTGTTAGAGAATATATCCTATATTTAATAGATAAATAAATAAAATAACTAATATATAAAGTTGAGAACGAATCATCTATCGTAAGGTTTAAGATTTTTTTTTAAATGCAATCTTGATTGTTCAATTTAATATGGTATCGTAATCTTAAAAATTCTAGAAATTAAACAGACTTTAATTACCTAACTGATCTTATTGGGATGCAAGAAGTGAAAAAAAATGTTTAAAAACATACCTTATATTGTATAAATAAAAAAAATTATATAAAGTTGAAAATACACCACTCATTAGAAGATTAAAATTTTTTTTTGAATAAAATCAAATCTCAACTACATAACTTAATAGCTGTATCTTTAGCCTTGCAAAAAGAGAAGGAAAAAAAAAAAACGTATCAAGAAATTTAAGCACGAAGATCGATTAAAAATCGTAAAATAAAAATACACATGGAATCGTGTTTTCAAATATTTAATAGAAATTCTAATACACTTGGAATCGTATTTGTTTATTTTGTTCCATAAAAAATATGCTTGTTGGACCCAAAAAAGTCAGAAAAAGAGGAAAACGACATATTCTTGAGAATACTCTTTCCAGCGAAAGAAGAAGAAGATAATATCATTAAAAATTCTTAAAATTTGCATTTTTTTTTTTTTGGTTATTGGCGTGGTATGTAGGTCATATAGTTGGCAGATATATGTAGCTGAATTTCAATATCAAACTTTACCTAATCCCAACATGCCAATTGAGTTTTACATTGCTTACATTACATGTAATGTATGATTAGACCGCACTTTCCCCACCTTTATCTTTCCTTTTGACGTATTAATCTTTGCTGAAATATCTGGTGATTTTATGGTACTTTTTATAGGTCAACTGCGCATCAGGCTAACCTACTGAAGTGTCATTGATTTGCTTTGTCCTTATTAAACCCCAACAAGAAATTATAAATTTTCAATTATACCACAGATAATTTTTTTTTTTTTTGAAAAAATACCGATTACGGTAAAATATCGATTTTGGTTAAATTTAAATAATAAAAAATCTATTAAACTTAAATTTAATACGTCAATAATCATTAGTATTTTACCGATGCAGCTTTTTTCAATTTTAGTGGTCACTTATTGTAATGTCGTTCATTGTCAGAAATTTGTTGGGTGCACTAACAGGAAGAAATGAACCAAGTTCATCCACACTTCAAAGGAGAAAATTCCTGGGGTTTGAATAATATCAACTCATTACTGGATGCCTTCCCTGTTTTGGAAATGAAAATGGATCGATGGATATAATACATGTGAAAGCAATGTTAGAGCTATACATACTTCAACAGAACAGTAATAGTCTAGTTAATCTGGAGTAGGAATATAATTGACACCTACCAAAAAATTGACCATTCCTTTTTATTTTCCATCGTGTTAAGTATTAGTCCAAATAGGCCTAAAAATCTCACAAACTCTGAGCTCAACCCTACCTCGCAACCCAAATTTTTTCTTACCAATTCTAACAATCTATGTACCTTTTTTCTTTTTCTCTTAGTTGCATTAAATTCCCATACTTCCTCCATCCCATAACAACATATTTTCAAAACGTACATTAGTTTATAGATCTATATATATTGAAATAAGACTATTAGAGAGTTGAATTCAGATTTAAGTGTATTAGATTAAGATCAAGATTCTAACGAGATCGGATCGAATTGGGATATCTATTGAATTTATCATTTTTTTTTAAAGAAAAAATATTGGTTACATTTAATGTCATTTTTTTGATGTGAAATGAGTTTCAATTGTTGTATGTATAAGAATATATATTATGATAATATTTATATATGAATTAAAATATCTAACTATTAAAAAAATAAAATCAAATAATTTTAATAGAAAAATTACATTAAAGGTTGATATTAAAATGGACAAAAAATTAAATTAGATCAAGATGTTATAATTTAGAAACACAAACATAATACTATCCACAACTCACTTTTTTTCATTATGTTTATAGAATTTTTTACAAAATTAATTTGAGATCTCGAAAAGGATGAAAAATAAAAACTTATAATGCCATTATTTGAAAGAATAGCCATAAATGCAGAGAAAATTCATATTGGATCATGACGTTATAAATTAAAACACAAACATAATACTATCAACAACTTATTTATTATTATTTTTTTCCATATGTTCATAAATTTGTTCACAAAATTAATTTAAGACTTGAAAACAGAAGAAAAAAAACTTATTATGAGATTGTTTGAAAGAATAATCATCATTGTAGAGAAAAAAAAGTATAGAATATTTTTTAGCATTTAGAATTAAAAAAAAAAACTCTAAATCTAAACCTTATGCCATATTTTTTCTTATTTTTTATATTTTAAAAATTATATTTATCAAAAATAATATTAATATTAATATTAATTCTGAATCGAATTATTATTGAACCACATCGAAATAGATTTAATTTTTTTAATAAAAAAATTAACGAATTCACGCCATAAAATCAAATTCAAAATATAAAAATTAATTAAAAAAAACTAAAAGAAGTGAGGTATTCACTATTCATTTACCGTAGCTTGGCTTTTTAGTTATTTCTTTGAATTTTTATGGGCAATTGTATGAAAATTATACCAATTTTTATACTCGGTTCCTAATGTTTGTAAATTTTTTTTTGATCCATATCTTTATTTTATGATATATTTTGATCCTTGAGTGTAGAGAGGAAGGAGGAAAGAAGAGAGAGACGGGAGGAGAGAGAAAGCGTCGGTCAATCTTATTTCGGCCACTTTGGTCGGCGAAACTCCATTAGATTTTTTTATATTTGAGAGTTGAGTTTGTTCATAGTGGTCTTAAACCATTAAATGATGAGAGGATGTAGATCGGAGTCAAAAAAGAGAAAAAAATCCGATTTCATTATGTTTTTGTGTTTGTTTCAATGTGCATTAAAATGAGTTTTAATGCCTTAAAAGTGTTTATTGACTTTATTTTGATCATTTAGAGGTATTTAGGAGAAAACAATAATGTCAATATTGATTTTTCGGGGGTTTGAAAATGGATCCTCGATTTTTCGACGAGCTTGAAGTTGCGGCTTTTTTTTTATCTTTTTTTTCTTGGGCTGGCACATGCCTAACCCTTTCTTTTCTTTGGGCTTTCGACGAGCTTGAAGTTGCAGCTTTTTTTTACCTTTTTTTTTCTTGGGCTAGCACATGACTAACCCTTTTTTTCTTTGGGCTTTCGACAAGCTTGAAGTTGCAGCTTTTTTTTTTTCCTTTTTTGTTTCTTGGGCTGGCACATGCCTAACCCTTTTTTTTCTTTGGGCTGCTAGCGACCAAGCTCGGATTGGAGTAGGTTGGAGTAGCTTGGCACAAAGCCCTAGCTCACAAACCCACCATCGCTTCATTGGGTTAGATGGCTGCACATCCGCCCTCTTTTCCTTTTTTTTTATTTTTTATTTTTCTTCTAATAATTTATTTTTATATATTTTTTTATCATGAAATTTGGTGTGAAAATATAGAAAATAGATCATTATGTTTTTTAGTTTACGTTTAGTTTGATATAATAGAATATATATGATATATATATTTTTTAATATTTTAGTTTGGATATATATATATATATATATATTATTCTTATTGTTTAAATTTTATTTCTTTAATTGCTTGTTTCTTATTAAAATTCTTCTTCAATTAATTTTTTATTTTTTTGATATAATTTTATTAGTTAATAATTTTTTTTATAAATGAATTTTGAAATAAGATTTTGGAATGCGATTGTGTTATTTTTAAAAATATATTATTATTATTTATATGATTAATTATTTTTTTTAATTTTTAAATGAGACTAGTGTAGTTGCATGTATAAATTCGATGAGAAAAAGAGATAACTAAAAACGTGTTTTAGATAGTTTGGCTCAATTTTTTTAAAAAATTAATAATTAGTTAAAAAAGAATTTATAGATTTTATTTGTTTATATATATATATATATATATATATATATATATATATATATATATATATATATATATATAGTTTTGTTAGAAATTAATTACATGTCCGCATAGATAATATCGATTATTTATTTTTTATATTTTAAAATCTGTGTTTTTAAATAAAATAATTTAATTAATGTTTTGAAAGAACCTCTTAATTATTCAAATATAAATTTTTATGCTAATGTTATAAGTTATTTTGGTAATAAATATATATAAATCAAATAATTTTGCACAATATATATATTCGATTTATATTAATCATTACAAATAAAATTTCTACTCACATTACACCATACGAATCATTAACATTACGGATACAATGGTTGTCCGACCACAGCGTAATACGGGTATTTAACTAATTATATATTAAATATATTCAATTATATTAAAATCGGATTAGATATGGACGAACATCGGATTCACTGAACATCGTGATTTGAAGTTTTCAAAATGGAGGGGCAGTAGGTTTGGGTCAAACGTTAAGGAAGTCAACAAAGATGGTGCTGATAAAATGGTCCCAATGACGTTATTTGTTGGGGCTTTGTGTGCCACAACTCGTAAGGGCTTCTGTTTAAGGACTGGTAACATTTGACAGTTTGAATGGTCTTTCGTCCCCCAAGTCTTCTTCAGCGCTGGATCCTAGGCTCTGACCACCTTCTACCGAATTTGCAGACAAAAATGTCGCTAACAACGCAAACATGGGACAATAAATCCTTGTCATTTTCTCAAGGTACAGGCTAGCAGCAGCAATTTTTCCCACCATTACAAGGCTAAAGCCCATACTAACTAATCATGGATCGATATTCAATGCAGGCCCAAGGATCTTATACAAAGCCCAAGAGAAAACCGAAGCTTTTTTTGAGTCTTGAGATCTCATATACTTATCATCCGAAGCTAATATAAAATCCGATAATTCTGTATTCAATAATGCAGTTGAAAAGGTTCCTTTCTAATTATTTTTTCAATTCAAATTAATGCTTTTTTTTTAGGTGTATTCTAATTATTTTTTTACACCAGTTTTGAGAAGAAAAAAGAAAACCGCATGTGTACCAATTAGCGGCACCATTATTTTGATCCAACTTTCGTTGGTTTAGATGCTACTCTTACATGGTTTTTATTCAGTGAACAGAAATCTGATACACGAGCAACTACAGATCTTTTTGTTAATTAGGAACGTTATTCGGTTGCATTTTGTTTGATGAACAAAGAAATGTCGAAGAGCAGCTGATTACGCAATGGCTCCAGCAAGGTAGCTCGTATGCTCGGCAAGGAAGACCCCAGGAAGAAACACTTTCCAATACTAGAAGACCACCCTGTGGGAAAACAACATGCACAAGAAACCGTGGAGACATTTGGTACAGTAACAAATAACATCAAAAAGCTAATCAAGGAGTTCAAAATTTATAGATGGAGCCCTGATAATCCCAACCAGAAACAAAATCTCCATTCTTACTTCATAGAGATATCCAAATGCGGCCCAATGGTATTTGTAGACACTCCCCTTTCCAATTTCTCTTCTTGGGTATTTTTATAGTACATGGAATAGCAGTTGGAAATAATTATTGGTGTGTTGGCGTGTAGGTATTGGATGTGTTACAGAAGATAAAGGCAGAGGATGACGCAACCTTGGCCTATAGGAGGTCATGCAGGGAAGGGATCTGTGGATCCTGTGCCATGAATATTGATGGGACTAACACTGTGGCCTGCCTTACGCCTATTGATGCAGACACTAGCAAGGCCACTATTATAACTCCTTTGCCTCACGCGTTTGCGATCAAAGATCCTGCTGTTGATCTCACCAATTTCTACCAGCGGTACTGATCCGGACCAACGAGTCTTCAAATTTATGAAATAACATGAACACAACAGAAGCTAAAAAAAATAAAATTATTAACCTAATTTTGATTTTTTTAATCTAATTCGATGTCAAACGGCAACGAACAAAACACATGGGTTATGCTGATGATGTAGACATGATTTTGATAAAAAAAAAACACTTTTTTAGCTCTTAAAATTAATTTTTACTAATTTTTGGGATTTTTTTCCTCATTTTTTAGTTTTTTTGGTATTTATCTTATTTTTTAATTGTTTTACAGTTTTGGCCGAACTTTTCTACTTAACTTGAAGGTTGAAAAACATAGCTCTGTTTGATTAATAAAAATTTATGAGAAAATATTTAAAGTTTATCTCAATTTTTGATATTTGTTAAATCTGATAATTATAAGTAATTTAATAAATTGTAGTAGATCAAAATTTAGATTTCGGATTAATAATAGTATTTTTTTTTTTGGTGAGTTTCCGTTACGTCAAGTACAAGTAAAGATAACGCAATCTTATCTGCTTTAACATCCCCTGTTTTTTTTATATCTAATTTTGTTCCAATTTCAATAACGCTAAGGCCTTTCCTCGTAATATCATCGTCCCCAGGTAGTTCTTTCTAATTAACTTACTGTCTCGATGGAAAATTTCAGCCCTGCTAACCAGTTTAGATAGTTAATTTGGGTTAAAACTTCGAAATTGAATTGTTTTTGCACTTGAGGTCCTAACCATTGGTTACTCTTTCAGTATAATTCCTATGTTTGGTTTCGAGATGAGTATAATTTGATCATTTATGAATCCAACTAAAAGAAACGCGTGTTTTGATCTCATATGATGTGCAGACATTTCAATGATATAGTTATTTAATCGTTATTCCCTGAAACTTCCACAGAAGTAAATTACAAGCCTAGCTGGTTAGCTTTTTGTTCTTCACATTGTTCAAAAATGAGAATCGATTTATCTCGAAGCAACTGCATATAGAATCAGGTCTAAATTAAACTTCTAAAGATTATGTATATGTGTTCTGTAATGACATAGGTCCATAGAGCCATGGCTTAAGACAACGAAGGCACCTGAAGACGGACGAGAATACAGACAGAAAGAAGCTAGATGGAGTATATGAGTTTATCCTTTGTGCTTGTTGCAGTGCTCCTTTGCTCCATGCTTATCTTTGGATCTCTGACAGGTAACTTGTTATTACACGTGCAGTCCTTTGCATCAAATCGCAGTATCTGTGTTCGACATTTAAATCATTCGATGCAAATGGGCATGTTTGCGGATGAAAGGTTGCAAGCATTAACGGAAGATTACAAGAAATTGTGTAGATGCAGGACTATAAAGAATTGCACAGCTACCTGTCCCAAAAGCCTCAATCCTGCAGATGCCATTAACAAGATGAGGACTAAGCATTTACTTTCTGTGCCAATTGTGATACACATGGAATACCATGCATGTTCTTTGTTTATTGCTAGCTGTGCGAGGATGTCCAAGCCTGGTAAAAGGGCATTGAAACAATTGTTTTGGTAGAACATAAATATTGCTACGATGAATGCCAGGATGTGTTTGGTCCTTTTACAACGAAGTTAATCCATCATTTACCTACTTTGCCTAAAAGATATTGTCAGGTTAGATGTCAAGTTCAAATTCGATGTTAAAGATGCAACATTTTCCATTTTGTGCCCGCTTGCTAGCAAATCTAGAGGAAACATATGAATAATTGAAATTTCATGTCAAGGTTGAGTCACAAGGAACCACGGCCTATATAAGGTAGCTCTTTAATTGCCAATTAGAAGGAGAATTCAGTTCCGAAAGAAATATAGAGAGTTTAGTTTAGTTTTTGACAAAAAAAAAAAACACAAAGTAGCTTGGATCGAAAAACATTTTTTTTTTTTTTTTTTGGAGTCATAACTTTGCATAAGCTTTTCTCCTCAATCCCTTTCCTCTCAATCCTTCCACCATTTCCCATCCTTAGAAGGTATATTCTTTCATATTTTTATTCCATTATCAAGTTAAGTTTATGCTTGACAGCTAGGTTGTTTTTGAGCTAGCTATTTTTAGCTTGTTGGCAAGTAATTTCTAACTTAATTTTTTTTTCGAGTTAATATTCTAGGTGGTTTCGATCATCTTTTGGCAGGGTTTTTAACCCAAAATTTGGTCAAAACTTAGCGATTCTTTCCTCTCTCTTTACCCACTATTGAGCGAGGTTGAAGGAACATGTGTTTTTGAACCAAAAAAATATCAATTAATGGAGCTAAAAAATGACAGAAGACCAAGGCAAAAATTGTAGAAAGAAATCAACAAAATTGGGTAGAATGCCCATTTCATAATTTGATTTTTTTTGGTTAAGTTTTGTCCTTGATTTTATATCCTTGCTTTTATTTTAGTAGTCTAATGTGGAGTTCTTTCAATTATCCTCCTAATTTCTGTATAATAAGGGTTAAATTAAAAAAAATTATATAATTCATGATTGATTAGTTAAGTTTCTTTTAATAAATTTATTTTTCTGCTTCTAATAAGGCATGCATTTGTAAGTTTGTGATAAATAATTTTCTTTTCATTTAGTATGAATAAATTTTGTCATTTTTCTGTTTTTACATATAATGTTTTGTGATGAATAATTTTCTTTTCATTTAGTATGAACTTTTATGGAATATTATTATTCGTTAAAATAATCAACTTCTATAATTAATAAAATATAAATATCTATTAGTTGAATTTGATCAAATAAAATTATCAAATAATTAATTTTAAATAAAAATTTTCTTTTGTCATACAAATAAATTATTCTTCTAATTGTCAATTATTAAATTATATATATATTATCTTCATATGCTTTATAGGATTTTGTATTCTCATAATTAATTTAAATATATAATATGCGGTTAAAATTTTTAAAGTTAGAAAATCATTTTTTCAAACTTTTTAAATTTAATTTAATTTTTAATTTTTGAAAGATAGGTTCAAAAAGTGAAAGCTCTTTTCAAGAAAAAAAAGTTTAGTGATAAATTTAATGAACTTTATTTATTTATTTATAGGTGATAGGTTTAAATAAATCTCTCTAAAAAAACATTTTTAAAGTTTTTTTTTTAAATAATAGTAAAAAAAATTAATAGTAGAAAAAAATTAACATCAATGGACTGATCGTTATAAATAATGAAAAAAAATGCAATTTGAATAAAATTTGTTCAAAAATTATATTTTAAGATTCAAATTACTTAAAGTTAATTGTAAAAACCTAAAATTATCAAATTTATTCTTGTGATTGTCAATTATTAAATTATATATATATATATATATATATATATATATATATATATATGTATAGGATCTTGTATTCTCACAATTAATTCAAATATATAATATGCATTTAAAAGTGTTAAAGTTAGAAAATCATTTTTTCAAACTTTTTTTAATTTAATTTTTAATTTTTTAAAGATAGGTTCAAAAAGTAAAAGTTCTTTGTCAAGAAAAAAAAGTTTAGTGATAAATTTAATGAAAATTTTAATTTATTTATAGGTAATAGGTGTAAAGAAATCTCTCTTAAAAAATGAAAAAAAAACATTTTTAAAGTTTTTTTAAATAATAGTAAAAAAATTAAGAGCAGAAAAAATTAACATCAATGGACTGAATGCTATAAATAATGAAAAAATACAATTTGAATAAAATTTGTTCAAAAATTATATTTTAAGATTTAAATTATTTAAATTAACTGTAAAAACCTAAAATTATCGAATGACAATAAAAGGAAGGTAATTTTTTACATTAAACCGTAATATAACAAAGGAAATTGAAAACTGACCTTGAACAACAAGGCAAATAAAATATTCAGAAAAGAGAAACAAGCTCAGAGTTTTGCTTGGTTAGAAATCCACATGGTTTTTTTTAAGTTCAACAAGAAAAGAACCCGATTCTTGAGAAACCCATTCCCATAATAAAAATTGAAGAAATTAAAATCATGCCCATTTCTCGCTTTCTTTTCTTTTCATCCAAATACCGCCCAAGACAATCTCTCAATCTACTTCAAAGGTCCTCCGTCTTAAACCCTTTAAACCCTTTTTTATTTTTTATTTTTTAAATTTCTCTGGTTAATGTAGGAGCTTTGTTATGCTGCAATTACCAGTTTCTGATGCAGTAGAAACTCTAATTTTTATGTTCTTTTTGTTTCTTTTGATGTTTAAGCAAATGGGTTTTCTTGGTAAGGTCTAGGTTACAAGTGTGCATTTTAGTTTTATATATTACTGGAATTTAAGTCTGTGTAGTTATGTTCAATGTTTCATACATTAAAGATTGTTGTTTCTTTTTTATGCTATTTAATTGAGCATTATTCAGTGAATGTCTGTTCTTTACATTTAAAGACTGATTTTTGACAGAGTTATTAGTGAATTCTGTGATGTTATAAGTGCTCTCTGTTTTCTTGGGGGCATTTTGAGTATATGTTGAATCATTGGTGTAGGCTTGGTCCATCTAAGAGGGTTCAATCTAGTAATTTTTCAAAATCAACAAGACAGAATCACAGGAAGCCGGATGGTCGTCCTGTACCACAAGTACAAGTAGAACCGCTGTCTCCTCGCTCCTATATTATTGTATGCTGTCTAGCCCCTTCATTATCACTAATTGACAAGTGTAGATTCTCGATTCAATGTGCCATTATTAGAATATGGTAGATTTGACTGTTTGGTGTTTTCTTTGACTAAAAAGGAGGAGGATTCTGCAGTTGAAACTAAATATGTTTTCAAAATGTGTAATTTTGCAGCCAGCTGCTATACTAGGATTTGCTGGATTGGCAGCTTTTGTGCATTATAATGATGAGAGGAGAGCAGTTCCAAAAGGTACTTTCTATGTTTTGAACTATTATCAAATAACTGTTTACAATGGATCTGAAGTTTTATTTGAAAGTGAATATTTAGCATTTCCAATATTTTGTCCATATTGGTTTTAAACATAAACTATTTCTTGTTAGTTTTTTAGATGGAGAGATTGAATGTTTTGGTTCTTTGTCATGCATGTCAAAGTGGAAAATTCTGAGACCATTGATGATTAATACGAGTAATCCTGGGTAGTAAGTACTTTGTAATTTAGATAACATTTCCTTGTTCGGTAGTAGCTCATTTCAGTGATTTGAAGTTGGTATTTAAATAATATGTGCAGTTATATAATATTTGCTGAACTATCTTTGTTATTGAAATTAACTTGAGCACATTTTGCTGGACTGGAAAACCGTCTACCCACCTGTAAAACTCACTTATGCTCTTTGTTATTAATATGTACATTAAAATAGGTGTAGCCTTTTTGGGGAACACTGTGCCTTCAATTTGGTCGAGTTCTACTGAATCATAAGAAGAAAGAGTTACTGCACTAAACCATCAGGATTAACATAGAAAGTCAAATCAATCCTCCTGGTGGCTGCATCTTTTTTTTTTTTTTTTTTTTTCCTTTTTTGAGGTTCAAACATTGTGCTTTAGCCTTATATTTGTTGGCCGCTTAAATCAATCAATCAATTTTGAATTCATATTGTCCTTGTTTCTGTTGCTTTCACTGAGTTCTTAAGAAACTTGAACATGAAAGAGTAAAACGCTTCACCAAATTGCATTTCACCTCACATTTATCAAAGAAATAATCTAATGAAAGAATGATGGGATACATGTTAGGCTGCTGAGATGCTAAACAAGTAACACCTTATCATGGTTTTTTGAGTCAATAATGAGGAACCCAAACCTGATCACAACACACACAAATGGGTCGCAAGACCCACTAGGATTATCCATAAATAAAGAAATACGCCTAGTGGTGGCCCAAAGAAATGTGTTACACTCAAAGGATGTCTCTGGCAAGGCAGTCTATGCAGCAGTCCCCTTCTCTAAATTTCCGAGTATTCGTCACTGTCCAGTCTTGATCCAGTCCTGTCTTTACTGAACAGAACAAGGCATTTGTTGGATTGATGTCCTGGTATAAGTGCATCCAGCATCAGTTGCAAATCTGCTTCCAGGATGATCGTTCTAAACCTTTCTTTCCTCCAAAATCTAGATTCTAATCAATGCTCCCAATATCTCGTGTTCTTTGAGGTGCATAGCGAAACCACTTGCCAATGACAGAGCTAGTGCTTTTCCTCCAAAAGGGACCAGAACAAATGTATTATGATTTTCTTTTTAAAAATAACTAGCATGGTTCTCAGAGAAATTTGTTTTATCAATACAAATTGATTATAAAATTTTATTTTTCTAAAATTGAATTGATGAATTGACGTTTTAGTTGTTTTGTGCTCAGAAAAACAATATCACATGAGGGGAGTATCTTTATTTATTTATTTTCTGAAGCATAGAAACTGTGTCACAGCATGTTGTTAGTGGTGTGATGATTTAGACTAGTCTTAATTGGACACAAGTATACTTGTATGATGTTGGGTTTGTGATGGTCACTAGCAGGGTTCTACTTTAAGGACTTGGTCTTGGCTAAAACCACCCGTATACTATCTATTTGATTATCTTTAGTTTATGGGCTTAAAGGCCTAATTATGTACCTACTGAATATGAGTTCTGTCAGTGAATTGAGAAAAGATATTGTTAATGCAATAGGATTGGTTGACTTTATACCTGTTCAGGAATGCGTTCCTAAAACCTGTGTTTTAGGCTCTGAGTTGTGTGACTCAAAATGTTGCACTATGTGGGTTAACGTTGCACTATTGTATGTGGACTTCTTTTGACCTTGTTCTCCCACTTTTTTAATTGTATTTCTTCTCTTGTATATTGGTCAGGTCAAGGCAGTAATTCTGTCAACGTCAAGGGTCCGACTATTGGTGGTCCGTTCACCCTAATTAACACAGAGAATAAACTAGTTACTGAGAAAGACTTTCTAGGAAATTGGGTTTTGCTGTACTTCGGCTATACATCCTCCCCTGATGTTGGGCCTGAGCAACTTAAAGTGATGGCCAAGGCCATAAACACATTAGGTATGATGCATTAATCAGCATAAGCTTTTTTTTTTTTTTTTTTTTTTTTGGCAGGGGATGGTTATACATCTGATAGCTGTATTTTATATGGATCTAGAGTCTAAAGAGAATCTTAAGGTTTTGCCCTTGTTTGTCACACTCGATCCTCAGCGTGACAATCCCTCACATCTTCGTGCTTACCTTAAAGGTTAGGAATTTGCTTGCTACTGGACATGTTTCAGATAATTCATTAATTCTGTTGTAAGAACTTGCTTTGGTTAACATATATTAATGAACTTTGAATGACTGCAGAGTTTGAACCAAGAATAGTAGGATTAACAGGACCTGTTGGTGCTATAAGGCAGATGGCGCAAGAGTACCGTGTTTATTTCAGGAAAGTTGAAGAGGAAGGAGATGATTATCTTGTCGAGTCTTCTCATAACATGTAAGCCACAAGCTCCACTGCTGCTTTCTTGTCTGCTCATTTTTTAATTTCTTTTTTTTTGGCTTGAATTCTAAGAGGTTTTTATGTATTTTAAAACATGCAGGTATTTAATCAATCCAAACATGGAGGTTGTAAGATGCTTTGGTGTTGAGTATAATGCAGAGGAGCTATCAGAAGCAATACGAAAGGAATTGAAGAGAACCTCTGCTTGATTGTTTTGAAATTTCTGATGTGCTCCTCCTAGTCTTCGCGGAACTTTGTAGTTTTCTAGGTGTCTAACTCACATTCCCTTTTTTCCGGCAATCTTTTCAAAATATAGTTGACGTCAGGAATGAACATTTTCAAAAGTCATACATCTTACAATTCGAATTGGTTAGAAAATGAGGCAGCATTTGATAGTCTCCGGCAGTGTGTAAATCTTGATTCTTCTTTTTTTTTTGTTATATATTTTTTAAAATACTTTTTTTGTTAATTTTTTTTATTAAATTTAATTTTATATTACACGGAGCCAATGTTAATTTAAAGAGAAAATCTATCTATAATTAAGGTAGTAAATTTGTCTGAATATGTATAAAAAAATATAAAGAATATTAATTTTTTGTTAGAGAAAAATAAAAAAATGGAAGAAAGAATTGATATATTTTTTTAATGAATTAGGGGTATTTTAAAAAGGCATATTATTTAAATTATTTATTTAGATAGATATAAATAGAAAGGAACAATCTTTTTTGAGACATGAGGTACTATTTTCTGACACCTTCACTCAACCTGCAATCTTTATTTTGGTCTACTACAGTGGTATGAATGTGGAAAAAAAAAAAAAAAAAAATTCAAAGTAGTACCACGGAAATAACCAATTTCCTATAACGAAGGAGAGAGACCCATTCCTAGGAGCAAAATGGGACCCCAACCTTTACTATATTCCTTAGCACTTAACGTCAGTTCCATTGATACCAATGAAAAGGATTATACAACGAAGGAACTTCCATTAATACCTTTATTGTAGGTTGGTCTATAAAATGCAGCTTCTCTCATACGTGCAATGCTCAAACCTACCAATATGCCAACGTGCCCAACTCCATTCTCTTCATCAATATCCATTCCATTCATTGGCTCTAAAAACGAAAAAGATGAAAGGTACTTGGGAGACTATTTTCTCTCTCTCTCACATTTGGTATTCTTTAATATCTTTTTGTGATTATGTAAATCACTAGAATTGTATTGCAAATCTAGTCTAGATGGTTTGACTTACATCAGTCATATCCAGTAATGGATTTGGCTATGATTCGCAGCTTGATGATTACAAACTAATGATAGGTTCCATCTCTGCTCCCACCAACGGTCGTGGCTCTAATAAATCTAAAATGGAGAGCAATATGTGGTGACCAATTGAAGACGTTTGTTTTGACGTTCCATTGCATGGTCCAGGCTATGACATGAAGCGGATTGGTTTGAATCCACTGTATACATAGAAAGTCTAGTTTCCCCTGATACGAACGTTGGGTTCAATGGTCTGAATCTTTGATAATAAGAAAGAACAAGAAGAAATGAAGCAGCAAGCTGAGACTTATTTTCTTTCTTTTTCTTTTGCATTTTTGGTTTCTAGTATCCATTTATAAGTTTAATTTTATCGTTTTTTTCTTTATTGTAACCATGTGCAATGCTTCCGTATTTCTTGATGGGATAACTCTGTAATACTGCACAATAAATTGTAAACAATTGCAAATTGGATCATAATGTTTCAGTTGAAACACAGGGTTTTCAACAGGATATTGTTTTTTGTTTTTTTCCCTTTTTCTTTATTTAAAGAATGAATGATACCTTTGTCAATCGAATTTTTCAAATGTTTTGGTCAAGGGCACCATGTGTTCTCTCATCCAGGCACAATGCTGCCATCACAATTTTAATAGACATCTTTTATTTAAAAAAAAAAAATGTTTGAAAGGTGCTACTATCCTATTTCTTTCTAATAATATAATATTAGAGAATAATATAAATAGTATGTTTGGGTCTCACCTAACAATTTAAACTTTTTGATAAAATGATCATTTGATATGTAATTTTTTTAATTTTTTACAAGTTAAATGTCGATAAGAACTTTATTTAAAAATATCATTTATAAGTTCTTTTATTTAGATGTATGGGTCCTTTTTCATAGAATTGAATTTGAGGTCAAAATTGGTTCTAACCAAACTACTAACAAACTTTATTAAATTGGATTGAGTTACTATATTACCTACTTTCTAATTCTAATTAGAACTTCATTATTTTCATAACACACATTTCTTTTAAAATGTCACATTTTAATTCAAATCTAAACGATTTTAGCAAATTATTTAAAAACTTAGTTGTTTGAAAATATTTAATTAAAAACCGCATTTTAGGATATTGACATATTAAATCAACAGTGTATTGAGTCATCATTTACTTTTATAAAGTTAAATCACAAATATAATGCTAATTCCTTGTTACCTATAAATAGCCAAAGGTTTTGAATACAAAAAGTTCATAATAGTGAGAAATTATCTCATTGATTTGAACCAAAAGTGATGCAAAACAGTAGCATGGCATTTGCATACAAATCAAACTTTTGAATTCTTAGTCGAGGGCATTTAAAAGTTGTTTGGATAAAAATTGGGCCTTGGTGAAATTGGAAATTTAAAAAGGGTGTAAGATTTATAAAGCTTAAATATTTAAATTTTGTAAGCTTGGTGGGGGCAAATTGCCTTATAAGGCCAGACACTCTATTCACATTTCATGATGGCCCAGCTTGATTCTATTTTTTATTGGGCCATTATCGATCTATATTCCTCTTTTATTAAGTGGGCTTCAATAGATTATAAAAATAGAACCTACATGAGCTGGGTTAACAAATACATCTTGAAACCCAACACATTAGAAGAAAAATGCGTTAAATTTATAAACAAAAAACTCTTTCATCAAGCACCATCCTTTGCTTTTCCTTACTCTTCTAATAGGATAAATTTTACTAAACAAGTAGCGCAAAGGTCCTCTCTGGGAGCAACTCAAAGGAAGAATCTGGTGTGTGTATATTTTTTGGTGACTTTGCATTTGTCATTCCTTCTATCGTTGTTAATTGTTTCTTAATTATATATATATTTTTTTTGTACCAAAAAAGAAAACTTATTTATGTACTTTTGAAGTGATTTTCTTATGATTTTTTTTTTTTTTTTTTTGGCAGCGCCGTTGGTTTAGCTGGGAGATAATCTTATCTGGGATGACCTTGTGATGGAGGCCATTTCAGCCTCACTTGAACAAACCTCTCCATATAAATTGAAAGCTGCAGTATATGGGCTGATTATAGCAGCCATATCTCTTTCACTTTCCTTTGTACATCTTGCTTTAAAGTACTATAACAAGCACAGCAAAAGTACCGTCAGCAATGAAGGTCGACATAAGCCTGGCCATCACTTGGGGTGGGGATTTGCTTACGCTCTTGGCCTCATATTCTCTATATTGACTCTAAGCTCTGCTTCCCTTCACTATTACTATCTAAGCAATGGCAAGCAACAGCCCATTCGGTTTTCAACGTTGCCTCTTGTCTTCCCTGTTTGCGTTTTCTGCTCATGTCTTTTTCCATGCCCCATTGATAGGTGTAGGTTTCATCCTTTGATAGAGCATGGAGAAGACAAGAATATTTGCGAGTCTCAGAACATATCTTCACACACCTCATATGCTTGCAATAAAACTTGGAAAACCAAACTATACCTTCAAGGCCTTCTTGCTCATTGCCTTTCATGCAACAAAGATAGCAAACCTCCCAGTTGTTTTGGCAGACTAGCTTCCGTGACGCAGATAGCTGCCTGAACCAGCATCAACCATCAGACCTTGCAAAAGGCTAGCCCCAATCATCATTCATAATGAAGTTCTCAAAGTTTCCTCGTGCACACGCGGTTTCCATTAATTATAGTAAAAGTGGAGTATCCTCAATCCAATTTACAAAAAATTCAATAGATTTCATTGCAAGCCATGACATGGTAATTACCATTGAAGTTTAATTCATACCAATGGACAGATGAATGATCTTCAATACAGTTAAGAAACATTCAACAGAGATTTCTTTGCAAGCCATAACATCTGCAGCTGGATTACTCATGCGAGGTGCAAAAACAACTTCTCAAATGACAAAAGAGTTCTGAAAATCCAGCATCCTGTAAAAACCATTTCGAAAAATAGAGATACACTTGTACTAGTACAACAGGAATTCACATTACACAAACAAAAACCACTCAAACTCAAACTCCACCATGCACCACTTCAGAAACGCCACGCTCAGCAGCAAAATATTGATCCTCTTTAGCTGCCAGGACCTCTCTTAAAGTGATGAATCCTTCACAAATGACCAATCCCATAGAGTAATACCATACCGGCAAATGAACTTCAACCCATTTTCCAAATATTATTTTTCAATGAAAAACAAAAGAAGAGAAAAACTCCGAAACAAATCCATCGAGCAAAGAGCAAGCAGATTTTACTTGGAGCGGCTGCAAAATATATCGACCAGAATAATTCTATTTGCTATCTCCATATGCATACAGCAAGGCAAAGGGGATTCTGCAAATAGTTACTAAACAAAACACGCTTCCATCATTTCATGATTCGTTTCAGAAAATCGATGAAACAAAAGAGGATAATCAGTACAACACAGCAGAAAAAGCATGTAATAACGAAAGCATAGCCTTCGACCCCGTAATTTCTCATGTTGTATATTTGGTCTTTGATGTCAGGCCACATTATAAATGCAAGAAACGCATACCCAATAATTACAATCAGATTCAGAATAAGTGGACGGCCGTTCTCCTCCTTCTTCGTCTTAGGAGCCATAACTCAAGAGGTTGTAGCTGTTGCTGGAAATTGGAATCAGAGACTGTAAAAAAAAGGAAGAAGGAATTAGCAGAAGAAGAAGGAGAGTATTTAACCTATATCAGTTTGAGAGTGAGAAACTGACGTAATCATATCCTACAGCCTCCTGCGTCGCGAATCTCGTGCTGTAGCAATTTGCGGCTGAAGATCTAGTTCAGAACTGATTTAGGGATTTTTGTGATTTGGATGGAAGGGTTGGGAAGGGAAGGTAGAGTTTTGGTTCTTTATTTTATTATTTGAGTCTTCTTTCTTTCTAATATCGACATTAAAGTCCTTTAAGATTTTATATTTTTCGATTTCATCCTCCAAGAGAGGCAATCTCATCTTGTACAGACGACATATGTTGTATGAACAGAATCAATTTTATATTTATTTTATTTATAAAAGAAGATAAATATTTGTATATATGGCCTTAAAAGCAAAAATCCATTGAAAAGCTTTTAAAAAATAAGAGTAAATAGATCCATTTATCCTATGTTTATAGGTTTTCAATTGTATATAATTTTTTTTTTTTTTTTTTGAATTCGTTCAAATTTTCAAACTATGGACAAATTTTTTTTTTTTATCAAAATGTTCTTTATTAAAACGCAAAAGAAAAAAAAACTTCTTAAAGTCACATGACTTGCATGTTATATTTTTTAAGTCTTTAGAATTTTTTTTTTAATTTCAATCAAGAACATTTCAATTTTTTAAAAAAATTATGACTGAAAAAATTGATCAAAATAACATTTTAAACAATTTAAATATTTTTTAAAATAGATAAGATGCTATTGAAAATTTAAAAACAAGTGAGAGACTTGATATATTACATAAGAACATATTAATGTATTTAGTCAAAAAGAAAAAAATACATTCTATAAAAAAAAATACAATCTATACTTTACAGTTTTTTGCAAGTTTTCCATCTCTCATCCATGTGTTACAATCTAAGTGTTTGTGCATTTGCCTATTAACATTAATTAACAAAAAACACTAAAACAAAATGAATTTTTATAATTTATAATACTATTGAGACACTCACAAATTATTATTATTATTTTTTACTATTTATGACATTATTATAATTTTGAAGATATTTTAAGACATATATACAATTTTTATATTTTTAGAAATATTATACTTTGATTCTTAATTTTTTCACATATTTTTTGTTTTGATTCGGAAATTCATCTATATTGCGGCTTGATCCTTATATTTAGAAAAGAGAGAGAAATAGACGAAGACAAAAGACGAGAGAGAGGCATAGCGAGTCCCAATGGCTAGCGCCGGGTTCTCTTGTTTTTTTTTTTTTCAGTTACTTTTTTTTTATTATTGAATATTTTTTGCAAAATATTAAGAAAGATTGATAATTATTTTATAAACTGGTGTGATAATATTTTTTTTATCATGGAATAAAAAATAAAACGAGATCTGGTAGGCGTGCTATTCAGATTAAAGGCATGCAATGTATTGATTAACCTCCAAACTTGACTCATTCGTTTCTCTTTGGATCTTTTGGGCATTTCAACAAATCACCAGGAACCCGTCTTAAGGAAGGAACCTAGAAAAAATCTACCAAACCAAACTAAAGCTGCCATGTACATCCGAAACTACCATCTGATAGTAAGTTGAAGTTACGCGTAGAAAACAGAGTTAGCTTCTAAAGTACACGCGAAAGTTGATGTTCCTAAAGTGTATTCCGAATCTATTGACCAATTAAACACTCCCGGGCCAGGGGCCATCCATTGCTGCAAAACAATGGAAATTTACAAGGAACGCCACAGGCATGAAAGTTTCTTGCCATTGATTATATATCTGAAGCTGCTACATACACCACAGAGCATGGTACTGAATTGGCAAACCAAACTAAAGAAGCTAGCCATGCCCAAAGTGATCCCTGAAGTCCCATCCGAAATCATTTTAGAAATTCTTTCAAGGCTTCCTGTCAAGTGTCTGGTTCGTTTCAAGTGTGTATCCAAGACATGGCGTTCTCTAATCTCCCATCCTGAATTTGCCAAATACACCTCAAACGTACCAAGGAGGACAACAGTGTTAACCATCACAAAATCTCTCTCCACTAGCCCTTTCCCATGCATCTTCGACCCTGAAGAATATTGTGATGATGATGGCAATCTCTTAACAAGCCAGCTCCACTTTCCTATGGCGTATCCTGAATATAATTATATCTTTATTTTGGGATCTTGTAATGGCCTAGTGTGTGGACTTCTTGAGTCTGATCCGCTAATCCATATATGGAATCCATCTACTAGAGAGTCCAGGGAAGTGGCCTTGCCGAATTATTTGGATGCTTATGAATGCTTTTGTGGATTTGGTTATGATTCTCAGCTTGATGACTATAAAATAATAGTAGGTTCCATGTCTACTTCCACCAACCGTGGTGGCTCTAAGATTGAAACAAAAGTAGAGGTATTTACTTAAAAAGCAACATGTGGAGAACAGTTCAAGACCTTTGTTGCAGTGTTCTCTTGGGGGGTCCGGGCGCTTTAGCAAATGGGGTTTTGCATTGGCTAGTCACACAGGACAATGGTCGTCCCACTGCGACGGTTTCATTTGATTTGGTAGAGGAGAAATTCCAAGAGATGGTGCCACTTCGAGGCCTAACTGGTGATGCCATTTACTGGCACTACGAATTGGGAGTTTTAGGAGACTGGCTTTGTCTGTATTCTGATTATGGTCTAAGCAGTGACTGTGAGGCATGGATAATGAAGGAATATAGCAGCAAGGCATCTTGGACTAGTTTCTTGAGGTTCAACGGTGAATCAAATTCTGGAGGTAAGTATTGGTTTCGACTATTATGGGTGACAAAGAATGGTAATATTTTTTTCAATTTAGATGGAAGGGCATTGGTGTTTTATAACCCAAAAGAAGAAACATCAAGAGAATTCAGCATTGACCACCATGAAGCAGATTGGTTTGAAACGACTGTATACATTGGAAGTCTTATTTCGCCGTATATGAATGACGGGTTCAATGGGCGGAATATTTGTTATTGAGAGAGAACTAGAAGAAAAGAAGCTGCTGAGACTTATTTTGTTTCCTCCTTTTCTTCTTTTTGGTTTCTAGGATCCATTTGTAAGTTGAATTTTCTTGTTGTTCTTACTCTGTTTATAGATTATAAGCATGTGCAATGTTCATGTATTCTTGATGACCGTAATATTACATAAATAAATCCTGGATATTTCACTCAGTTTACGAGCACTGTCAGATAAGCTGGTTTGGAGATTTTCATCCAATGGCTTTTTTACTACAGAAAGTGCAAATCTTCTATCTGTCTCCATGAAATTTAACTAGTCTTTCAGAGTGGATCGTTGGTGGAATAAAAGATGGAAGGTTACAATTCCATCTAAGGTCACTAATTTCGTATGCTATCCCAAGAAAAAGTAATTTAGATACAACCCGTGAAAATTGTCGAGCTGTTCCAGAATCAACAATGCACCTTCCAGTTGAATGTGCATGGTCTTCAACAGTTTGGCAGTTGATTGAAGTAGACGGCCACTGGATATGACCAACAGTTATGTTGATGACTTCAAAGCATGGTTGCAAGCTACCATCGCTACACTGACAAAAGAAGAAACCAGACGGGTATTCGTACTAGTTTGAGAAATATGGAAGTATCGTAACAAGATGCATTTTGAGAATACTTCTTCTGATCACGGTACCATTCTGCAAAGATAGCTAGCATGTGTCCAGGAGTGTATGTTGGTTAATGAGAAATTAAAACCAAATGAACACCCAAGCAAGAAATCAGCACTGGATTCCTTCCCAACCTGGTTTTTTCAAAATCTATACTGTGATGTGGCTTGCTTTGGTCAAAATGGCATGGGATGGGATTCGTCATCGGGGATGATGAAGGACAATTAGTGGTAGCAGCATCTAACAGATTGGATCAATGTTTTGAGGAGATCCTTGGGGAATCTATGGCAGCTTGCTATGGTTTGACTCTGGCCATACACATGGGACACACAAATGTCATCCTAGAAACAGATGGCTTGCTATTGATGAATGTTCTGAAGATGGATCCAACACCTGCTTCTGAACGTGGTGTACTTGTTGGGGATATATGTCATACTGGGAGAAGTTTCTCAAGTTTTTCTCCTAGGGATATAGTCATTGAAAGAAGTACCAACTCAGCAGTTCGTTACCTGGGGAATGTAGCTATATTTTTGTCCTGGGAAAGAGTTTGGATAGAGAATTGTCTAGATGATATTTATGATCCAGTGTCCTCTGATGTTCAAAATTCTATTTCTTAAGGAAGTTTGATTTTGGTTCTAAAAATAAAATAAAATAAATTCCAACTTAGACGTTTTGTTCCATCTTGAAGATGGTGGAACATTGCCACTGGATAAAATAAGACATATCACTGCAAATAGCCTAACAAATCATTGCAAACCTCTTTAAAAACATTCCAAAGACGTTGAAAAAATTGCAAATTGGAATACAGGTTTTTCAATAGGATATTACTTTTCTTTTTTCTTCTCTCTTTATTTAACAAATGGATGTTGCCTATGTCAATGATCAGATTTCTCAAATTCTTTAGTCAAGGGCCCCATGTGGCCTCTCATCCAGGCAAAATGCTGCCCTGAAAATTTTAATAAAGATTTCTTTTTTCGACATGCAATTTCAATGGAGATAAAAGGGTTGAAATTATGCAAATGGGATTTTGCATTGGCTAGCTGAAAAGGAAAGCGTTCCAAACAAAAAACTTGTGATTGTTTCATTTGATTTGGCAGAGGAGAAATTCCTGGAGATGGTGCCGGTGCTAGATATAACTAACCATGCTTACTTGAGCACCGGTTTGAAAGTTTTAAGAGACTGTCTATGCTTATACACTACATATTATGGATCCATTTATGCATCTTATTTTCAAGTATGTAAGGAATATTGTCCTCAGGCTTCCAGGACTCTTTTGAGCAGGTTCAGCAGTGATGAATTGGCTGTATGTAAATATTGGCTTGATCTAGTTTATGCTACAAAGAATGGTAATGCTTTGTTGGAGTTAGATGGATCGGAATTTGGACGTAGTCATTTATCACGAAAATGAAGAGACATTGCAAAGATCAACATTGACGATGAGGGGGTTGGATTAAATCGCCTGAATACGCAGAAAGTCTTGTTTCCCCCAGTACTGGTGGTGGGTTCAATGCTTGATAACAAGAGAGACTAAGAAATGAAGCAGCTGAGACTAGTTTTCCTGTAGTGACTGATTCCCTTTCTTCCTTCCCTTGAATTTTTACCTTCTTTGTTTCCTTATCCAATGTAAGAGTATGAACTTCATTCCTATTCTTACTTTATCTCTAGTTTCTGAGCATGGGAGTTGCTGTTCTTTTCTTTCATCAAACAAACAAATGAAGCATCTTAATATGTGAAATTAATGCTGATTACAAACAAAGGTTTGACTATCTTACGTTTCCATTTCATCTCAAGTTCTCCAGTTACATACATCTCAAACACTTGATGAAAAATGTTGGAAGGTTGCTTTCTCCATTGCAGTGTATGCTTGATTAAACAGAATACATCTCTGGCATTCTGCACATCATTGACAGAACAGTTACTTTAAAGGATACTGGCCATTTTGGGAGCTACCTTCAGAAAGGAAAATGCTCATTTTGGCAACACAAACTTCAATAGAAAACCACATCACCGTAGGGAATCCATCTACTAGAGACTCCAAGGAAGTGCCAGCGCCTAATTCTCTGCCAAACGGTAATTTCTTTCCTGGATTTGGTTATCATCACCACCTTGATGTTTACAAAATGTTAAGAGGTTCCATCGTTACTTCTACTAACAATGGTTCTAATCATCAAGCAGAAGTAGAGGTCTTGACCTTGAAAATTAATATATGGAAAACAATTCAGGACCTGGAATATAGTGTTGTCTTTAAGGGTCCAGGAACTTGTGCAAATGATACTCTGCATTGGCTAGCTGAAAGGGAAACTGTTCCAAATAAGACACTAATTAGCATGTAAATAAAGGCTTGGTCTACTATATGTTACAGAGGATTGTAATCTCTGGTTGAATATAATTTAGATGGATTAGAGCTAAGTCCTTTAAAAACCAAGAGAAGATAGATATAAAAGATTCACAATTGTACATTAATGGGACTGGTTTATAGCAACCACGTACGCAGAAAGTCTTGAGCAACAAAGGAATGAGTTAAAAACAAGATGAAACAATCAAATGAAATTAGCTGAGACAGATTAATCTGTTCTTTTCCTTTTCATCCTCGCCTTTTCGCCTTTGCTGTTCTTATTTTTGTGTTTATGGCATTCAAATGATGATTATGTTCTAACTTCTAGATCAACTTTAGGTATATTTTACATTTCCTGGTGCCTTTAGTTCAACCAGCTAAAACGTGACAGTAGTTCTGGATAATTTCTTTGGCTATGTCCAATTTTGATTACTAGTTCTTTTTTTTTTTTTTTAATTCAAGTTCCATTCAACTACGGAAACAACCATTAGTCAATCCAATCATCACATCACATCCCAGGGCCATGGCTGTGCAAGGTCAAGTCTTTTGGTACAAGCTAGTTAGATACTGCTTGAATACATATAAAAAATCCATTTCTATAAAAAATTAGAAATAAGAGAAAGAGACTTAAAATTTAAAGTATACAAAATGGTTGCTTGCTCCTAACAAATATTTGACCAGGTAGTTTTTTGTCCAAGCTTAGTGACCAATTAACAACGCAGTTACTATTCGTCCATTTCTCGGAAAGCAGCAGAACAAGTCATGGCAGCTTACAGGGAAGGCCAGAGGCATGAAAGTTTCTTGCCACTGATTATTTATATTTAGCTACTACATACACCACAGAGCAAACCAAACTGAATCAGCAATGCCGAGACGAATCCCTAAACTCCCATCAGAAATCATTTCAGATATTCTCTCAAGGCTGTCTGTCAAGTGTCTGGTTCGTTTCAAGTGCGTATCCAAGGCATGGCGTTCTTTAATCTCCCATCCTGAATTTGCCAAAATGCACCTCAAGCGTACCAAGCAAGACATCAATGGTAACCACTACAAAATCTTCCTCTCCACCGATCCTCACCTATCCGTTGATCCTGAAGCCTATTGTGAGCCTGATGGTAATATTTTAACAACCACCCTCAACTTTTCAGTCAGCTATCCTGAATATTCTTGGATTGAAATTCTGGGATCTTGTAATGGCTTGGTGTGTGGACTTTTGCACGATAATCCGCTGATCTATTTATGGAATCCATCCACTAGAGAGTCCAGAGAACTAGCGATTCTGGATTATTCGGAAGATGGCTTTTATGGATTTGGTTATGATTTCAAGCTTGAGGATTATAAAATTATAAGAGGTTCCATCTCTGCTTCCACCAATGGTACTGATGGCTCTAAGATTGAAACTCAAGTTGAGGTATTTACCTTAAAAAGCAATTTGTGGAGAATAGTTGAAGATCTTTGTTGTGGTGTTGTCTTGGGGGGTCCGGGTAGATTAGCAAATGGGGTTTTGCATTGGCTAGTCAGCCAGGAGAATGGTGGAAGTAAAAAGTATAAAATGGTTTCATTTGATTTGATAGAGGAGAAATTCCTAGAGATGGTGCCACTTCGAGGTCTAACTGATGATGAAAATAACGGGTACTTGGAATTAGAGGTTTTAGGAGACTGGCTTTGTCTATATTCTCACTATGGCCGTCCGAGCTGCGAGGCATGGATAATGAAGGAATATAGCAGCGAGGCTTCTTGGACTAGATTCTTGAGTTTCAAAGGCGAACCAATTCCTGGAGGTTTGTATGGTTTTCAACTATTATGGGTGAAAAAGAATGGTAACATTGTTTTTTGTTTAGATGGAAGGGAATTAGTCTTTTACAACTCAAACGAAGACACAGCAAGACCATTCATCATTTACCATGACGGGGATTGGTTTGAATCGATAGTATATATTGAAGGTCTTGTTTCCCCTAATAATCTTAATGATCATGGCCTCCTACACAATATTTGAAGCAGCTGACACTGATTTTCTGCTTTCTAGTATCAATCTGTAATATTTTTTTTTAATCTGTAAGCTTGTTATTGCCCATCCTCTGCATCTCGTTTCTGACTATGTGGGCTGCTCATTTTGAGCACATGCAGCTGGTGTGATGTTGCATTAAACAAATTCAATTTACCACTATCTTGGTGGAGATGATGAGAGTGGAACTGTTGACGGTAGGTTGACACAAGAGCTGTCAACAAATTTTGTGTAACCTTTTGTTGTATTTTTTATTTAGAAAATGTTCTAGAATTTTGTTTTTGTGGTGGAGCTTACTTTTAGGAACCGAACGTGAAGACAAACCTCCTTAAAGTTAGGATTAGTTTACCAACTCCATAACGTCCGTACAGCACATTTATAAATTTGAATGAAAGGAATGCACGTGCAGAGGAGCTTCATTTTTCACCTCCGTTTTGCTTCTCTCTTTCCCGTGTGCTTCGTCATATTTTTCTCGCATTTTTTAATAGTGGTATCGAGCATTCACTTGATCTTTGAGGGGCCATAAGAGTTTTCCTTGAGAGAAAACCGGAAAGGCAACCTTCACCAAAAGACTCGAGAGTTTGTGAGTTTCAAGTGATGGCTTCCATCAATTTTACAGTTCCACTTCCTTCGTTTTCACAGGAGAAAATTACGAAATTTGGGCTGCAAAAATGAGAGCCTATTTGAAGGCCTATGATCCGTGGGAGGTCATTGAAACCGACGAAACCCCGAGCCCTTGAGAGCAAATCCCACCGTGGCTCAAATCAAGCAATATAGTGAGGAGGTTTCAAAACAATACAAGGCACTTTCATGCATCCAAGCTCGCTGTATGCGAAATAATCTTCACAAGAATAATGACTTGTGAAACTGGAAAAGATGCATGGGATAGGCTCAAGGAGGAGTTCGAGTGATAGTGAAAGAATAAGGAAGATGCAAGTTCTCAATCTTAGAAGAGAATTTGAATCCTCGAGAATGAAGGATTCGGAGTCGATCAAGGAATTTTCCGACGGACTCATGAAGGTGGTGAACCAAATCAGATTGATGAGAGAGGACTTGCCGGATAAAAGGGTTGTGGAGAGGTTCTTGTTAGCCTACCCGAGAAGTTTGAAGCCAAAATTTCATCTTTTGAAGATTCAAGGGATTTGTCAAGCATTACTTTGTCGAGCTTGTTAACTCATTGCAAGCTACTAAACATAGAAGGCCGATCGAGCGGGAGGAGCATTTTGAAGGAGCTTTATTTGTTCGAACAAAGGTAAGGCTCATTCCGAGTTCCGGTTCAAAGAAGCAACAAAGTGATAAAAGTGATAAAGATAAAAAAGATACTCGAAGCAACAAGTCTAGAGGAAAACGGGGAAGTTTCCTCCTCGCTCTCACCTGCAAGCAAAAGGAATCATACAGAGAAATATTGTTGGTACAAGCCGGGAGTTCAATGCGGATCATGCCATCGGTTTGGTCATGTTGAGAAGGTATGCAAAAATAAATCTAAACAACGACAGAATCAGCAAGCTCAAGTTGTCGAAGTCCATCAAGAACATGAGGAGAAGTTGTTTGTTGCAACTTGCTATGTCGTCACCACAAATCCTAGAGTTTGGCTACTCGGATAGTGCTTGCACAAATCATATGACACCTAATCCCGGCATGTTCAAAGAGCTAGATAGGAACTACACCTCAACGGTTAAGATTGGAGATGGAACTTGCTTGAAAATCACGAGCAAGGGTGTGATTACTATGGATACATCTTCGGGTACTAGACTAATTCCCGAAGTTCTTCTAGTTCCCGATTTAGATCAAAACTTGCTGAGTGTGGGTCAATTGCTTGAAAATGATTATTCTTTGGTGTTTCAAAACAAAGCTCGTGATGTGTTTGATCCTAAAAGAGCCAAGCTTCTCTCTGTTAAAATGAACAAGAGATGCTTTCCTATTCAATGGAAAAATGCTCGAAATAAAAGCCTTTACTACGAGTTGTTGATGAATCTGTTTTATGGCACAAAAGGCTAGGCCACTTTAATTATGCTGCTTCTAAAACAAATGCAAAGGAATGAGTCTGGTTATTGATATGCCTACCGTGAGTGAAAATTCGAAGTATGTGGTGTATGTCAATTTGGGAAGCAAACAAGGCTTCCATTCCCCGCAAATCAAGCTTGGAGAGCTTCTATAAAGCTCCAGCTGGTTCATTCGATGTGTGTGGTCCCATGAGGTCACCCTCACTCACGAGTGACGAGATATTTCTTTTTATTCATTGATGACTTTAGTAGAATGTGTTGGGTTTATTTTCCGAGCGAAGTCGAAGTGTTTGGCATGTTCTTGAATTTTAAAGCAATGGTGGAGAAGCAATCCGGATTTCAAATCAAGACTCTAAGGTTCGATAACGGGACGGAATATACATCAAATCAGTTTGAAGAATTTCGTCAAAAGATGGAATCCATCACCAACTTACCGTCCCATACTCTCCACAACGGAATGGAGTTTGTGAGAGGAAGAACAGTGTCCGTGATGAATATGGCAAGGTGTTTGCTATTTGAGAAGGGTGTTCCCAAGCATTTTTAGGCGGAGGTCGTCAATACCTCCGTGTATTTGCTCAACAGGTTGCCAACTAATGCAATTGAGGGTAAGACTCCATTTGAAGCCTGGTTTGGAGTTAAACCTTCGTTTTTCATCTCGGGATATTTGGTAGTGTGTTATACTCATGTTCCCGATCCAAAAAGGGACAAGTTAGCGAAGAAGGCGGATGTTGGGATCCTAATTGATTATAGCAGCAACTCCAAAGCCTATAGAGTCTTTGACATAGCCTCACAAAAGGTTGTGGTTAGAAGAGACATTAAGGTTGATGAATCAACAATGTGAGATTGGGAGAAGTCCAATATTATTCTCCAAATCAGATTGGTCTTGGGGAAAATATGTCCCAAGAACAAGATACTGTGTTTGAAGAAGAAGATTCGGATGATGAAAACCAAGTCAGTCGGAGAACAAGAACACTTATAGACATTTATGAAAGGTGCAATGTTGCTATGTTTGAGCCAAGAAGTGTTCAAGAAGTCTGTAAAGTCTTATGAGTGGAAGGTTGCAATGGAAGAAGAACTAAAGATGATAAACAAGAATGACACCCGGGTTCTCGTTGATAGGCCATCCGACAAGCATGTAATTGGTGTAAAATGGGTTTTTAAGCTCAAGCTCAATTCGATGGGTCAATCGACAAGCATAAAGCAAGGCTGGTGGTGAAAGGGTATTCACAAGAGCCCGGAGTTGACTATAATGAAACTTTTACACCGATGGCAAGGTCCGAAACCATCAAACTAATTCTTGCCATAACGACTCATAAAGGCTGGAGTATTTTCCAATTAGATGTGAAGTCGACTTTCTTGAATGGTCAATTGCAAGAGGAGATTTATGTAGAGCAACTCGAAGGCTTTGAGCTTGAGCAAGCCTCAAACAAAGTATATTCGCCGAAGAAAGCTCTTTATGGCTTAAAGCGAGCTCCACGGGCTCGGTATAGCAAAATTGATGAGTATTTGATAAAGTTGGGATTTAGCGAAGTTGCAATGAGGCAACTTTGTATGTGAAGCAGATAAGTGATGATGTCTTGATAATTTCCATCTATGTTGATGATCTTCTTATTACTGGTAGCAACATCATTTTTGTTGATCAATTTAGGAATCAAATGAAGCAAATCTTTGAAATGAATGATCTTGGGAAAATGTCATTTTTTCCGGGAATTGAAGTTCTTCAAGTCTCACATGGCATCTTTATTTTCCAGCATAAGTATGCCAAAGAGTTGTTGAAAAGGTTTGCAATGACCAAGTGCAAACCGGTCTCTACACCTCCGGTGCGGGGACGAAGTTAAGCAAAGATGATGCAGCTGAAAAAGTTGATGCTACCGCTTATAGAAGCTTGGTTGGTTGTCTTTCTTATTTGGCAATCACTAAACCCGATATAATGTTTACAACAAATGTGCTCTCAAGATTCTCACACTCTCCAATACAAGTGCACTATCAGTCGCAAGAGGGTGTTGAGATATGTTAAAGGAATAATTGATCTTGGTTTGATGTACGGAAGGTCTACTAGCTCGAAGTCACTGGGATTCACCGATAGTGATTGGGCGAGCTCAATAGATGATATGAAGAGCACATCGAGTTAATGTTTTTCCCTTGGTTCAGCCATGGTCGACTGGTCTACACGAAGCAGTAAAATTATTGCTCAATCAACATTAGAAGCAGAGTATATTGTTCGTCGCTGATGCGATCAATCAAGCAATTTGGTTGAGGAAGATGTTAGTTGATTTGAAACAGGAGTAAAGGAATCCTACGGAGATTCTTTGTGACAACAATTCAGCTATTGCCATTGCAAAGAATCCGGTGTTTCATGAAAGGACAAAACATATCAAGATCAAGTATCATTCATTAAGAGATTATCAAAATGATGGAGAAGTAAAGCTCCTCCATTGCAGTGGTGAGGAGAAATTGACGGACATCTTCACAAAGAGTTTGCCAAAAGAAAGATTTGAAATGATTAGGCTCCACCTTGGCGTTTGCGGCAGCCTCTTATGCCAAAGAGGAGTGTTAACGATAGGTTGACACAAGAGTCGTCAACAAATTTTGTGTAACCTTTTGTTGTATTTTTTATTTAGAAAATGTTCTAGAATTTTGCTTTTGTGGTGGAGCTTACTTTTAGGAACCGAATGTGAAGACAAACCTCCTTAAACTTAGGATTAGTTTACCAACTCCATAACCTCTCGTACAACATATTTATAAATTTGAATGAAAGGAATGCACGTGCGGAGGAGCTCCATTTTTCACCTCTCGTTTTGTTCTCTCTTTCCCGTGTGCTTCGTCATATTTTTCTCGCATTTTTTAACAGGAACTCATAATTTTTTGGTCGGTAAAATGATGATATCATATTAAAGAACAATCTCAATTTGAAATTTGAAATTCTTAAATAATTAAGGTTAAATAATAATTTTATATTACTCTCTAACATTGGTAGCATACGTAATCTTTTATTTGAGTTCGGACATTCATAAAATTAAGTTGGGGTTGAGCACATCGGATCTTAATTCGACTTACTTGTATCATTGGCAACTAAGCCTACATACAAATGAATGCTACTTTTTTTATTTTTAGAGTTTCGAAGGCCTAAAAAAACATCATGGAAGTGACTTTGAGCTAGATGCTTGAAAATTGTAATGGATAGCAACGATAATTCTCTTCGTTTTTCCGAGTTGATGAGTAAACCCAGAATAAGTTTGGATGAGGAATGGGTTAATTGGGTTGACATTAAATCATTAGATGATCGGATTTTTTTTGGGTATTGATTGTTCTTTTTCGGTTTCATGTAGAGATCTTAATGGAGGTAAAGGGAATTGCATTTACTTCATGTATGATAATCTTTATATCGATAAAAGGAATAAGCAAGTGGTGTCATTCATGTGTTTCAATTAGAGGATCATAACATTGAGAACCTTACGGTGATTCCCAAGTTTTCTAAGATATTCGGCCTCCCAACATTGGCTCCTCGAGCATAAACTAATATTGGTCCGATTGTTCAATGTTAGTATAAGAAATTGTATATTTTCCATCCGATTTAAATTAATTGGATGAATGATTCGATATTTTTGTATGTAGTTTCAGTTTTGAAACCCGGATTTAGCATGGAATATTTGGTCTACTCTTGGTTGTCACTCGTTTAATTGTCAAGCTTTACCGATGGTTTAAGCAGAGATATTTGTTCATGCATAGCAAGTTAGAGGAGAGTAATCGAGTTCAAGTCTTCGTTTTCTGCTTTTTTAAAAAAAAACCTAATGTGAGTCTTGTTCTTTAATGAATATGTTGACATGGATTCTATAAATTTATAAGAATTTTTATATAAATTAAATTGCTTATTTTTCTTCTTTTGAGACCTCACTTGCTCCTTCATTCTTGTCAAGTCTTTGTTGTTTTTTGACATATGTTTCTTATAAAATATCATATATTAATTCAAATGTATGCTATTTTAGTAAGTTCGTTAAAGATTCGAGTTGTTTAAAAGTATTAATTGAAATTGCATCACTAGGTATTATTAGGTTATATCAATGTTATGATAATTGAACAAATCACTATTTATATTTACAAAATTAACTTACAATGCAATGCTAATTATGTTTGAAGGAATATAAATCTACAAGAAAAAATTTGATAGTAAGTAACTATCTAGATGATTTGAAACATAGCAAAACAAAATAGAAAACATTAGCATGACATTTTCATACAAAACAAAAATTTCAAGTCCTTAATTATCAAGGGCATATAAAAGTTGTTTGTATAAAAATTGGACCATAATTAAATTAGAAATTCAATAGGAGTGTAACTCTAAATAATTTTGACACATTCCATTTGTCACATAATGGGAAAAAAATGCCTTTTAAAGGTCTTCACTTTTAAGGTGGTAACCTTATTTGATTTAAATTTTTATTGGATTGGAATCAATTAATCGGGCAATCTGTTCAGATCAACTTTCATTGTTTAATATTGTCAAATATAATACTAATATAATGGTGTATTTAGTCATCATTTACTTTTATAAAGTTAAATCACAAATATAATGCTAATTACTTGTTACCTACAAATATCCAATGGTTTTAGATACAAAAAATTCATAATAATGGGAAATTATCTCAATGATTTGAACCAAAAAAACAAAATGCAAAACGAGTAGCATGGCATTTGCATACAAATCAAACTTTTGAGTTTTTAGTCGAGGGCATTTAAAAGTTTTTGGATAAAAGTTGTGGCTTGTTTAAATTGAAAATTTAGAAAGGTGGAAGATTTATATAGCTTAAAATTTAAAATTTGCATGCTTGGTGGGGGCAAATTGCCTTACAAGGCCACACACTTTATTCACATTTCATGATAGCCCAGATTGATTCTAATTTTTATTAGGCCATTATCGAGCCGAGCTCTCATTGTTGAATGTTTTCAAATATTCCTCTTTATTAAATGGGTATCAATAGATTATAAAGATTGCTAAAAAAAAAAAAAAGAGGAAGAAGATTACGGTTTTTTCGTTCATTTACTCGTAGCATTTTTTTAAAAGTTGACCAGCAGACTCGACTCTACTGAAGTAGACACGAGTCGGCCTAGCGACGAAGATCGAGCAGGTCGGCTCGACTCACGAGCTTGCACAAGCGAGTCCCATTTGCCTTTTTTTCCTTCAAATACTTTATTTTTATATTTTTTTAATAATGAAATTAGGTGTAAAAATATAACAAAATCATTACTTTTTTTAGTTTTATGTATAATTTGATGGTAATAGAATATATTTGATATTTTTTAAAATTATATGTTGAACATATATATCCGATTATATTATTTTTATTATTTAAAATTTATTTCTTTAATTGTTTGTTTCTTATTAAAATTCTTATCAAATTAATTTTTTTTATTAATAAATTTATTTTTTTATATATTGATTTTGAAATAAAATTTAAGGGTCGAGATGTTAGAGAAGCGAGCTCAAGTAGGCTTGGCTTGGCTCACAAGCTCGCATAAGCGATCACTTTTTTTTTTCTAATAATTTATTTTTATATTTTTTATCATGAAATTAGGTGTAAAATATAAATTTTTTTTTAGTTTTACGTACTATTTGATAGTAATAGAATATATATGATATTTTTTAAAATTTTAGTTTGAACATATATATCCGATTACATTATTTTTATTACTTAAGGTTTATTTCTTCAATTGTTTGTTTCTTATTAAAATTCTAATCAAAATAAATTTTTTATTTTTATATAATTTTATTTGTTAATAAATTTAATTTTTTTATATATCAATTTTGAAATAAAATTTAAGAAAGAGATTGCTTTATTTTTTAAAATATATTATTATAATTTATACGATTGATTATTTTTATGATTTTTAATGAGAATAGTGTAAGTGCATATATAAATTTTGATGAAAGAGAGAGAGAGCTAATAGTGTGTTTTAGATAAGTTGACCTAATTTTTTTAAAAAATAATTTGACTCAATTTTTTTTAAAATTAATAATTAGTTAAAAAATTCACGGAGTTTTATATATATAATCGGAATTTATCGAAACCAATTTTATAATAAACTTTATTTAAATCTATTCACTTCGATATATTCCATGCGATTTTTGTGAGTTTTTTTTGTATATTTTTTATTTATTTTATATACTCTAAATTTGCTAAGTACGATACATATATAGTAGTTTTCTTAGAAATTAATTATATCCGCACACATAACACCAATTATTTGTTATTTATTTTTTTCATGTTCAAAATTTTGTATTTTTAAGTCAAATAATTTAATTAATGTTTTCAAAGAACCTCTTAATTATTCAAATATAAATTTTTATACTAATATTATAAATTATTTTGTTAATAAATATATATAAATCAAACAATTCCCTTAATATATAGATTCGATTTATATTAATTTTCAAAAATAAAACTTTTACTTGCATCACACCATACGAATCATTGACCTTACGTATATAATGATTGTTTGATCGCAACGTAGCATGTATCTAACAAGTAGAAACTAAATGAACTCGTGGTTAACAAATGCATCTTGAAACCCAACACATTGGAAAAAAAAGGCATTAAATTTATAGACAAAAAACTCTTTTATCTAGCACCATCCTTTGTTTTTCCTTACTCTTCAAATAGGATAAATTTAACTAATCAATATAGAGCCGATGCAATAAAAAAGAAAAAAAATCTAATCTCTCATAGTGTTTTCGATTAATAACATACATGCATAGAAGCCAAAAGATTTAAATAATCATTAAAAAAAAACCCAAAATATTCATATGAAAATATAGACATAAAAAAAGAAAAGAAAAGAGAAAGTTATGATTAAGATAATGTATATGAAAAAACATCACACGATGATTTTTCTATCAACGATTCTAATGAGGCTAAGAGAGACAAAACAAAGTATTATGGTATTCGTTTTATGCTAAAATTCATTGAAAAACCAAATATGAGATTATTAAGAGGAAAAAGATACGAGTCTTGCTCTTTAATGAATCTATTGATCTGAATTCTATAAGTTTATAAGTAGTTTTATGTACAAATTGATTTTTTTCTTTTTGAGACATCACCTATTTTTTTATTCTCGTTAGGTTTTCACTCGTTTTCATGACACGAATTTTTCATAAAATATTATGTGTTAACTCAAATCTAGAATATTTTAGTAAATTAGTGAAAAACTCAATTGTTTACAAGTATTAATTGAAAACTATATCATAAAACATTTGTAGGTTAAAAATAAATATTGTAATAAATCATTAATTATATCTACAAAATTAAATTACAATGAAATGCTAATTATTTATTAGTTTCTAGTTATGTTAGGAGGAATACAAACCCTCGTACAAAAGATTCATAGCAAGAAACTATCTTTATGATTGGAAACAAAGCAAAACATCATCATGGCATTTGCATACAAAACCAAAATTTTGAGTTCATTAACAGAGGAGGACATTTAAGAGTTGTTTGGATGAAATTTGAGCCATGGTTAAATTACATATTCAACAAGGGTGTATAAGCAAATAACTTGAACATGTTCCATACTTCTTTTTGTAGGCATGGTGGGACAGTTGCCTTTTAAAAGGGTTATCGTTTTTCTCGTTGCAGTTGGGGTACCTAGCAGAGTAAATTATAAATTAGTCTTTCTAGTTTTTCAAAACTAAATAAATAATCCCACTATTTTTTAAAACTAATCATTAGTCATTCTATTCTTTAAAAATCTATTTGTAACTTAGTCTTTTTTTTTGTTTTTAAGAAATAAGTAAATAATATAAAAAGATAGACGAGGAAATAAATAATTTTTTTGGAACAAACTAATACTAAATTAAACATGATCATTATTTTTTTAAAGAATAATTAATAAATTTTTAAAATAAAGAAACTATTTAATTCATTTTGAAAAACTAGAAAGGCTAATTTATAAGTTATCTTATACCTGCACGACTTGAATTCTTGTATAATTTTACTTGCCAAATGAAGCGATTGGTCAAGTTAAGTGAGAAGACGGGCATCATCATTTTGGACAAGCTAAAAAGTGCCTTCTGTTTGCAAGAGCTACTTCCTACTTAGCTTTGAACTCAACACATATTCGCTATAGTCTACAGGAAAGAAAATGGTGCACCTGTCTTATTTCAGGAGAAATCTTTGAATGCAATTATTTACTTTAAGCCTCCTTGAAGTGCAAATAATGGTAGTCAGAATTTGTTAATTTGCTAACTTCTACATAACAATTATGATCAATAGCAACAAACTATTAATCTTTACCTTAGCTCTGCCTTTTATTTGTATGAGATCCTAAAGATCCTCCATGATCAATCTCGTCATCCGCCTGACATTTTTTACGGTTGAATTCTGCTAGTTGTAGATTATAATGGACAAATATAAGATCGCAGAAGTGGTCTTGTTGAAGTTGATTCTGTCCTTTGTTCACCAACTTCTCTGCCAAACTCTGTTTATTTTGTACCTGACGGCACCATCACAAGTCTGACTCAGGATGCAAACGACCATCCTCTGTAGTTTCAGGACAGTGATCTCCAAATGCCGATCGCCACAGAGCTGCAATTGATATCACAGAGAATACAAGTTAAATGTAGGTTTACTCGATAACATGATAAACCAAACACAGAATGCTAAAAACTAGTTTTTAAGGATCTTGTAAGAAGTTTCTTGACCTGGATCAACATTCTTCATTATATCAGCAGCACACCTCTCTTGAAAATAATCGTCAGCTCGGCAGAACTTGTTTACTTAATCATTAATGAGGAATTGAATTTGCTGATAGTTTATCACATGAATAATGGAGCACTGAAGTCCATTCGAGACTTCAGTGTCCAAAAAGAAATTTGTAGTATAGAAAAAGCTTGGATTGAGGTGATATGCTACAGCATGGAGAGGACTATGAAGAAAATCATCCCAGATTTCATCAATCAAACTCCATAATGGTATGTATGTGGGCTTATTCTTTCCAAACTGATTCTGTGTGGTCTCTTTTATCTGATCCATAGTATCATATATGATACCAATAGAATGCTTATCCTCGATGATGAATTTGTCACAATGCGGATATGTGCGATTGTTGCCTTTAATGCCAGTTTTGATTGCTTCCAAAAAGAAGACTTTTTTCACCAAACCAGCTGCCTTCTTGCCTTCTGCTTTCTTTGACCAAAAAGAGGATTTCCACAATAATAAAGTGAACATTTGTTTCAGTTCATCTTTATAGGAGAGGATGCTTTTCAGGATTAAAAATGGTATTGCAGGCCTTATATTTGAAGGCCTGAAAAGATTCTCTCTTTCAGAGCCTGTAAAGTCTCTAAACATCTTTAGCACTATTGTATTGTTGTGAACAAATCTGATAAGGCTTTTTGCCTCATCTAACACACTTCGAATTTCATTTATAGCTATAATCTTCTCTAGTATAAGACTGATGCAATCTGATGCACTTACAGCCCAAAATATATGCATATGATCCTCCTAATCTGCTTCACCACCGGAAACATCCAGCTTGTCGTGGACCAAGTCATGACTTGAACAACATTTTGTTGCCCAACCTCTTCAATAACACCATCTAATAAGTTCTGCAAGGCAGCATTATTTCTAGTGAGATCTGTAATATCAGCTGACCACAGATAAACAACACCAACCAGGCAATCTACTAGAAAATTGATCAGACATCGATCATTTCCATCTACCCATTCATCCACCAAAAAGGTACAACCGGTACTAGTCCATTTTTCCCTAATTATTTTTACCTTTTCCTGCACATCCTTAAGTAGCTCTTATAGCGCCCCACCATCTAGTTCATCACAAGTGGTTGCTGACTCGGCAAACTTAATCTCAATCCCCATTTTAAGGAAGTATTCAGTAACTTCCGTTGAAAATAGTGCTTCTGAGTCACCAGTATCTCTTCTTATCTACACATAGCCTCCTATACATGCGTTAACAGTAGCTGCACTTTCATTACTAGGATGGTCTAACTCTTGAGCCAGACGTTTGCCTTTCGCTTCAAGAATTTGACTTCTGAAGTGTTCCCTTATGTTTAGGCGAGTTGAATCACAATGAGCAACGCCCTCCCTGACACCTCCGATGTGGAACTTTAGTAGATAAAATCCACTCACCACCTTGTTGTAATACATGCATTGCACTTTCCGTTTCCGATCATCCAAAGCCACACAACACATTTGTATGCTCATTACTGGATCCAGCCATTTTCTCCCTGGAGATAAAGGAAATAGTCAATATATAAAAGACTAGTTAGAAATATAAAAGTACTTTCTATCAGGATAAAATAATAAAATCACTAGGACTATTTTAATTTACATTTACTTATATCAAAATTATAATTGAATATATTAATGATGCATGATTTTCTACCACATTTAAATTACAATGCTATATCTTTTTCTACCAAAAAAAAAAAAAATTGTCCATATGGTTTTTCGTGAGGTTTTACTCTTTTTTTTATAGGTTATTTTGAAAATTTATTTTCTATTCAATAAATTATAAGATTTGTTTCTTAAAAAAATGCTAACATGCATGAGAAAGGCATCCAACTAAGACCAATGTTTCAGATAGATAGCTGTATCCAACATAAAAATCCCGTAGATCTTTAAAATATTAAAAAAATAAAAAATTTGAATATAATTAAACTCTAAAATGAAATAAGAAATAAAAGAAATTTAATTAAATTAGAAAAGAAAAGAGAGTTTGGTACGTCATAAATTTATAATATACAATCTTCCTTCATATAATTTCTTTTAAAAAAAAATTATGTAAATACTTGATTTTTGTTTAAAAAAAATCCTTCTTGTATTATAAAACCAATATATGTATGCAGGTATATGCGAACTAGGGAAATCATTACTTAAATCAAGGCATTAAATTTATGGACAAAAAGCTGTTGTATCAATCACCATTCTTTGCTTTTCCCACTATCACATATTAAAGATTATGCAACGGTTAAAAACCGCTTCATTAACTCTAATGTAGTGGTTTTCCGGCCACTACATCCAATTAATACTGCAATAGGTTAATGCAGCGGTTTCCATATGCAATAGCAGGGAACACGTTTCGTTGTATAATATCCCTCAATTGTAACAGTTTTCTTGTCACTTTAGGCAGCGGTTTAAAGAGTGATATAGCAACGAGTTTAAGTCAAAGCTTATGCAACGATTCTTATAATATATAAAATAGTTATTAAGATGTTTAACGTAATGGTTTTAAATCAACTAATGCAACGAGTTATATAATATATTACGTAGAGGTTTTAAATCAATTAATGCAACGGTTTATATAATATATTATGTAGCGGTTTTAAATCAAGTAATGCAACGGTTTATTTAATACATTATGCAGTGGTTATACTGCAAAAACAATCCTTTCTCTTATAATAGCTTGAATTTAACAAATCAATATAGAGCCAAATCGAATCTCAACGAAGGGGAAGAAAAATCTAATCTTTTACTACGCCTTCAACTAACATACATGCATATAAACCAAAAGACTGATCATAAAGAAAACTAAAATATTCTTGGTAAAAGCATAAGCATAAAAAAATAAAGAAAATTAGGATCACCTTAGATAATGAAGATGAAAGTGAGTAGATGATGATTTTCCTATCAACAACTCTAATGACATTGAGAGAGATGAAATGAAGTATTGTAGTCTTCGTTTACGCTAAAACTCGTTGAAAAAAATAAATATTTGATAATAATAAAAAAAAAGATGCGAGTATTGCTTTCTAATGAATCTATTGGTGTGAATTCTATAAATTTATAAGCGAGTTTCATATAAAACTGATTATTTGTCTTCTTTTGAGATCTTACCTATTATTTGATTTTTGTTAGATCTTCGTTGTTTATGTGATATATATTTCTTATAAAATGTCATTTATTGACTCAAATCTTAGCTATTTCAATAAGTTGATTAAAGACTCAATTGTTTAAAGTTTTAATTGACATTGTGTCGTAAGATATTATTAAGTTAAATCAATATTATAATAATTGTACAAATCGATGTTTATATTTACAAAATTAACTCATAATGCAATGCTAATTATGTTTGAAGGAATATGAATCCACATGTGAAAAATCGATAGTATGTTATGATTTGAAACAAAGCAAAATATTAGCATGACATTTGCATACAAAACCAAAATTTCAAGTCCTTGATTTCAAGAGCATCTAGAAGTTGTTTGGATAAAAATTTATCTATAGTTTTATTAGAAATTCAACATGAGTGTTAAAATAAATAAATTTGAAACATTCCATTTGTCACATAGTGGGGACAATTGCCTTTTAAAAGTCTTTATTTTTTCACGTGATAGCCTTGTTTGATTTGAATTTTTGTTGGATTAGAATCAACTAGCTTAGCCATTTGTTAAGGTCGGCTCTCATTCTCCAATGTTGTCAAATATTTCCCTTATTTTTTATGGCTTTTACTGATTTTATTTTTATATAAAAGTTATAAAATCAAAATTTTTGCATATTTATTATAAAATATTTAAAATAAAATATGAGAATAAATGAGCATCTATCACTCCTCTTTTTTAGATCCAAGAGTCCTTTTTTTTTTTTTTTAATAAAATTGAATTCAAGGTCAAAATTGATCTTAAGAAATCCATTATCGAACTTTATTAAATTGGACTAAGTTATATATCGAAATATTTATCTTTAAAATAAAAGATTAATGAAACTTAAAAGATAGTGGAACTAATAACTTAAAAAAAAAAAAAAAAAACTAGAGTAATATAAATGGAAAATTCATAGAGATTCAAAGGAAAAAGCCATTGAAAGTGTCAATAGAAAACTTTTTAATCTAGCATTAATCTTTGCTTTTCCCTAACCCTTTTTAATTCGTATGAATTTAACAAATCAACATAGAAATAATGCAATTTCAATAAAGGAAAAAAATCTAACATCGCATCAATATTCTTTCAATCAATAACATACATGCATAAAAACTAAAAAACTAAAATCATAAAGAAAAATAGCATGTTAATGGTGAAAAAGAAAGGACATAAGAAAAGAAAGATAATTGTGATTACTTATGATGATGAAGAGGAAAAAAAGTAGATTGTAATTCTTTGTCGACTACTTTAAATTTTGTCGAGTGGTATTTATGACAAGTACTCTCTGTTTTCACGAAAACACTAAATAACTCAATAATTATCAAAAGAAGAAAAAAATTTATGGGTTTTATTATTTTAAAAAACAATATCAATGTATCAATTTATAAATAATTCTATACAAAGATAGGGTTTTTTCTCCTTTTTTAGATATCTCACCTACTCTTCAATTCCGATAAGGTCTTTGTTGTTTTCACGACACGTGTTTTTTCTAAATAATCATTTATTAATTCAAATTTAAATAATTTTAGCAAGTTAATTAAAATTTAGTTGTTTGAAAATATTAATTGAAAATCGTGTTTTAGGATATTAACAAATTAAAGCAATTGTATATTGAGTCATCGTTTATTTTTATTAAGTTAAATCATAAATGCTATGCTAATTATTTGTTGCTTACGGATAATCAAAGATTATAAATCTCATTGAATGATTTTCATCATGAACTTATTTATGTAATTTTATTTCTGAAATAAGTTTTTTTTTTTAAAAAAAACTAAATGATGAACTAAATCTAAAAAAAAAAGGAAGGTGAAAATACAAATTAAAAGTCTAAAGACTTATTTTAACATAGACTAAAGTTGTTTGCCCCTTTTATCTAGTTAATAATGGTGAGAAACCATCTCAATGATTTGACCCAAAACAAAAAACAAAATGCAAAACATTAGCATGACATTTGCATACAAATCAAACTTATGAGTTCTTATTCGTCATTTGTCAAGAGCACTTGAAAGTTGTTTGGATAAAAATTGGGCCTTAGTTAAATTAGAAAATCCAAAACAATGTAAGATTTATATAGTTTTAAATTTAAAATTTATACGCTTGGTGGGGGACAAATTGCCTCATAAGGCCGCACTTTATTCGCATTTCATGGTCGCCCAACTTGATTCTAATTTTTATTGGGCCATACATTGAGCTGGACTTTCATTGTTCGAATGTTGTCGAATATTTCTCTTTTATTTAATCTGCTTCAATAAATTAGAATGGATGGGCATGCTTTTGGTCAACAAATACATTAAGAAACCCAAAGCAATGAGCCTTATACTATTACACCTCACATCACAAAAAAGGTCAAAAAAAAAAATAATAAAAACATATTTGAAATTGAAATTAATTTTTTTTTTTCATATTTGATGCTTAAACAACCTAACTATTAGAATATCGGTTGTTTATTCACTTAACAATTTGATGAGTAGAAGATAAATCAATAACAACCTGATCAATAAAAAATACATTGTCTAACAACTTAACTAGAAAAAGTAATTCAATTGATGACGTGATCATCAAATATTTTTTAGTTGAATAAAGAATAAAAAAAGGCAATACAACTTATTTAAAAGAATTTTGAAATCTCAAAGTAGTATAATTTTATAATAACTTACTAGTAAATGATATGTCATCTAATAACTTGATAAGCAAAAAATAATTTACCTAACAACTTGACCATTAAACACGTTGGGGACGAATTTTCAATTCAAGATAAGAAATACTGAAATAAGAGGAAAGAAAAGAAAAATAAATATAATATAAATTTATTTATAAAAATCTCAAAAGTGTTATAATAGCAAAATATATGTTTGTAATATATACCAAATATATTTTATCCCATATAATATTGTATCTACGTGTAAATACAGAATTAAGCATCTTATATACAATTTGATATGAAGAGTTAAAAAAATAATATAAATCCTAATGCTGTAATTAATAGTTATAGGTCACAATCATTAAATTTACCGTTAGCGCGGGGACTTTCCAGTAATTTCACATAAAGCTAAAATACCAACACTAATCTTGAAGGAAAGTTGGCTCCACAGTTCGAAATCTTTTCAAACCCGACACCGTCGAAAAAAAATTCAAATTTTAACCCATGCCATGAAAAAATCTATCTATAATTAAATAGTAAGTTAAAAAATCATTAATTAAAAAAACACGACTACTCTCAAAATTTCAGCTTGTAATAATGTCTCTACAAAAATGAATATTTTTTTATGTAACCATTTTTTTAAAAAAATTTTTATGTTAACGGTATTTGTATGTATAATAAAAAAAATATAAAGAATGTTAATTTTTTATTAGAGAAAAATAAAAAATGGAAGAAAGAATTGATTTTTTTTTTTATGAATTAGGGGTATTTTAAAAAAAGGTATATTATTTAAATTTTTTATTTAGATAGATATAAATAGAAAGGGACAATCTTTTTGAGACATGGAGTACTATTTTCGGACACCTCCACTCAACCTGCAATCTTTATTTTGGTCTACCACAGTGTATGAAAGTGAACCAAAAAAAAAATCAAAATAGTATCTATGTTGGTCGACCACTTTGCCATTTCCGAACTAGTGTTCCATTAATACCACCGATAAGGATTCTGCAAGGAAGGAACTTCCATATTACTTATGGTAGTAGTAGTAGTAGAAGAAGAAGATTGGTTTATAAAATGCAGCTTCTCTCATACGTGCAATGCTCAAACCTTCCAATATGCCAACGTGCCCACCTCTAACATGCATTCCATTCGTTGGCTCTAAAAACGAGAAAGATAAAAAGTACTTGGGAAACTATTTTATTGTTCATTTTACACCTTACGCCAAAGAAGTGGTTCTTTTATGTAGGCTGTGTGGGCAAACACATTTACAATGTATTGAAGCAACGATTGACACTTTTGGTTTTACTTACACCTAAGACGCAGGAGAAATTGCCTAGGCACAGATAACAATACAATAATTTGGGTGAAGTCATGTTAATTTACAAAGGGCATATTTACAATGTGCCTATGCTTGCTCATTGACTCCTGCTATCCGGATGCAATGCTCTTGGAGAGCTGGATAAATCTAACCGGACAACACCATGTCAGCAAGGGCATAAAAGAACAGTTGCTAAGGGGTAAAATTTCAGAGATTGACAACCATTCCAAAATTGACCTGTTACAACCATTCAATGATGGGGTTCTAACAATTATTCATTTGGAAATAGTAAGCCGTTTTTTTTTATATACTTATATGTCGTAACTACACGAGAGGAGACCCCATGCCACGCCCAAATGTGGGGGGAAAGATTAGGAACAACTCCTTTCTTTGCTAAAAATCTAGAGATCTACGTTTCGTAAAAGACCGGGTCTCTTGGTTCCCCTTTTTCCACCACACAAGGAACACAAAACAAAAGAGAAACGAAAAATTGAAAAATCTAAGGCCAACTTTCAACTTTAAAAATTTAACAATAAAACTAAACAAACTGTACATTATTGTGCTCTTTTTGGTAAAATTTACTAGTTTTTTTTTTTCCCCCACATTCATCATGCCATTTCGTGTCTTGTCTCTAACAGAAAGAGAGAGAAAACAAAGAGATTCTATGTCCTGGCAGCCACTTCAGGAGCCCTTACAATTCATCTCCTGGAGCTAGCCTATTTTCAAACCCCAAGTTCGTTCTCTTTTCTTTTCTCCCCCATTTTTCCCTAGCTTTAAGCCGGGTTCAATCTTTCTGACTGGCAAAGTCCACGACATATATATATTTATATATCTTTTGAATCTCTCATTTATGATGGATATGTGTGTTCATCCATCAATAATGTTTCGTTATTGTTTTCATAGTTAAATAGCTTCCAATGTTCTGTGTCTTTGTGGGTTTGAAAATGTGCCATTCTTTTCTACCATAAGAGCTGCATTGTCTGTAAGACTTGAGGAGAAAGGCTCAAAGGTCAGAACAGAATATGGAAGACCTTTCCCCCGAAAAGAAACCTGCAGGATGTGGCTTATTTTCAGTAGTTTTCGGTCGAAGAGGTTTTTGGCCAAGAAGATCAACATCTACAGGTTCAATTACTACAATGAATGCAGCCACTTTCACGAAAACACCTAGCACACCAAAGAGGCGAAGGAGTGGCTCAGATGAGGCTGCATTTCTAGACAATTTGTCTAGTGCAGCAGAAGGGCATCAAAAATCTATCACAAAGGCTCCTATGCATCCCAAGATCCCTCCTACACAGAACCAAAACTACGGTAGAAAACTTCCTGAGGAAGCAACCAAAATATCATCTGATCAAGGTCATGCTAATCAAAATCAAAGTTATGGTAATCAAAATGCTTATGTTAATCAAGGTAGGAGGGTTCCCAAGGAGGCAGTTGGTCTTTCAGGTGAGCTTGAAAGCTATATCTCTGATCACCAAAAATCTAAAGGAAGCAGCACGCTTGTTCGTGCTTCATCAAGCAATGTGATGCTTCTTGGCAATTTAGGTAACTTGAGGCAAGGAGGAGGTGGAGGAAACACGACTTCTCATAATGTTCTTGATTACCTTCCTAAGACCGCAAGAGAAGAGGTTGTAACCCCTAATGGAAAATACCCTACTAGTGTGATGGGAAATGTAGTGAAGAGACAGAATGAAGAGAAACCAAATGTAGCTGCGGAGCCTGCTGCTGGTTCTTTATGCAGGGCTCTCTCGACTAGAATGGACCCTGAGCAACTTAAAATTATGGGAAATGAAGATTACAAGAATGGAAATTTTGCAGAGGCATTGGCTTTGTATGATGCAGCAATCTCGATTGATCCTAGCAGGGCTTCTTATCGGAGCAACAGAAGTGCGGCATTAACAGCTCTAGGTAAACTTCTCGAGGCAGTTTTCGAGTGCAGAGAAGCCATTCGAATTGAACCCCATTATCATAGAGCTCATCATCGTTTAGCAAACTTGCATCTCAGGTATAAAAATTGCAATTAATTTCCCAGAGACTGTAATACAATTTAGTGCCACGTTAACTTTAAACGGTGTTTCTTCTTTTCCTTGGTGAAATTTTGATGTGTTCATAGATTAGGCGAGGCAGAAAATGCTATATATCACTACAAACGTGCTGGGCCAGAAGCTGATCATGTTGACATTTCAAAAGCTAAAGCTCTTCAAGCCCATCTCAACAAGTGCACCGATGCTCGTAAACACCGAGATTGGAACAGCTTGATCAAGGAGACTGCGGCTACCATATCTGCTGGTGCAGATTCAGCACCGCAAGTTAGTCACCTAGTTATCATTTAACACATTTTAACCCCTTTACATCAAATACTGCCTTGCTCTGCTAAACTAGTTTTGTGTCTAATGTAGATATATGCATTGCAAGCTGAGGCCTTGATAAAGCTTCGCAGGCACCAGGAAGCAGATGAAGCATTGATAAAGGGTCCAAATTTTGATGTGGATGCCTGTACAAAATTTTTTGGTCCAACTGGAAATGCAAATTTGTTAACGGTACGAGCCCAGGTTGACATGGCTATTGGCAGGTTAGTGCTCTGTACTCTGTACTACACAGTCACATTATTGGAATCGCATTAGAGGTGACAATTTGCATGAGAGCTGTAGCAAATTATTGCATAGGCTCATAAATAATTAAAAGAGAGGAATGACTGTAACCTGGTATTGGTAAACAACTCAAAAGGCATATTTTTGTTGATAAAAAGTGGAACCAAAAGATAAACAAAGTCAAGGAAAAGACCACTTACCCACCATTCATCAACTTGCTCCAATATTCCCAAATGATTGTCGGGGTTAAATGCTTTGATTTTGCACCTAAGCTTTTATGGTAAAAGCAGGATTCTTTTTTTAGTTTTTTAAACAATAAGAGTGCATTTTTTTCCCTCAGCTCTACCCTATCACCCAATGCAATGACTAGTACTTCCTCACCATAATTAGGCGGTGAAAACTGTTTTTTTATTCACCAAAGAAGGATTTAAATTTTAAATGTTTCATCTCCTTCAAGTTTTTTTTTTCCTTTTTTGGAGAATCTTCTTATAGATTGTTAATGATATGTTGAATACTCCTCACATAAAGAACTTTACAGGTTTTTATTGTTGACTACTATTAATGGGGTTCACGTTTGAGCCAAACCATATATTTGATTATGCTTGAACCTGTCTAATTGAAATACTTAATGCCAGCTTTTAATCTGACAACATAATAATTAGCTAATAAATTTATTTAGTCCAATATAATTGAAGGAAGACACCGGTTAATCGTCCTTATTGTTAATCGAGCTGATAAAGCTTTTAACCTACTGATTAACAGATTTGATGATGCTTTGTCCATGGCGCAACGAGCAACTAGGCTTGATTCTAACAACAAGGAAGCAAATACGGTGTTGAGAAAGGCTAAAGCTGTAGCTGCAGCTCGATCACACGGTAATCAGCTTTTTAAGGCAGGAAAATTTCATGAGGCATGTAATGCATATAGTGAGGGACTTGAGCATGATCCCTACAACTCGGTGTTGTTATGCAATCGAGCTGCCTGCCGGTCCAAGCTTGGCCAGTTCGAAAAAGCAGTGGAGGATTGCAATGCTGCCCTTACCATGCGACCAGGTTACGCCAAGGCCAGACTCAGAAGAGCTGATTGCCATGCTAAGGTGATAATATTGAACCAAGATATAATTTAGCTTATATGGCATGTTTCGTCATGTGACGATACTGCATTTTAGTTGCTTTTATTTTCTATAGCAATTTAGATATAGCCAAATTTGGTTTGATAATGTCTAATGTTTGCTTCACTGGAATAGTTGGAAAAATGGGAAGCTTCAATCAAAGACTATGAGATGTTGCAAAATGAAGCCCCTGAGGATGAAGAAGTGGGCAGGGCCTTGATGGAGGCCAAGGCACAGCTCAAGAAGCAGAGAGGACTAGATGCTGCAGCTTGAAGCTAGAGACCAAGTAGTGGAACGTAGAAAGAAATCACCAGAGCCGTTATCAGAACCGATGAGGCCAAGAACCGAAAACGATAGGCTTGTTATGGCTAGCCTTGACACTAAGACAGGAGATGGAACACACAAGATTGAAATTAGAGACAGATACTGCTTTAATTTAGGGACGAAATTGCACTGACCGAGCATCATGATTTAGAATATCATGTAAAAGGACTTAGTTTTTATGTATAGTTGCATGCTTGTGTGGAATTTTTTTTTGAAAGGATGTATGATATTGAAGCTACTTTTAAGATTCTGCAAAATGACACCAAGAAAGGATGATGTGAAAATTTTCATTTTCTATTCAGAAAATGTTATAAAACTTATCTATTAACAAAAAAAACACTAAAACAAAATGGGTTTTTACTATTTATAAAATTGTATGCTTTCAAATCATTATTCATGACATTATTATAATTTTCAAGACATTTTAAGACATTTGATAGGCAACCTTTCATGCTTTTAGAAATATTATACTTTGATCTTTAATTTTTTTTATATATTTTTATTTTGACTTCAAACTTTATTTATATTGTGATTTGATATCTCGATGTAAAACAAAAGAGAGAAACAAAGGAAGACAAAGGAGGAGGGAGAGAGGCACGACAAGTTCTCATTTTAGAAAAGAATGGATTGTTTGTTTTTTCAAAGCTCGCTTGCACAGCCTTGCTAGGCTTTTTTTTCTTCTCTATTTATTCCAATGACTTTTTTTATTATTGATTTTTTTGTAATGAGATATGAAAAATCGATTATTATTTTTTTTTCACACAACCTCACAAGAAAAAGATATATGTTATATATTTTCATAATTTAGATTGAACATATATTTTAAATTATATGACTTTTATTATTTAAATTTTACTACTTTAATTTATCATGTTAAAAAAAAATCTCATCCAATTAATTTAAAATTATATTTACTGAAAATTTTGATTTATTTTTCTCTATATATGGATTCTAGAATAAATTTTTAGAACATGATTTTTTTTTTTTTGAAAAAATAGATTTATATAATTTTTAAATTATAGTAGCATGGTGTGTGTGTGTGTGTGTGTGTGTGTGTGTGTATATATATATATAATTTTTTTGAAATACACGTTTTAGATCAAATAATTTATCTCAATTTTTTAGAAAAAAAATCAAATTAGTTAATTAATAATTGAAAATCAAATGTGAAAAATAAAAGAAAGATGGTTGCTCTATGTGTGAGGCCCGTATTCAAGGACTAGCCATGTATAGTATAGAAATAAATAAAAAAATTATTTAAGAAGGAAAAAAAATTATAATAATTTTTATTTTAGTTTATTAACTTCAAATTAATTCAATATATTCCTTACAAGTTAATATTTTTTTTATAATGCTTTTTTTTTTATGCTGCAAACTCTAAACGTACTAAGTATAGTTATGATTTATAAAAAAATATTGAATCATTTATTTTTTAAAAAATTAACTATGCAACTACTATTACGCTAAACATTTACTATTTATTTATTTTTGAATATTTTAAAATTATTTTTTGACGTAACCACCAATGATTCAAATATAATTTTTTTTATTTTAATATTATTTATTTTTTTTAATGAATAAAGATATAAAAATTAAATTCACATCTTATCACAAATAATATCCTTAAAACTCCAATTTTTAACTCCGAATCGAACAGAACTTATCGCTTAGGGGATTAAATCTTTTGGAGTAAATTATAAATTAGTCCCTTTAGTTTGCAAAATAAATTAAAAAGTTTTTCTAATTTCAAAAACTAATTAATTAGTTCTTTTTATCCATTTTGTATTCTTTTTCAATTTATTTTAAGAAATAGAAAAAAAAGTAATAAATATGAAATGATTAATGAAAAAAGAAAATATTTTTTAACTAAAATAATATTAAATTAAGCATAATTAACATCAATCAAATGATTAATTAATTATTTTTTGAAACTAGAGGGACTATTTAATCATTTTGCAAAATTAACAAGACTAATTTATAATTCACTCAATATTCTGAATCTGCAGGAAAACCAGGCAGTTGGACCGGAGGCCAAGTATTGATATTTTACATTTTTTAAGAAGGAAAAATGGTCAAGGAAGTATTGATCTGGGTTTTCTTTTTAAGAAGGAAAAATGGTCAAGCATTGATCTCTGTTTTCTTTTTAAGGAAGAAAAATGGTAACATATAGGATTTGAATTTCAAACTTTCCATTTTTAAAATTATACACTTACTATTTTATAATTTTTGTAAAAAAATATCCAAACTCAATTATAATTTTTTTTGAAAATATAAAAAATTAATAATATGACATAATAATAAGTAATAGTATTTTAAATTTGTATAAAAATTAAAGACGACCAATCTATTTAATGTGTATAGGGAAAAAAAGAAAGGAAAAGAAAAACCAACAATCTATTTGACACAAAGAAATAGCTTTCATGGGTATCTAATCTTTTTCTATGAGATAAGATCACGATTTCATCTGTCCGATAACGTACTTTTGTTCTGGCCTATAAAGGCCCATTAATATCCAAATTATGACCATTCAAGAATACCACGACAAGTTGAGCTGACCACTCCATAGATCCAATCTTACCAACAAAAAACCTCTATAGAATACTCACTCATTCTGATCAGCATCTAACTCTAACTAGTTGCCCCTTCAACAATATTCAAAGCCAAAACCATTATCATCTTCATGATCCATCATAACGATTAATCTCGAAACAAGTTTCATCAGCATTATATATAAATCTTCATATAATCAGAAGGACAATGTTTTGGAAAACTTCTGATAAAATGTTAAGCAGTCAAGATCTCCTCACAGAATCAAGAACAAAACATTTGTCCAAATTATTTTCCTCATCAAAAGATGATGAACACAGATCGTCATAGTGTGATCGATCTCTGTACCATACACACACACAAAAACTAACCTTAAAATAACTCTCTCTTACATAGAAGAACTTCCAGCAGATTTCTTAACATCAAGTTCGCCATTACAGTAGTTCCTAAAAGCACTTAACTGATAAGGGGAAGTATCAAGAGCCAGCCACTGCTCAATGGTAAACTGTGTTTGGGCACAAGCCGCGTGGACCCCGGTTGTAGTCACCTCCACGTAGTTAACGTACCACCCATGGCCTGAACCTGACCCATCAGAGGTCAAGTTCAAGGCACATACAGGTGCATCCAAACACGGCCCCCTCCCGCTGAAAATGTCCAAATTGCCCCTCTCGAAATAGTTGTGACGTGGCCCCATCAAACCTCCCCATCTCTCAAGATCTGGGATCCTCACGCCATAACCATAAGAGTCGTACAGTTTCACGCTTATGACGGAGTCCGTGCCTCCTTTGATGATGGATCCTGTTCTCACATACATCGTGTAGACACAGTCTTCATCCTGCAAGAGAAAAAAAAAAAAAACAAAGATTGGTATTACGGCCAGTGATCAAAAGATGAAAAAAGATTTAGATGTGATGGGAGTTTAAGAGAGAAACTCACTGAAAATGCTATGGTGGAGAAGGACAGGATGACGAAGACAGAGAGTAGGATAGAGCAGAGTGACATTTTTTCTTTTCCTTTTCTTCTTTTGAGTTGTTAAAACGTGAAAGGTTTGATTAGTTTGAAGGGGTTTTATATGGAAGAGGACACGTTAGGAGGGGATGCCAAGAGAAATTTTAAAATAACTAACAATACGTGTAATAGTTTCTTCGTGAATCCAGCCCAAGACAAAGATCAATACATTAAAAAATAATAATAATAAATAAAATAAATTTTTTTTATTTTTATTGATTCAAATATGATTTTATATATCTATCTCTCTTTTAAATAAATTTATGAAATAATTATTATATATGTCATTAGGTATTTATACAGCATTATAAAATATAAGTCACTCTTTGATTATTATAAAATTTCTCCTATGCCAAGTATTATTAGTATATCAATGTTTTACCTTCTGATTTTAGTACACAGAGTTTTTCAAATGTTTTAATGGAGTACTTGCTTCAAAAGTCCGTCAATTTTTTCCAAGTGATGGTTGATTTGAGTTTTGACCAACGAACTTCAAATTTAGATTTTTCATCCCTTCTAAAAATAAGATCCTAATTGATAAATAAAAAATATTTTTGAAATTAAAATAAATTAGTTTATTAGGTAAAAAAAATTAAAACAATTGTTTTTTTTTTTTTACCAAACACAATGATAATTCTAATTTAAATATATTTTTATTTACAAGGTATAATTAAAATTGTTATTTTCAATCCTCATATTCGATTAAACGAAACACAAAACTAGTTCACATGCATTGCAACTTTCCTTACCATGGAATGAATGGTGTGTTATTTATTACGCTTTGAATAGAATAATTTTATGGTTATGGATCTATTATAAAGTTATTTTATAATATATGTTGTATAACTATTGTTTGTTCAATTTTTAATAGGATCAAGGAGTGATAAGTGAGTAAGAAGGATAAAAAATAAATTAAAAGAGTGATTATAGCTAAAATTTGTACGATTAATAAGTTCGAAAGTATTTGTAATTATTTATTATGTTAATTGTGTTTGAATTTTAGAAAATATAATTATTTTTTGGAATAATTAAATAGAGAGAAACAGAAAACAAAATTGGGTTTGATAAAACCTCTCACGCCTAACAATAAAATTAAGACACATGCATATTCGATGGCATTATGTCTTCGTTAGTTAGTGTGATGGACATAAAGAATAACAGTGTCAACAGATACATGATAAAAAATTTGGATTAAAACATTTTAAAATTAAGAGACCTTATTAAAACAAAATGGATAGAATAGGGACCTTATTAACTCAAAATTTGTAATCTCATTTCTTTCACGTTTTATTAACAAATGATTGTCATTTATCACGAGATGGTTCAATTAACAGATATGCCTTGCCAACAGCATTTGTAATCATCACATGTGAGATAGCATTATCTGAACGTCGACGTCGTAAGTGACAAAGGAGAGTGAATTTCCTACCTTGTAATAATTGTCGTAGTTGCATTTTCTTTATTTTATTATAACTACTCCACTAGTTCCCGAAGAGAATCTCTCCTTAAAAAAAAAAAAAACAAACTTTTTTTTTATAAAAAATTGAGAATCTAAATTTACTATTTTTCTTCGTTTTTTTTCCAACTAAATTTAATTTTAAAGGATAATAAAATAGATTCAATGAAAAAGTATTTGAATTGACTTAATTTTTTTCTATAATAAAAATGATAACAAACTTTTCATTTTAAAAACTTAGCTCATCTGAAAATTAATCAAGGAGGGAGCTTTAATGACATTTATAATCCCCATACAATCAAAATAACAATGTTTTGGACATTGTTTGATAGGAAACTAGAAGCTATATCATATAATTTAATAATTATATATCTCATAGCTTTTTATAGTGAAATGAAATAATTTGAGAGTATCTTTTAACTTAAATTTTATTGTGTATTTAATGTGATATAATGATACAATTATTATGTTTTGTATAATTCAAAACTTTATATGCATTACAATGAATTTGGAAAATATATTAATTTTGACAATAGATATAAAATATTGTTGAGTGTGTATTATAGATCTAGTCAATGAGGGACCTTAAGATTACTCAATAATAAATTAAATAGGAAAATGAATATAACTAACAGATGAAAGAAAATGAAGGACTAAAGGACCACGTGTCAGTGGCGTTGGAGTCTTTCTACTGGCCGACATATATAGAAAAGAATTGATAGATCTGTTGCATGTCTATGGTGTCCCGAAGAGCAGTAGGGAAAAAGAAAAAAAGTTTTTGTTTTGATTTTGCCGATTGACGCGACATAAAAGAAAGCGAAGATTTTGTGACAAAATTACTGAGTTTCTCTCTAAAATTGATTTTTTATATACTACGGTTATAAAAAATTATAATACTCAAAATGATGATTTTAAGTAATATTGGATTTTACAAAAATATAAAAATTTTAAAAATTCTAAATTTTATGAGATAAATTTAATCGGAGAGATAATTTGTATTACTTTCAATTAATACTTTATTTCTTAAGTTCTCATGTAAATTTAAGTCATTATATTGTTTTTTAAATATAGTAGATTATTTCAAAATTGGTCATAGTTTTTTTTTCTTTGCGATAGAAAGAGTTTTTCATGAAAATTTAGTTTTTTTTATGGATGTATTCTTATAATTGATTTATTTTGTGCTCTTAATTATTGCTTATGTGTTTGACTCGATAATTATTTTCTCACCAAATCTATATTTACAAGGGGTGGGATTAAATCTCAATAGTGGTATTAGAGATTTATTTGGAATATTTGTATAAATTAGATAATAAAAAAAATTCATGAACCATAATCAAACTAACGACTTCGAATTATCAATTTCGAAGTTAAGAGTGAGGGTTTTACGTTATTACAATGATTTTTTTTTATTCGATTGAACTAGGTAAAGCCAAATAAATTGTCAAGACTAATGATGTTTGAAAAAAATGAGCATAAAAAATATATCGGAGCTATCAAAGAGTAGATGAACGATAATGTGTTTCATCGGCATATTTAAAGAGACAAATGCTCAAGAACTATGAAAAAAAATTAAAGAGTATGTATAAAAGAAAGATTGAATGGAATAAAACTTTTTTTTCATTAAGAAGCTTGTGAATTTGATATATAGAGATGGAATGTCCGTTGCCAAACGATTCGGTGACTTTCATGGTGCGTGAGCACTCTCGTAACTATAGCGAGTTGTCTATAGGTATTTTTAGAATTTTTTTCAACAATCATTTAGAGATATTTTAGTCATTTTTAGTGACTTTCTAGGTAAGTTTTAACTATTTTTATCATTTTAAAATTATTTTGACTTTTTGTGTGATTTTGATTGGTTATGAAAATAATTTGAAGTATTACAATATTTTGATGCATGTCAAACTCAAAGAGTTTGAAACTGTCGAGTATGTTGAGGTAAAATAAGAATTGATTCAATATTACGCAATGGAGTTAGAAGAATAAAATTAGGATTTAATTTTAAAGATCGTTTGAGATGAGTGTCAATCCCTGTATGACTTTGTTTATGTGATTGTTTGGGTGTGATTCGAGTTATGAATTGACTTACGATGATGTTATTGGCTTGATTTCCATTCATCGGTTAACGATTCATGTTAAATAACTAGTGACATCGTTGTTAGTATGTTTTTTATTTTTTGATAAATGATTTATAAAAAAATAATTTATGACTCTGTTATCAATTTGATTTTTGTTTATTAACCATGATATTTGAAAATGATTTTCATATTGCTATCGTTGGCTTGTTTTTTGTTCGGTGATGAACGATCTATGAAATATAATTTGTGTCGTTATTTTTTATGTTGAATTTTGCTTTGTTACCGAACAAATTATGAGAAATAATCTATATTACCATTCTTGGCTTGACTTTTTCTTTGGCATAAAAAAATTTATAAAACTATTTTTGTTTCTTTTTCCACTTATGATTTGAGTGGTGATTTTATGATTTTTGATATCGAATGACGATTTGCTTTCCACTTATAATTTAAGTAGAGGTTTTATGATTTATGATACTCGTTATTGATTTGTTTTTTGTTTGTTGAAAATGATATTTGAAAAATGATTTTATGATGCTATTGTCGACTTCATTTTTGTTTTTTTTCCAATGAATTTTTAAAATAAGTCAATGATGTTGATGTTGCATTTATATGTGGGTTTTTATTTCATGTATTATAAATGAAGTCGTGAGTTTTTATTTTACATGTTATAAGGGAAGTTATGGGTTTTCATTTCATATTTTTTTAAAAAAAATTATGAGTTTTCATTTCATGCATTTATACATGAATTTTCATTTAACGTATTTTAAAAAATAGTGAATTTTTATTTTACACATTCATACGTACGAAATAAATGCTACACAAAATAAAGCTTGATTACCATATTTTGTTTGATATCATTGAATTAGGTAAATCCAAACCAACTATCTACATTGATGATTGTTGAAAAAAGAAGCATAGAAAAGCTATTAGAGGTATCGGATATTAGGTGGATGATAATGTGTTTCATCACGTATCTAAAGAGAAAAATGTCCAAGAACAATAGAAAAAATCATAGAGTATGTATGAAATAAAGACTATATGAAATAAAGTTTTGTTGATTGGAAAGCTTGTGAATTTGAAATATAGATATGAAATGTTTGCTATTGAATACTTAGGTTATTTTTAGGATTTTATTAATCGAGTTGATAACTATGAAAATAGTACTAGATGATGATTTGTAAGCATTATTATTGTTGGAAAGCTTTGGTTGCAATACATGGTAATTCTAAATGATGTTTTGTTACTATTTATAGTGAAAGATAACTTGTTCAATTAAAAAATAAGATGATGCACGATGATAAGAGATACACCTAAGCTCTTGTCATTTAAGACATGGAAATGAGTTAGATTAAAGAATTTAGTAGGCACGATAAATCTAAATACGGATCATTATTTATTGGTAGTTTCAAATATTATCACTGTAAGAGAGAAGGTCACATAAAAAAAAAAACAATCATATTTGAAGAATCATGTTAAAGATAATAAAAACATAGTTGTACTATTAATTTTAGATTGGATGTGGCAATACTCTCATATGGAGATGATAAATGTAATGTTACAAATCTTTATGTTGAATGAGTTACTAACTTAACGACTGGATATTATGTTATTTTTAGGAAGAAATTTTTCATTAAGAAAGGATGAGTGGTAATTATTATGCTAGTGTTCTAGGAGTTGATAATAAGTGTATAAAAACATATACAATTTGGACACTTAATTTTTAAAAAATATGCTACATGTATGAGATTTACACTTGAATTTGATTTCTACTCATGTCCCGAATATTGTCAAGATATTGTAATTATTTTGATGGTAGAAGGTAAAAACTCACCAAAGGATCAATGGTTGTTTTTAGAAGTAATATTTTTAATAAATTATACATGACAAAAATACAATTCATCACATGAAAAGAATATAGTTAGATATAAAACTTTTCTTAAGTTATGGTCTAGGTGATAGACTCATGCGAATTGGCAAAAAAGTCTTACTTTTGCCAAATAGATTAGCTATATATGAAAGAATATTGAATAAAGAATATAAAATTGATATTGAGCCAACAATTTGTGACGACGATGATATAGACACAAAGGGGTTGAGCTAGGATAACATGAGCCTCCACTTCGAATATAATCTTAGATAAGTAGCTATATAGTTTAATATCATTCTTTTACCAAGAATTTCAAATCTAATAATATCATATTGATGGACGAGGGTGAAATAAATAACTTTTATAATATTCTAACTTATATAAAATTCAAGAATCAAAGTTTAATGATTGGTGATGTCATTAATTTTATGAGGTGATGGAGAAAAAATTGATAATGCCGAGAAAGTTTATTTAAGATAAAAATCCTACTGATATGTCGATAAATTTAATAGCACATGAAAAAAATAAATTATGTGCTAGTGTGACTAGCATGAACTCTAGATGATGAGTTGAAAGTTTTCTTTTATGGGCTAAATGAAGAGATTTTTTGGGTGTATACTATAGGTTTAGTCCATAAGATTTTATAAAGAATTTTAGATATAATAATATCTTATTGATGGACGAGGAAGAGCTAAATAACTTTTATAGGATTCTAACCTTTATAAAGATTATGAATCAAAGTTTAATGATTGACAATGTTTTTAGTTTTGTGAAATAGTGGAAAATAATTGATAATATTGGGAATGATTCTTCATGTTATGACAAACAGAAAAAATAAGACAAGTAATGATAGGTAATAATCAAAAGATAAAGCTGAACAAATTATCAACACACGATTTATGTGGTTCAACAAATTGTCGACTCCATAGGTGAGATGGAAAATTTATTAGCTTGATAGTAAGAGAATAGAAGAACCTCGAAGGCTCAATATAAAGTCTCTATCTTTTACTTTATTTACTAAATAGAAACATAAGGAAGTTTAAATACCTCATATACCTATAAAGAAAAAAACCTAACGGGCTAAATATATTATTGGCCCATAAAATTCAAGCCACACATAACAAATCTCCACCTTAGTTTGAATGCTGCAAACCTTCAAGAATGTTAAATAATTCCTCAAAACACACCTTTAAGTTTACATAAGCTAACTCGATGTAAGAAACTAAAGATGTGAAGAGAGAAAATATTAACTTCAACATCGGGACTAACAAATTCCTTCTCTCTAACAAAACCTCAACATACATAGATAAATGCTCGAGGCACATAGGCACAAGACAACTTTACATGTGCGGAATTATAAAGCACAAAAGAGAGAAGAAAAATCACACGATCGAGCCTCTCTTTTTACATCATTACCTCTCTATAGGTAGAAGACTCCCGAATATCCATTGTCTTAGCTCTAATGAGGGCATAGGCTACTAGATCAACGTAAGCATATCTCTAGGGAGGTCTTATTTGTCTCCTCTCTTGACCGGTAGCTATTGAGTACAACTGTTCAACTTCTTTGGTATCTTCATTCATATCTGAATTTTATTGCATATTTGTAAGCGAAGGGCATATATCTAGGGATGGTTTTTGAGGAGTCTTTCTTTTAAACGTCACTCGAAGCTCCACCTTATCCACGACTTTCTCACTTTTTTCTATAGACTCACAAGCAACTTTTCCTACATTAGAGATGACAATTTACCTCGCCTCAATGGAGCCCCACCATACCACGGTCAACGCGGGGATTCCTCGAGTTGTTTGGGGAACGAGTCGGGATGGGGTGCCTCGTATTTATTTTGAATAGGGATAGGGCATGGATGGTATTTTCCCACCTCGTCCCGTTTAGCCCGTTTACCTCATTTCATCGGTAAAATTATAATTATACACTATATAACATCTGTGATTATTGACTCTTAGGGTTTATTTTTTCTATGAACTATCATTTTTTTCTATAGTTTGAAATTTGATAGCAGAATGGGACAAAACAAGATGAAAAAAATTAAATGGGGCACTAGTGTTCCGCGATGATCCCGAGTGCCTTTTTGAGGCGAGGATGGTATGACAAATTGGATGGGGTAAAATTTTCAAGGACGGGACGAGGATAGCCATCCTTGCCCTCGTCTTACCTCATTGCCGTTCTTATCTTTGATGAAGCATATATTTCTCATTAAAAGTAACATCTTTACTAATAATAAATTTGGATGAATTGGGTTCGAGGCACCATAAACGACAACCTTTCACCCTATCGACGATAGCCAACAAATACGTATTTCTTTGCTCTAAGTGCAAGTTTACCATCTTTAACATGATAATAAATAGGATATTCAAATACTTTTAAGTTTAATAAGCACTAGGTTTACCTTACCATACCTCGTTTGGAGTCTTATAATCAATGGTAGTAAAGGGAGAACGGTTGATAAGATAACAAGTTGTGTTAACTCGCTTCGACTCAAAAATCCTTCTCCAAACCCAAATTAGAAAGCATACATCTACCTCTCTCCATCAAAGTCATTTTCATGTGCTCTATCATCCTATTTTGCTGAGGAGTGTATCTAAGCGTACGATATCGGATAATCCTAGAGTTTGAACAAAACTCATTAAAATTTCCACCATAGAATTTCAAGCCATTATTTGTTCGAAAATGTTTAACCTTTTTTCTTGTTTGATATCTACTAAAACTTTCCATTGTCCGAAGATTTCAAAAACATCACTCTTATGTTTGAGAAAAAACCAAAACCTTTTGAGAGTAATCATTAATAAATGTTAAAAAATAAAGTACACCATATTTGGATGGAACCCGAGTTGGTCTCCATAAATCTAAATGAATATAATTAAGTGTGCCCTTTATAGAATGATTGTCGATATAGAATTGCACTCTAATTTGCTTTCCTAAGACACAATGCTTACATAAATCAAGTGATGTCATTTGATCACCACAAAGCAAATCATGTTTACTCATTGTAGTCATACCTTTCTCACTCATATGGCCCGGACGCATATGCCACAATTGACTCCTTTCCTTTTCAAGATAGGAAGTAATTACCCCTATAGAGCTCATTCATTGTATTACCTTGTAACACACAAAGACTATTAATTTGAGTTGCTTTTATCAAAATCAAGAAACCCTTAGAAACCTCAAGAATTCCACTTTGATCGGAGTAGTTATAACCTCTCGAATCTAGATAGCTTAAAGAAATTAGATTCTTTTTTAAATCTTGTATATGTCTCACTTTCGTCAAAGTTCTCATAATCAAATCATGACACCCGATATAAATTATACCAATACCAGTCATCTCACAAACTAAATTATTACCCATTAGAACAAAACCACCACTTACAGGTTTATAAGTGGTAAACCACTCTTTATTTGGACACATATGATAAGAAACACCGGTATTCAAGATCCATTCTTGATTAGAATGACCATCTAGAGTACATACGGTAAGAACACTATTAGCGGCATCAACATCGGTAACCTTTGCCACATCGGTAGACCACTATGGTTTCTCCTTCTTCTTTAAAGCGGGACAATCGATTTATAATGTCCTTTCTTGTAACGAGTAGTAGCACTTAATATTTTTTTATTCTAATCGGAGAGTGTTCTAGACTTAGAACAAAATTTGGGTTTTTCTTTATAACCTTCTTTATCCTTCGTTTTCCCCTTACTAGCAAATCATCGGTCCGACTATCAATAGCTTTACCATTCAACTTATGTCTTAGTTCAGTAGAATTCAAAGAGGCTTTAACATCCTCTAAAGTTATAGACTCTTTACCATATAATATTGAATTAACAAAATTCTCATACGAAGTAGGTAATGAACACAATATAATAAGAGCTTAATTTTCTTCATCAAGTTTAATATCAAGATTTTGCATATCCATAACAATCTTATTGAATTCATCAAGGTATTCATAAATAGACGTACCTTCTCACATCTTTAGTGTATAAGGATGTTGCTTCAAATACAATCTTGTTGTAAGATATTTCTTCACGTAAACGCTTCTCAACTTCTTCCATAGTCCCCCGCCGTCTCTTCATTTGTAACTTCTCGTAGTACCTTATCTAATAATGATAATTGTAGAAGCACTTATGAGCCTTCTCATCCACCTCTTCAATTTCGACGGAACTCATGTCATCCGGTTATATACCTTTAATTATCTTAATAGAATTTTCACGTTGCAACAAAGCTTTCATCTTTATTTTTCATAGGCCAAAATTATTTTGATCATAAAAAGGTGAAACATCAAATTTTAGAGTTGTCATTACGAACAAAAAAACCCAAAGATGCACAACCTATGCTCCGATACCAGTTTATTATGACAAAAAAAAAGACAAGTAATGACAAGTAATAATCAAAAGATAAAGCTAAACAAATTATCAACACATAAGATTTACATGGTTCGACAAATTGCCTACTCTACGGGTGAGAGAAAAGTTTTATTAGCTTGATAGTAGAAGAATACATGAACCGTGGAGGCTCGATACAAAGTTTCTATCTTTTACTCTATTTACTAAATAGAGATATAAAGAGGTTTAAATACCTTATATGTATAAATGAAAAAACCTAATGGACTAAATATATTATTAGTTCATAAAATTCAAACTACACACAACACTTCAAGATAAAGTTCATGTTAATATGTTGACAAAATTAATAACGCTTGAGAAGAATAGATTATGTGTCAAGTATAGCTTACCCGAATTATGGATGATGAGTTGAGATTCTCTCTTTATAAACCAAAGAGAGATTTGCTATTTGTATACTATAGGCGTAGTCCAAGAATGACTTTAACATAATTTATTAAGAAATTAAATAAAAAAGAACTAGAATTAACAAAGAAAAGAAATTAAAGGACTAAAGATGCATATGTCAATGGCAGTGGAGGATTACAGAAAGAAATAAAGGGCTTGTCGTTTCGTATTGGCTGACGTATATACAAAAGATTCTTTTATATGCTTATGCTGTCACAAAGAGCAACAGGAGAGGAAAGAAGTTTTTGTTTTGCCGATTGACACGATATAAAAGAGAATTAAGGATTTCATGATAAAATTATTAGAGTTCTTTCTGGAATTTAAATACTAAGATCACACATTTAAGGCGTTCAAAATAGTAATCTTATATAGTATTAAATTAAAAAAAAAATTTTACAATTTTTTATTTTTGTAGTGAAATAGATTTAAATTAAAAAATAACCTATAATAATATCAATATTTTTACTTTTTAAATTCATGAAAAAAATTAAATAATTATATTATTTTTTTTGTAATAATGAATTATTTTAAAATTAATCTAGTTGTTTTTTCCATTTATAATAAAAAAGAATTTCTACATAAATTTAAGATTGTTATAGTTATGATTGATTTATTTTACACTTTTAATTATTAGACATATATTTGACTTAATAATTATTTTCTAACTAAATCTTATATAGTATTAAATGAAAAAAAATAAAATTTTACAAATTTTTTTATTTTTATAGTGAAATAGATTTAATTGAAAAAATAACCTATAATACTATCAATATTTTTACTTTTTAAATTCATGAAAAAAATTTAAATAATTATATTATTTTTTTGTAACAATGAATTATTTTAAAATTAATCTAGTTGTTTTTTTCATTTATGATAAAAAAGAATTTCTACATAAATTTAAGATTTTTATAATTATTATTATGTTTTTATGATTGATTTATTTTATACTTTTCATTATTACATATATATATATATATATATATATATATATATATATATATTTGACTTAATAATTATTTTCTAGCTAAATCTAATTTAAATGAAATAAAATAAAATTTTATTTAGGCACAAATACATATATAACCGTCCAAATTACTTGCATATCTAGCCCAAACACTAAAATTTCAGCCATCACCCTAGTGGAAGTCTAGCATGTCAACATCAATATTGATATCTGCAAGACTATTAATTCGAACAAGATATAATTAACTAGCAAACAAATTATTATATTCAAATAATAGACATTGGCAAAGGCATTTTCCGCATCACAATAGCAGGAAATTTTGATCCAATTCCACTCCTGCCCCATACATATCAACAAACCCCTCCCTCTTAATAGCATAATCCAAAAAACACCTAAGAAGAACTCAAACCAGCAGATTTTTTAGCCCGATCATCCATATGATAATCACAATAATTCCTAATAGCAGTTAACTCGTAAGGTGAAGTATCAAGAGCCAGCCACTGCTCAATAGTAAATTTCATCTGTGAACAAGTGGCGTGGACTCCAGTTTTGGTCACCTCTACGTAGTTAACATACCACCCATGACCTGAACCTGTCCCATCAGAGGTTAAATTCAAGGCACACACTGGTGACCTCAAACATGGTGCTCTCCCACTGAAAATGTCTAAATTGTGCCTCTCGAAGTAGTCGTGACCTGGCTCCATCAGCCCTCCCCATGCTTCAATATTGGAGATCCCCACGTAATCACCATACATGTCGTAGAATCTAACGCTTATGATCGAGTCCGTCCCACCTTTGAAGATGGACCCTGTTCTTATGTACAGCGTGTACACGCAGTCTTCTTCCTGCAAGAGATCAAAAAAGATTAAAAAATGAATAGAAGATTGTTTAGAGAAAAATAATTGAAGGGACGTAGATGGGATAATGGGATTTTGAGAGGGCATCTTACAGATAAGGCGATGGTGGAGAAGGAGACGAGGAGGAGGAGAGAGAGGAGTAGAGTGTTAAGCGACATATTTTTTTCTTTTTGGCTTTGTTGGTTGGGTTGATATAACCAAACCTGGTTGGTATTGTCTATTTATTTCTGTCTAACTGAGATTTTTGTGGTGTGTGTTGCTCTATAGTTGTCTTGAAAGGGGAGGGAAGGGGTAATTAAGGAAATAACCGTGGATGTCAGTTTGTAAATGCAAATACGTTTATCTATATAATGATATCAGATGATGGTATGAATAAGACTATCAAGAGATTAAATTCGGATTACATCATAATAGTAGGTTTGAATTCAATTTATTTAATAAATTGATTAAAATAGATTTTATAAATTCAAAATTGGATTTTACAATTGTGGATTCGAATCAAAATTATAACGAATTTGGATTGTATTTGAATTTATCATTCCATTTTTTTTAAAAAATATTGATTATATTTTAATTCAAATTTATCATTCCATTATATTTTAAAAATTGTATTATTAAAAAATTGCTATTAATTTTAGATTGAATTATTATTAAATGGAATAAAAATAAATCTAAATTTAATTTATTTAATAAACAAACAGGTTAATGGTAATTGGAATCATAATATATATATATATATATATAAAATCAAAGTCAGAATTTGAATTGAGTTCCGATGCATTAATAATCGTGCATGCAAGAGATTCACACACATATCAACGGCAAGAGAAGATCCCACAAATTACAGGCAGATATGTATTATCATCAAAATCACTGCTACCTGGTCAATTATGATTCGTATGATGTCTGAAATAATTTTTTTTTAAATAATAGCATAGAAACGTTTTGCAGCACCTAATAGCCATCTGTCCCCTCGGCGTTGCCAAAGTCAACGCAGGAGTTCTGTCACTTTGAAATTACCAGATCGGCCTTGCCAAGTGTCTATCAGAAGTAGCGATGATCATTACGTGGGGGGACACCGTGATCAGAGCGTACACATGCTAAGTGATGAAAGAGTGAATTTCCTGGCTATAATTATTGTTTTTATTGGATCTTTCTTTAATTTTTGGGCAGAAGAGAGAGAGAGAGAGAGAGAGAGAGAGAGAGAGAGCTACATCTATTTTTTCTCGTTGGCTCTTGAATTTTGATTGAGAAGAGGGGCATATTCTAATGGTAGCAAAAAGGTGCCAAGTGATGGAAACCAGTTGTTTAGGTGGCAAATTGGTCAGTACCATACTGCCTCTTGATCATTCATTTAAGCTAATGGACAGGGGTAACATTTGGAAGATTTGGGCCTTTGGGGGTTCAGGGCCCTGACCCAGGCGAGAGTAAAAATGTTCAGAAGTCCAGATACATATGGGCTGTATCTTAATTGACATTGGATTAATATGTAGTCTCTTGTACGATGAAAAACTATTGGGTCGAAAACAAATCTTTTGGTCTTGTAGATCTAGGCCTGCCCTGACCTCTCTGATCTTATACTTTTTACATTTTGTGCCGTGTCAGAAAATTCGGCACAGGAAGAATGAAAGTATAGTATCTCAACATGACCGAGGTTGGCTGTAACAAGGATGTAACTAAAATTTTAAAAATTTTGAGGTGCATATTAGTAAGATCATAGGAATCGACCAAACCCTCTGTCGTTGACCAAGTAAACATCTAAAAAATAGGCTCAAATTGGTGATATACAAATGCTTTATCCTTACAACCAAACTTGAATAACTTACGGGTTGTCAACCTCCAATTCTAACCTTCTATTCTTTTCTCTTATCTGTGATCATACCAATCAACCCCTCATACAACAACCTATTCCCATGCAAACCCTAACTTTCCTCATTTCCCGTTATTACTATTTACCTTTGCCACCTTAACCTCCCTTCTTTCCACCGCTCCCCATCTCCAAATGGAGGAGCGGGTCCGAAATGAAAGTGGTGACAATAGCGAGGAGCCTCCTCTCCACCCAAGACCCCCACCTTCCGACTATGACTTGAAGCCAAGACGTTTTCCATCACGCAAGAAATCGATCAAACACCCATCTCCGCAAGCCATTGAATCGGAAACCTATATTATTCAGATTCCGAAAGATCAAATATTTAGTGTTCCACCACCTGAAAATGCTATCATTGCAGAACGCTACCGCCTCCCGCAAGAGAAGGATCAGAGGTCATGTTGCAAACGTTGGTTGTGCATCCTTGTTACATTGATCTTGCTTGCTCTCATTATTGGCATAATCATATTGACATGGCACATTCTTTTTACCTCTCGAGTTCCTCTCTTCACCGTTGTGAATGTTATTGTCAAGAATCCACCTTCTGCTCACAAGAAAACAAATCCAGGGTACCAAATCACACTCGAAACAAAGAACCCAAATCCAAGGGTGAGCGTTTCTTATGGTAGCAAAGGCGATGCTACATTATTATACGAGAATCACAAGATTGGTACAGGCAAATTCCCGAAGTTGGATCAAGTTTCTGGTAGTTTGAAAAACATTGAGTTAAATCTAACGGGCACAAAGGGAGCATTGCCTGATGATGTTGAAACAAGCATTGAAGACATAAAGGGGAAAAAACATGTCTCCTTATCAATAAAAATGGATGTTCCAATCAAAATGAAAGTTCTTGGGGGGATTAAATTACGGAGTAAGGAAATCAATGTTGTTTGTACTTTCAAAGTGAGCTCTTTGGGGGGAGGTAAGGATGTTCTGTCTCAAAAATGTCAGTCCAAATTCAATTAGATGGTGCTGATCATGAATGATGATGATGACTATAATTGCAGTACTTGGGACCATCAATATCATGCAAATAAAGTTGCGATTTTATTACTTTGGGTGTATAGTGTTTTTCTTTCATTCCAATTTATTTATTTATTGTATGTGGATTATTCTAGTTGGTTGGGATCGATAGGCTTCACATATATTTTCGTTTCGTTTTTTGTGTAGAGAATGTAATCATATAATAATCAATAGCTATAAGTTGCCATTTTTTTTTGCTGCTTGATGCAAAAACTGATGGCCCGTCCCGTATATTGTACTGTCTTGATGAGTATGACACATGCATCCAGATTTATAGTCACTGAACGTTACTTAAGATTGTGAAATTGAATGAATATCAATTGGTTTATGCCTTCCCTTCTTTAAGTCTTAACAAAATTAACTTTGGCATCACTTGTTGATTGTCCTTAGGGCAACAACAATTGCACTAATTTTGTGCCAACTTAGCTACGATCTTATTTATTTATCGTTGGACTTTGTAATGGATGGGCTGCGCGTGATGGGCAATCCCAATCCGAGTCTTAAATTTTGAAAGAACAGTTAAACAACTCCACTCTTCCACTGTTCAAAAATAGAACTATCACGCAACTTGTGTATCAATAAAGTTAAACAGAGCTGCCGGTTTTCCTAATTACACACTCTCTGTCAAGGAAACTCAACAAGAAAAAGACAACTTGAATGGTGTAATACAGGCTAGTGAGTTCAAGATTGGGATAAAAATTTGATAACAGCCGAAGGGATTTTGGATCAGGCCTAGGCCTAAAAGTCCATCAATATGTTTCTTTTTAGGACAAAAGCTCCATCATTACCTTTAGTCTCATAAATTGGCCCATTTGTAAGCCCATGGGCTTAATATGTAGTTTGACGCGGCCGAGCTCGAACTGCCCAGATGTATGGACGAAACTCAAAAAAAAAAAAAAAAAAAAATGCAGGCCACGAGGCGTACAAAAAGAACGGGAATTTTGTCGATTTAATTCCCAACGAAAATTAATTTTCTATTTGGGTCTTCCATCTTCTCGACATTAACCAACGTTAAAATGGAAAAGATAAAGAGCACACTATAAACTATATAAAGATAGAGTTTTGATGGATTGAAAATTAATATATTGAGATTTATACATAAGATGCCGTTGGATATAATAATTTTAAATGAATAACAAATTAGATAAGTAAATAGGATATGCACATCACAGTAAGTGGTTGGAAAATATTTTTATTGGTGAACCAATATATATATATATATATATTATTCTTGAATATTATAAATACCCTCAATTTATCACAGATTTTTATCCAGCAAATGCATGCTAAAAATATCTAATTTTTTTCAACAAACCAATCACTGAATGTTCTATATATAATAAAAATTAAGTAAACGTAAGAAAGCGGATGTCAAACAATTGCTAGTATTAAAAATAATTTTAGACCGTTGTCTAAGCAAGGATGTAATTTGACAACATGTGTCTAGCAGTAAGAAATAAGATCTTAAATTCTTAGTCTTGAGTCATTTTCCATCAAAAGATTGTAGTTAACAGCCGAAAAGGAGATTATCAAATTAAATAGAACAATTATTGTACTTTGTGCAGGATGTTTCATTTTTATAGAAAAGAAAGTAGCTTAAAGGAAGCGGTACTTTGTGCAGGATAGTTCATTTTTTATAGAAAAGAAAGTAGCTTAAAGGAAGTGGTACTTTGAAGAAAGTGTTTGATTAAAGCAAGGAAACTTTAAAAGAGCATTAGCTATATAGAACCATGGACAGCGCAAACTTTTGAGCAGGCTTGTTCCTCTTTTGCTCTTCACAAAATGCTTTACAACTTCGTAATTATGGAAGATTTGAAAAGAAGAGGGATTCACCCAACCTCTTCCTTGCCCGCACTTGCACATGGTTAGTTGAGAAAAAATGCTTCCTCTTTATTGGGTTCAATGTTTGATGATCATTTATCATGTACACATGCTGCTCTCTCTCTCTCTCTCTCTCTCTCTCTCTCTCTCTCTCTCTCTCTCTCTCCTTACTTTAATTATTGTTATTAGTCTATCATTTGTCATCTATGCATGTTGGATTTTTTTTAATCCTCAAAATATCTCAAATTTAAAATATTAGATTAATAATTCGTTGTTGAGAAATTTTATAATACGTAAGGAGTAATTAGTGACATTTACAGTTATTATTTCATGGACTTACTTTGAAGAGAGAGATAAAAAAAAAAAAGAAACAAAAAAGAGAAAATTTGAAAAAAAAAATTGAACGAGTGTGAAAATTTTCTTATCATTTTTTGTAGATTTGAATGTAATTCAATGTGTTTATCTCTCTCTTTAAAATAACATGTACAATTATTATTTCATGAACCCATTTTGAAAAGAGAGATAAAAAAAAAAAAAAGAGAAACAAAAAGAAGAAAATTAAAAAAAAATTGAATGTGAAATCTTCTTATCATTTTTAATAGATCCGAATGTAATTTAATATGTTTATTTCTCGCTTTAAAGTGGATCCCTTAAATAATTACGAGTATATGCCACTAATTATTTATTATGTATTATAAAATTTTTCTTCATTGTTTAACTGAGCTCATAAAATAAACACAGTTGTTTAAAAAGGTTCTTATGTCTATAAAAATTCAAATATAATATTATTTACTTAACGGCTAGGACTAATTATCTGTAATGCATCATTAAAATTCATAAATTTAGTTTCACGCATAAAGAAAAGCCCCAAAACGCATTCCCAATTATTCATCTCTTTCTAATGCATCAATCCTTTTCACCCATGTCAGAGAGATTCTGACCGGAAGAGATCGACTTATGAACCATACAAACATAGTGACTATTCATTGGTTCCCCATAACAAGGGCATCTGGGGACACATGTGAATCCATGTGACCATTGGGTTTTGGCACATCCGACCAATAACGATAGTCAGTCCCATTGACATTTCCCATCTATCTGCGTTTAAGCCAATTCCAAGACAAACTCTCACACTTCCCTTGCCGTCGCTCGACCTTCAATGCGGGACCTGTTCTAGACATGGTCACACGTGTTAAAGATCTGTTTCGAGTACTGCAAGTACGTGACACATGTGCTACAGGACCATCCCGTAGACAGCTAGACCTCTGACACCACCGTACAAATTATAGACGACGTAGCAAAAGCTAAGCTATATATAACCAACCATATATACCAAATCAATTATTTTCGCTGAATGAAAAGCCAAGGGTAAATTATATGTCAAGGAAAAATGGAATGGAAAGCTTAGCAAATCAAATCATATATATATATTTCCTCTATGTCAAGTAAAATAGCTAATAATTAATAAAAATATGTGTAATTCAGTGTGGTTTATTTAACAAAAATCATCCAATTCATTCCAATGATATATATATTTCCTCTATGCCAAGTAAAACAGCTAATAATTAATAAAAATGTGTGCAATTCAGTAAGGTTTATTTAATCAAAATCATCCAATTCATTTCAAATCATTGGTTTATATATATATATATATATATATATATATAGGCAAATTTTATATATCAATATCAAAATAATGATTGTGACAATGTTCCTCTTGAAGGTTTTAATAATTTGACACATTTAAATGTTGCTAATTTGTTTTTAAGATTATGAAAGAAAAGATCATTAGGTTAATGATAATTATTAAAATTAATATCTTGCTACATTTTCTATCGATAAATAAAGAAGTTTTATGTTTTCTTATAATTTTTATTGCATCGTGATAATTATAATATTTATTTGTGTTATTTTGTATTTATTAAGAATATATGGATTTTATCAAGTTTGTAATTGATTTAAACATTATAAAGGCACACTATGTCTCATGGATAGTATAACAACACATAATATATTTAAAATAAAAGGTATTTCTCTAATTTAATGATGGGCAAGGATAATGTTAATACTATATCTAGTAGTGTCAATTTAATTGAAGGCTTCGAAAGAGCAAATATATTATTACCCGAAGGGACAAATTTGATTATAAATGATGTATTATTTTCTCCTAAATCTCATAGAAATTTTTTGAGTTTTAAAGATATTCGTCTAAATGGATATCATATTGAGACAACAAATGTTGAGAATATTGAATACTTATATAGTACAAACAATACATCATGTAAAAAATATATATTGGAGAGATTACCTACTTTCTCTTTTGGCATTTATTACATAATTATTCAAATGATTGAAACAGATGCCATCGTAAACCGAAGTTTACTAATTCTTTTATTCCATGGCATGACCGAATGGGCCATCGTAGATTCATTATGATGTAATTTTTTTTTTTTAAATTCGTATAGACATCCATTAAAAAACCGGAAAATTCTTCAATCTAATAAATTTTCACGTCCTACATGTTTTTAAGGCAAATTTATTATTATTCCATCACCAAATATAATTGAGATTGACTCTTTAGCATTTTTAGAATATATACAAGGTGATATATGTAGATTAATTCATCCACCATATGGATTATTTAGCTATTTTATGGTTTGAATAGATGTATCTACAAGATGATCATATTATCAACTCAAAATCCGACATTTTTTAGATTACTTGCTCAAATAATTCGATTACGAGCATAATTTTCAAATTACACCATTAAAACAATCCGATTTGACAATGCTAGTGAATTTACCTCTTAAGAATTTAATGATTATTACATGTCTATTGAAATAAAAATTGAACGACTCGTTGCTCATGTTCATACTCTAAATGGTTTAGCAGAATCATTTATCAAAAGCCTCCAATTGATAACTTGACCATTACTTATGAAAACAAAACTCCTTGTTTATGTTTGGAGGGATATGATTTTACATACGGCAACATTTATTCGGATCAAGCTCATAAGTTATCGAAATGATCTCTCCTTCAATTGATTTTTGGTCATGAGCCTAGTATTTCTCATTTAAGGATTTTTGAATGTGCGATATATATCCTAATTACTCTTCTATAACAAACTAAAATGGGTCCTCGGAGGAGATTGAGAATATATATTGGATATGAATCTTCTTCTATAATTAAATATCTTGAACCATTGATATGAGATATTTTCATGGCTCGATTTGTCGATTGTCATTTTGATGAAATATTTTTTCAACATTAGGAGAAGAGAATAAATAGAATAAGTAATTGAAAATAATTTTCTTTGACAATGCTAGTGAATTTACCTCTTAAGCATTTAATGATTATTGCATGTCTATCAAAATAAAAGTTGAACGACTCGTTGCTCATGTTCATACTCAAAATGGTTTAGCAGAATCATTTATCAAAAGCCTCAAATTGATAGCTTGACTATTACTTATGAAAATAAAACTCCTTGTTTATGTTTGGAGGGATATGATTTTACATACAACAACATTTATTCGAATCAAGCCCATAAGTTATCGAAATGATCTCTCCTTCAATTGATTTTTGGTCATGAGCCTAGTATTTCTCATTTAAGGATTTTTGAATGTGCGGTATATATCCCAATTACTCCTCTATAACGAACTAAAATGGGTCCTCGGAGGAGGTTGAGAATATATATTATATATGAATCTTCTTTTATAATTAAATATCTTGAACCATTGATAGGAGATGTTTTCATGGCTCGATTTATCGATCGTCATTTTGATGAAACATTTTTTCAACATTAGGAGAAGAGAATAAATAGAATAAGTAATTGAAAATATTGAAAAAAGAAATTATGTAGAATACTTCATCTTTATTTCATCTTGATCCTCGTATAAAATAATATGAACTTGAAGTTTAGATGATAATTCATTTATGAAGTCTTGCAAACAAACCGCCGGATGCATTCTTTAATCCAAAGAGAGTAAATAATTCATATGTTCCTACCGAGAATGCTCATATTAAAATTAATGTCCCAAGTAGGGCAACTTATTAATATTATAACAAATGAATCTAAAGGACGCCCGAAACATGAAAGACTCGATCGGTTCTAAAGATAAAAATCCTAAAAAAAAAATAATTAAGATAAAAATATAAAGGAGGCGGATAAAATGATTAAGATACTTTTGATAAGAAGCTTTTAGAAGAAGCCAAAATGCTTGAAAAAAAATCAAGAAATTTCGATGTGCCAATTTATCTATGTGTCTTTATAAAGAAATTCGAAAAGGGGTTTATGATAATTGCTCGTATATGTTGACAATTTAAATATAATTTGAACTCTCGAAGAGATTTTATGTGCCATAAGTTATTTAAAAAGAGAATTTAATATGAAAGACCTTAGAAAAATAAAATTTTATCGGTCCGAACACTTAGAAGATGATATTTTTATTCATCACTTATCATATATAGAAAAAGTACTAGAATGATTCTATATGGATAAGACTCATTCATTGACTATTCCAATGGTAGTTCATTCACTTGATATCCAAAAATATCCTTTTCGACCTCGAGAAGATAATGAAAAACTTCTTGATCCCGAAGTACCATACCTTAGTGCAATTGTTATATTAATATATCTTGCTAATAATACCGGGCCTTATGTAGTATTTTTTGTAAATTTATTAACAAGATATAGTTCCGCTCCAACACATAGACACTCGAAATAGAATTAAACATATACTATGTTATTTTTGAGGAACAATTGATATGAGCTTATATTACTTTAATAAATCAAAGACATGATTAATTAGTTATGTAGATGCAGAGTTATTTATATGATCCACACAAAATTCAATGGCAAGTGAGAATGTATTTGGTTAAGATCAATGACTGATTCAAGAGACATGTAATTTATCCACTAGCAAGGAAGTTCCAACAATATTGTATGAAGATAATTCTGCTTGGATAGCTCAATTGAAAGAAGGATACATCAAAGGTGACATAACAAAACATATATCACCAAATTTTTTTTCCACACATGATCTTCAATTGAATGGTGATATTAATGTTTAACAAATTCAATCAAGTAACAATTTAATAGATTTGTTCACTAAGGCATTACCTATCACAACTTTTGAGAGAATGATTTACTAGATCGGAATATATCGTCTTGGAGATCTTAAATAATATTTTCAACGAAGGAGACCAATATGGGGATTAATGTATATAAAAAATATTGTACTTTTTTTCCTTCACTAGGATTTTTTTTCCATTGGGTTTCTTCTAGTAAGGTTTTAATAAGGCATATTCCTTGTACAATGGACATTCAAGGAAGAGTGTTATGAAATAATAAATGTCCATATGAATGTTCATATACTTTTCATATCCCTACTACTCATAATTCTTAATGTGATTCAATTCATCATTCAATATGAGAAATTGAAAGGGTGATGCAATTGATTCAACAATTTATGTACTTTTAATTATTCATAGTCTTTTCCAATTTTCTTCTCAATTTTGAAGCCTATGAATAGGCTTGATTGTTCATTAGTTAGTGTACAGACTATTTTGTAGAGCTTGAGAGATTATTTAGATTTGTTATCTTTTTTATTCGTTTTATCTTATAGTGAATTCATTTTTCTATCATCTTTTCTTTCAATTCTACTAACAAATAATGGATTCTTCTGGTTAAATTCAAATATTGTAACAAAAGAAAATCTAATCTCATTAATGATTTGGTCACTCAATAATCATTAAACTCAAGTACCTTCTATCATTTATCCTAACAAATTTTGATTTTATGATAAATTAAATTTATTTTTTAAAACTTGCTACTTTCAATCTCTTAAACATAACCATTTATTTTTCTTAGAAATTGATTCAAAAGGAAATTTTTGTGATATCAAATGCTAAAAAATGTTTATTATTTTATTTCTCTTCTCATTTCAAATGCTAATAAATGTTTATACATATATAAGGTGAGAATACACAACAAATTAATTATTAAACTTAATTAAATTTTTTAATAAACTTACAAATGATTCGTAACAATAATATAATGGCCGGTAGTGATTGTAATAAGAATTAATAATAATTAAAATTATTTAATTTCATAATGATTAACGATATTTGTTAGAGAGTAATATAAAATCATTTTTGCAACCTCACATAATCATAACACTTTAAGAGTAATATAAAATCATTCTTGCAACCTCACATAACCGTAGCACTTTAAATTTTTAGTTTGATATGATCATTTGACATGATATGAAAATCTTACTACCTAAATGGTTTAGAGTTTCAATCCTACAACCTTTATTTTCTTTTTGAATTGAAAAAATAAATAATAAGCATAAGCTAGTGTTGACCTATGTAAGTTTCAAGAGATTTTACTTGAAAGAATGTGTTAGTGGGATATATAAAATCGCTTATGAAGTCTTACCTAATAATTTAAGTTTTTGGAATAATATTAATATTATTATAATTGCTTTTCCACAATAGCCAAGAGGATTGTGTTTAATTTTTTTTAACAAAAAACTATTTATTAAAAGAAACCATCATTATTGTATTTTTCTTCTCATACAAAGTGCAAAAATATGTTTATACTTTTATAAGAAGAGGATAAATAAAAAATTAATTATTAAATTATAAATTTTTTAATAAACCCATAATGGTTAATAACGACCATATAATAGTTAGCAATGAATATAATAACAATTAGAATCATTTAATATCAAAATAATTGATTTTATTAATATTATTGTAATTATTTTTTCATTTAATAGCTCAAAAATATTTAAAACCAATTATAGAAAAAAAGTCATTGTGATACATGTCCGGTGTTAAAAACATCACATATCACTAAAATCTCTATCAACGTATTAAAAGCATCACATGTCACTACATTTATTTTACTACTATTGTATAGATAAGATTATCTTTTCTTATTATCTAAAGTTGCAGGTGGAGTGTTAAAAAAAAAAGATTCTAACTCACCGGATCACAAGTTCAATTTTCACTTTTCAAAAACTCATCTTTTTGACATGACTCTTTGGCATTGGACATGGACACCTAATAAGTTGAACGAGTTCAAATGGGGATAAAAGAACCCTCTTTGATAATTATTCATATCTCGATTAAACATTGATTGAGACAATAAACATGTTGATAGTTAGCCTCTATTGACATGTGAGTCTAGGAGTAAGACTCCAATTCAACCTCCTTCTCCAACAAACTCATCTAAACAACTTTAATAGAGAGTATGTTATAATTTGTGTTAGGATGGAATTTTAGTTAGTTTTATACTCGTTACCTTTTAGCTAATTTCTTTAAGCATATTTTTCACTAATGTTATTGTAACATATCTTATGTAACAAAATAATATATATAATAAATGCGAGTCTCACTTAAGCGTAGTGAAGACAAAAATATTTTTCTCCAATAATTTATTGTGATTTAAGTTGGTATCGAGCCTTTCTGCAACACTATATATGATGGCCTCAAATGTTTTTTCTTCTTCTATTAAAAATACGTCCCAACCTCCTCAAAATGTATTAATATTTTACAACATTACATATCATGACCTCATGCGCTTATACTTCTTCTATCGAAAACAAGTCTCAATGTCCCCAAAATATATTAATACTCCCCTAATTTTTTTCTTCACTACATTTAAGTGAGACTCTAATTGTATCATATATATTATTATGTTATATGATATATGTTACAAATAACATCAATGAAAAATATATGTAAAAGAATTACCTAAAAGGTAACAATATAAAACTAATTAAAATTCCATCCTAATACAAATTCTATCATATTCTCTATTAGAGTTATTGAGAGGAGTTTGTTTAGGAGAAGGAGGTTGAATTAGAGTCTTACTCTTAGAGTCATACACTAATAGCCTCAATAACAACTATTGGGTGTTGTTCCTTGAAAAATCTCTTCATCTAAAATTCTATTGAAAAGGCAATATGAACCTCAAATTAGAATTATTCATATCTCGAATAGACGTTGATTAAGATAGCAAACATGTTGATAGTTAGCCTCAATAACAATTCTTGGAGGTTGTTACTTGAATAAACTCTTAATCTAAAATGCCATTGAAAATGCATTATAAACTTCAAATTACCGTATAAGCTATCCATAAGTGATAAAAAGGTGAAACATACATAAGTGGAATGGTAGGTAGCTTTAGGAGAAAAAGCTAAAAGTCTATATGAAATCAATGCCTTCCAAATGATGGAAGTTGCACTACCCGATGTTCGTAAGACTCTCGAAAAATTTAATGATTTATTTTGTTTGGAATTTTTGTTTTGTTTTGGAGATATAAGTTATTTATTAATTTCTGAGTCATCATCTATTATTAAAGGAATTAGGAACCTAAAATGATACTATTTAAGAGATTCTCGAGTAAGGAGTTGGTTATGCCTTTGGAAAGATATCAATCACCCAAAGACACCCTTTCCTAGGAAAGGTACCACATCTAGTTTAGTCTTAAGGTTTATCTCCTAAAAAAATTTATATTTTTACCAAGATTAATCCTAGTCAAAATTTTAAGTTTTATTTCCTATGCCAAACTATGTTTTTTTTTATGACATCACATTGAACCAATCATCGGACCCATTCGTTGGGCGTCTCGTTGATTCAATATCGATTTAGTTTAAGTCTCGACATAATTGGTATGTCAAAGAACAACCTAATTATGTAAATATGATCGATTTGGGCTAATATTAGTCTTTATTAGATAGAAGACTTTTTCAATTTTTCACTTAATATTTTTATATTTTATATTTTTCTTCCTTTTTTTGTTTTATTTTTACCAATCTCTCGCTTTTTTTTTCTTTATTTTTTTTATCATTCTCTTTTTTTAATATTTTTTCGTTAATGGGGAGCTCGTCATTAGTCCCTAAAAATTAGAAGACTCGAAGGTTCTTTCACCTATTAATTATCTAACTTAATTATTGATATAAATACTAAAATTAAAAATTAATTAAATAAATGAATTCAAAAAATTCAAAATATTAAATCTAAATTCGAAATAAACTAAAAAACATGCATATATAAGAGAAATTCATGGTTAATTTTGGAAAAGGACTAAAAATAGGGGTATTGGGCCTTTTGGGGGTTGGTCGGCCACTTAATCTATTGGGCCGGACCCACTAGGCTAAGCTTCGCTGGGTAGGCCAACCTCTTTTCTCTCTCTCTTTCGCTCGGGCTAGACTAAGCCTAACACACACTTGGTCATATGCGAGACTGGATTGAAGTTCAACCCTTTTAGACTTCACACGAGTCGGGCTCTCATTCTTGCTCCAAACAATCAAAACCTATACTTCACAAAACAACCTCCCCACACAATCCAAATTTTTTCTAGATCAAAACGCAAACCTTTTATCTCTTATGTTTCCTTTTTTCTCTTTCAAAACAAACCTAGAAACTTCCACTAAGATCAAAATGATCTCTTTTCCTAAGCCATCTCCTTTCAAAAATCTAAAGCACCAATTAGAAAACCTTCTTACGTCTCACTTTAAAACCTTAGATTCTTTACCTTTTCCCCTAATATTGAGATTGATCGATCTTTCCCTTCTACCGATTAGAACCTCAATTTCCGTTCTTCCCTCAATCTCTTCTTCTTCCTCTTCGAACCAGAACCCTAAGGCTTAAGTCCTTCTTCAATCAAACTTAACCCTAAATCGAAACCTAGAATCAAATAGATTATTCCTAAATTGACCCTCTACAAAGCTTCGGACCCTTATCCCTCTTTGATCTCACAAATCCACTAGAAAAACCTAGGCCATACTCCCTATCTCTATTATTGAGATTGATCGATATTTTCTCTTACTTCATATAAAAAGATCCCGAGTCCCTGTTTCTATTATAGAACCATCCACTAAAGAAACCCTTAAATCTTCTTTCTTCTCTCCTTTTTTTCTTAAAAATTCCAAAAACCTTAAGTCTTATTTCATTTAAATCTATCCGGATAATGAAATTTGTAAACTTCAAGAGTCACCAAAGAACCCTCTTTTTTAATAATCCGAATTCAGTGATTATACACTAATTGTTTAAGTAAGTTGAACCCTAAAGGGATAAATCGTTAGTAATGTTTCATGATCATAGTGACTATATCACTATCATCGATTATCGATGAATCAATTTAATACATGGAACCAAAATGAGTAGCTTGAGTGAGAGAAAGGCTTACTTGATTCGTCCGATTTAAATGAGATCGTGTGGTAATGATAATGGTAGATTCAATTAGCAAGATGTATTGGGGAGTTGATGATATTTACCTAGTTTGGGAGGAGCAAATGATAGTAAAAGGTTACTCGCTTTAATGGATGAAGCTAAGGTTTTTCCTAAACTTAGGAGTTGTCAAAGTCGATGGTAAAAACCCTAAACTCGAAGCTTTCTTATGGTATGTTTCTACTTTAATTTCTTTCTTAATTTCCTTCTCTCTCTATTTCTTTTCAATTCTGCTCTAATTATAATTTCACTTCAATTCCTTTGGCTTTTCTATATTTGCCTCACAATTCCTCTCCACTCTTTCTACAACTTCACTCTAATTTCTCTACCCTTTTTATAAATCTCCACTCCCTGTCTAAAACCCTAAATTTGATCCTTATTTATATCCAAAATCCTCCTCCTCACTTGAAGGATCAATTCTCTTAAGTCCAAAACTCCCTCTTCGATCGAACATAATTTTCGGTTTGTTGTAAGTTTTGGTTACGTATGAATAAAGTCAAAATAATTATACTTTGTGACTCGTGCATTATGTTTTTCTTGTTTTAGTGTTTTTGTTACGTATGTTGGTGTAGGTGTTGGAAGATAGTTGTAGAAGCTACAAGGTTGACCTATTTTGTCCCTTTGGCCATTAATATGGATGAATGGTGCTAAAAGGTGCTTTGCGGCATAGGATTGGCATGCCATGGTAGGATTTAGGAGCATTTGAACAATAAATCATTCGGGTTCGTTTTGAATTACTCATATTGTACGTATCTTATGTCGGTTTAGGTCCCTATAGGTTTAGTTCTATCTTAATTGTATCATCTATATGAATTATTGTAGTCCTTGTACTTATTTTTTTAATTGGGTCCTTGTATCTTATAATTTTGGCCCCGGAGCTTTTCAATTGTGTTGATTATATCCTCAATAACTTTGATTTTGATTTTGTTTTGTTTAATTATGACCCTTAATGTAATTGATTTTTCTTTGGTATTTTATATTTTATTTTATTTTTTGTATTTTTAATTCGTTCTTTCTTTCTTTTTTAGTAAATTACAAAATAAAAATGAAAATAAAAATAAAAATAAAAACAAATAAAATTAATAATAAAAAAATAATTTAGGAAAAATTTTGGGTTATGATAGTTACTCCCTTTTTATAATGCTTACATTGCAATTACTAGTTGAAGTGCAAACTTTAGACTGGGTTTGCTAAGTGAGTTTATAAAGAAATAAGAAATGGAGTGACAAAAAATGATCCGATTTTCTTAAGTGACCATTCTAAAAATAAAATGCGATAGTCTCATTAGATAGGGTGGCTTGCCTTCAAAAATAAAATATGATATCCTTATTGTATCGAGTGGCTTATCCTAAAAAATAAAATATGATAACATCATTGTATAGGGTGGCTTGCTCTAAAAAATAAAATGCGATAGGTTCGTTGTGCGGGGTGGCTTGTCCTTAAAAAATAAAATGTGACGGACTCATTGTACATGGTGGCTTGCCCTTAAAAAATAAAATACGATAGCCTCATTGTGTAGGGTGACTTACCCTTAGTTGTGTAGGGTAGATTACCCTAAAAAATAAAATATGATACCTCGTTGTGCAAGGTGACTTGTCGTTAAAAAATAAAATGTGATAGCCTCATTGTTAGGGTGGCTTGCCCTCAAAAAATAAAATACATTAGCTTTATTATGCAGGGTGGCTTACCCTAAAGAAATAAAATAAAATGGTTGTTAGGCAACTTTATCGGAGAGTGATGGTTTATTATTAGGTGATTGAGCCTAAAGTGAGTTCACAAAATGTGTTTCTCCTATTTTCCTTGAAACTCCTCTGTTTTGAGCTCAAGCGAGACTTCATCTTTTCTTTGGTGCTATAATGTTCTTGAAATAAAACTTGACATAATATTTAGTTGGTTACCTATGATGCGATATAGGCTATCCCGCTTAACTCCCTTTTTGAAGCTTCTTTTCCAATCATGGTCTTTCATGTTGGCCCATGATATATGATCTAGCCATTAGAACCTTGCCTTTTGGATGTCTTTATCATTCTTGTAAACTTAGGGCTAGTGTTTCTTTTTAATCAACTGCTAAGGTGATTACTTTCATCCTAATCCTTCGAAGGTGGTGATCACTCCTAATTATGATCGATTGCTAGTTGATTCGTTTATACTAACTAGTGTTATGCTTGTCTTGTTTTTCCTAGAGAGTTTTCTTTGTACCTTAGATCTCATTTGCATTTTAAACATCCGACATATTTATGTCTTGTGAATTCCTCCTTCATAAGGAAAGTTAGCTAATCGGAGATCTTGGATTCAAGGTTTAGACAAATCTCTATAGATGTTTTATGGATTTATCCCGCAAATATTGCAATATGGTCGACTTTAGGGTTTTCTTTCGTACTTGTGCTTTGGTAAAGCACTCGGCTTGTGGAAAGGGTGTTGTATTTGTGAGAAAGAAAGTGGTTTACCCTTAGGTATTATTTCTCTTTGGCACCAATCTTGATTCTGTATGACATGTGTTTTGATTTTTAACTATCACTTTTCAACAAAATTCTTTATAATTGGTTGACGATCAAGACTCATCTTGACTAGTAGGTCATATTTAGTCATAAAAGACTTTCATTAGCAAATAATGTAGGCTATGGCGTTGTTTTCCTAAAAAATGAGTAATGAAGGCTCAAATAGTGTTTTAAAATTTTCTTGACATAGGATAACTTTTGAAAAGCCTTTTTTTTTAATGACATGTTTAAGGTTGATTTTTTTTATTTGCATAATCTACTCTTTCCTTCCATGTTTAGGATCAATATTTATAATGTGAGTCCTCTTTTTTAGTATATTTGATCAAATGAATGAGATTTCCTTTTATTTTTTTTTTGGTTTGCTTGTTTTTTTAGGTAGTTTTGTTTAATAAGCTTGCGAATAGGGATTTTTTTTAAGGTTTGACTTGATTATGATCCTTTTTTTTTGAATTTGAGTTTTAGAAAGGCAAGTTGTTTGGTGACATGTTTCTTAGATCGATTTTCCCGATGATGATTTTTTTAAGGGTGATCCTAGTTCAGCTTTTTAAGAAAGAAACAAAAAGTTCAAAGTTGGACTCTAGTGGATAGATTTGATTTGAGTGAGATAAAATTTTCAAAAATGGTGTTTTTTCATTCTATCAACGAAATACATGGTTTAATGAGTTTCATTCTAACAAGCTTTGGATTGGAATAATATTTAGATTAAACCTCTAATCTGGACATAGGCTATGCGATCATCATGAGAGGTACCAAATTGTCATGTTACCATGGAGGGGTGATCGGCTCAAAACTTGGTTTATTCTTTTGGTTTGTTTTTAAACCACACACCGTGTTTGCATTATAGTTCTCGAGTGTCGATGAGATGTATAAATACCTTTTTTCACTAGGCTCATCATTTTATTTGTCTCGTACTTTGGTGAAATAAAAAGTTGAGTGACTATTTCTAAACTAAAATCTTGGCTACTTTGTTTAGTCGGGAGTAGATTCACTTAGTCATGAAACTATCAGTTTGATCCGGAAAGCATATGAGATCTAAGTACGTTCCAAGTTCATTGGAACTTGGATTTTTTTAGATGAATTAAGCCTCGCTATTTGTTGAGTAAAGCACTATTGTAGCATACTATATATCTTGTATATTAATTTATAAATAATATTAATTAAGATCATGTGATGATGAAAGAAATAATGGGTATTTGAATCAAATAATAAAGATATTAAATAATACAAGGCACATGTTTGCTTGAATTTCATCTTTTATTTCATAGAGAAAATGATAAAATATCTCAAGCATAATATTTCTTTATTGCATCTTAATTTACAAGCTTAGCTATACTATCTCTGTTTATGTTGGCTAAAAGGAGTGCTCTTTTGAGAAAAATTTTATGGCTATATAAGAAACTTCATAATTGAGCGACCACTTATTTCTATCTTCTCTAGATATCGATAAAATCTTTTCAAGTACTAAATCCCACTCTCAAAATTTTCTTGGTCGGACTTTTTTATCATAAGCGTTAGTCATCCTCTTTTGATACATTTGTGCATGGAAAATAACAACTAGCTTATTTTCATTGATCATGTTCAATTGCTCATATTTGATTTTGGCCCATTCATCCTTTCTTTTATTGTGTTTCTATGAGTACCCCGAGAGAAGGAATCTCCACTTCTAAGGACATAACCGCCTCTATTCTATAAACCAGAGAGTACGGGGTGGCTCATGTGAATGTTCTTACAATTGTACTATATGCATGTATAGCATATAGAAACATTTCGAGCTAGTCTTTGTATGTGAAAACCATTTTTTATATGATTTTCTTTATGTTTTTATTTGCTAATTTAAATGCACCATTTATCTTGGGGTTGTATGGTGTGAAGTTTAAATACTTAGTCTTCCATTGCTTGTATAGTTTCATGATTATTTTTCCATTAAAGTTTTAAGCATTATCGGTGATCACTATTTTTTGACAAATTGTACCAACAAATCAAATTATTTTCTATGAATCACGGGATAACTTTCTAGTTGACATGAACATAGGAGGCGGTTTTGACCCATTTTGTAAAATAGTCAATTACAACCAAAATAAAGTGATAGTCGTTGCTTACTTTCGGATTGATCGGCCCGATGACATCTAAACCTCACATGGTGAATGGCCTAGGAGATACCATATGATACAATAATGTAAGAGAAGCATTGACCTTATCCCTATAAACTTACCATTCATGGTATTTATGAACATAACCTATGTAGTCTTTCTCAATGGTCATCTACGTTAGTATAGGTGCCTAAGATCCAACCATATTTGGATGATTTTGAGTTATTTTATTATTACATTATTTATATTATTTATAATAAAAGAAGTCTTTCTATTAATTCTTGTCATTTACATTTATTGATTGAATAAAATTAGATAGAAGTCCATATGATATGCATTTGTATTAGTGAATGATCGAAGGATGTGAGATAAACACTAATGCATATAAATGATATCATTAAATGTCCTAAGTCATAGCATTGTCAAGAATGGACATTGACTATATATAGTTAGACTTGTGAGTGCTATGCTCATGCTATACAATAGCAATAGGAGATCTCACACATATTGGCATGATGATGTCAAAGCAAACACTTAGGTGACTTATGTTAGATAACATATCACCTGGACTTGACTCACCATGAAAACCCATTGGGTTTAATCTATAGAAATCTCATACGAGATGAGTACAACTAGTCATTAGACTTGAAGTCATCACGGTTATCTCATTAGAGGATTTATACACTTTGTCACTTGTTTTGATAGACCTAGTAAAGGGTTGCACGTAGGTGATTCGTTGGGTGCACTAGGAATCTAATAGAGGTATGTGGATGAGTAAGATAGGATATGTCATTCCTTTTATACTAAAAGAGTTATCATATTACACTTCGATGAATGTCTGCTAAAAAATCTATGGCCATAGTAGAAGTACACCAATATAGCATAGTTGGTTTACTTTAAGAGCTAAGACATTTAGGAATCGAAGAAAACTTATGTGATTATAATCAAACAAGACTTATAACCAAGTTTGAGATCACACTCGTGATAATTTGACATGAGGACTAAATTGTATGATAAACATACTTGTGAAAGGTAATATCGAATTAATTAATCCTCATAGAGAATTAGACAGTCATGATACCTTACTAGAGGCCATCTTGACTTATGTATCAAGAGATAAAAGAGGTGTCTTTTGCTCTTGATACATTGCCAACATATCTAGAAGCTTATTGGGTTACATACATAAGTTTAACCATTCACATGATTAAAGAGAAGCAAAGATATTGAAAAAAGCTTCCAATTTTGAAAGTTTCTTATTTCAAAAATGAAAAGTTTTTTATTTTAGAAATTAGTTATTAATTTGGAAGTTAGTTTGAAATTTGGAAGCAAATAACCTAAAATAGAAATTAGTTTCCTAATTTAGGTTTAAGGGTAATTTGAAAAATTATTTTCTAAATGTGAGCCTTCTAAAATTATCTAAGTTTATTTAGTTGAATAGTCCAAATTAATTAATATGGATAAAATAGTTTTTGGCCAATAGGTTTAATTAAAAGCCCGAAAGATATTTTGTTGAGAGGATAAACATAAACCTTATTGGATAAGGATGAATGTTTTAAAGATAAAGATTAAAAGCCCGCATGTTAAATAACTCTTAATCCATGAAGGATTAGAAAGTAACTATGAAGAGTACAAATTAGGACAAGTTGTCGACCCTCTCATTATCCTTGAAGGGACGAGGAAACTCTTTCTTTATAAATAGAAGGAGAGATGTGGTTTTCCTTATAAATAGGATGAGAGATGCGGCAATAAGCATAATTTTTAGGGAGAGAAAATTTAGCACAATTAAAAAGAGAGCTAGAGTACACGGTAAAAGAATTTTTTTTTAAAAAGAGAAAATGGTTTTCTCTTAAAAACCATAACACATGCAACTTTTCTCTTCTCTTTGGGTTGTCGTAAAATTACCCAAATTAGATTTCTATAGGAAACACTAAATAAATTAGAAAAAATGGAGCTAGCACTCTATCAATTTTGAGTGCTTGTTTGTGGTTGCTTGACTGCATGGTAATCAATAGAGGCTGGACGCTTAGATGACTTCTTTCTCTATTAAAGAATTTAGATTTACGCTACAAGAGATAATTCTCTATTCATCACTTTAATTCATGAATATATGATTACTTGATTCAATGGCATGATCTTGGGCCTTTTAGATGGAGGAAATTTGTTTTTTTTTCTATAACTTTATAGGATATATGATCCTTCAATCTAGAAATAACCATTATGTTATATCTAATGAATCATAGTGTGTTCATTTGTATATGTTGCACGAATTCCCTTATGGGCTTTTTCAACTATTTTCTTTGCCTTTGCCTTATTTAGGCATCTAAGTAATGTCCTATCAAAGCTCTATTTGTACAAAATTTCACCATCCGGATAAAATTCGAAGGCCATCATCCTCAAGGTTTTTTGATCCACTTTTAAGGCTCCGGAAGGATATTCTAGGATTCTTTATTAACATTTCAAAGTTGTGGTATCACAATTTGCCATCTACTTCCTCTTCTATAGTATAGCAATGAGTCTGTGGAATTGTTGTAGATAGATGGTATTCTAACTCTTTGATCAAGTTGGGTCATTAAGGTCAAGCTTACCGATGCATCGATAAATTGGTTTTTATCCCTTCTCGGATGAATAAATTCGATTTCACCAAACTCTTGAGCTAGCTTGATAAGGTAGGTCTGTTTTGCTTTTTGCTTTATGTCTTTGGTCTATCATTCAGCTTTTTGTCTTTGGTCCGTCATTCACCATTGACTCGGTAAATTATCGGCATTGAGTTTCATACATTCGGGTTTTTTCATTCGTTTTTCTCTAGCTATCCATAAGCTATGTATGCATGCCTCATATCCTACTATGTTATTAGTATAGTTAAAATAGAGTTAGATGGCTATTGGATGCTCGTTTGCCATTTAGAGAAATTAAAACTATACCTATGCCATTGCTTAATTCATTCATAGCCTATCAAAGTACATAGTTCAATTTTCATCTTTAGACTTGACTACCCCAATTTCGGATATCATGATGTCCTTATCAAGAAAATCAAAATCTAATGGCTTATAATCATTAACTCGTATGTCTATTAGGTGATTTGTAATTATGCTACCTTTTACTAAGTTTTTTATAAAGTAGATAATATCATATTCCGTCAACAACACTTGCTATCTCATAATCTTGTTTGATAGATAAGGCTTCTTAAAGATGTACTTGAGAAAATATGTTTTTGAAATTTATCATGTTGTGTAATATAACATATATTCTTTAAGCCGTATGCCACTTTACACTAAACTATAATAAATCTTTTCGAGTGTACTATACTCGAGATTCACAATCTATGAATTTCTTACTCGATAATAAATTACATACTTTTTTCTACCAATGTCATTATGTTGGCCTAAAAAAACAACCTATTATTGACTTGGTGACCATCGAATATAGAATTAATGAGTGATTGGGCATAGGTGGAACCAATTGAGAAGGTTTTTATAAATACTACTTGATCTTATCAAAGATTATCTAGCAAGCATCATCTTAAGTTCATAGGTTTCTTTTTCTCAATAGTCAAAAGATGGCTTACGAGTTATTGTAAGTTAAGAGATGAATCGAGCTATATATTTCGGGTGGCCTAAGAATCCTCTAACCTCTTTCTCACAACTAGCTGTTGGCATCTCCCGGATAGCTTTGATCTTATCGAGATCTACTTCTATCCCTTGATTGATCATAACAAACCTTAGTAGCTTTCTAAACTTGACTTCAAATGTACACTTGATTGGATTTAACTTTAACCGATACCTCCTCAAACGTTCAAACAACTTCCTCAAAGTCTAGATATGATCTTTTTTAGTTTTTTTTTGGATCACGTCATTCATATACACCTCAATTTGTTTGTAAGAGAGTAACCATAGTCCGTTAATAAATTACACTAGTGTTTATCAACTCTGAAAGGGGTAGCTTTGTAGTAATAGGTCCCTCACGAGTGTGATGAAAGTGGTATTCTCTATATCTTATTCTCGCTATCTAAATCTGATTATATCATGAGAACTATCCATAAAGGAGTAAATAGAGTTCTTTGTAATATTATCTACCAATATGTCAATATGTGATAGTCGAAAATCATCCTTTGGACCAGACCTTATTCAAATTCTAAAGGTCGACACATATTCAAATCTTTTCGTTCTTCTTTTCTACTACCACGATATTAGAGACCCAAGTTAGATACTTGGTCACCTTTAGAAAACCTCACCTCAAACTCGCTTGGTGCCTCTTTCTTGACCTTGACTAGGATATCTAGCCTTATTCTTCTTAGTTTCTGCTTTATTAGCTTATGCCTAAGTAGTAATGAGAGCTTGTGTACTACTATATCAATATCTAGTCTAAGCATGTCTTCGTATGACTAGGTAAACATAACTCGTATACTTTTCTAGTAGGGTAATCAATTCTTCTCCTTTTTATTTTGATATCATGATCCTAATTTATAGTTTTTTTTTCTTCCATCCCCATATTTATACTTTCTAAGTCTTCTTGGTGTGGTTTTATGGATCACTTAAACAGTTCAACTAGCTTGGCAAATTCACCCACTTTTTCAGCTTTAAACTCCTCTTCATCCATTGTAACTAGATTTTCATCAAATTTGGGCCAAACATATACAATGTAATTATTTTAAAAATTTAGAAGATATTGATTTTTTATATTCCTAAAAGTTAAAATATGAGAATAAAAAGAGTTAAAGAGAATAAACATAAGATTTAAAAGAAAAATTCATGATCTTATATTAATATTAAATATAAATGCTCAACATAAGTTCTCTTTAGTATTTTGAGCTATATTACTGAAAAATTAGGATGTAAAAATATTAAATTTGATTTTATCAAAATCTACGACTAGCTTGAGTAAATTCGATTTCATTAAACTCTTCGACTAACTTGATAAGATAGGTCTAGTAAGGTTTCAGCTTTTCGTCTTTGGTTTGTCATTCACCTTTAACTTGAAAAATTATCAACATTGAGTCACCATTCACTTCGAGTTTCTTAATTTCCTTTTCTCTAACAGACATCTAAACCATATATGCATGTCTCATACTTCGTTATGTTATTGGTACAATCAAACTAGACTTGGATGGCTATTGGATCATCCGAAGAAATTAGAATTCCACCCATGTCATTGCTTAATATATCACAACCCATCAAAGTACATAGTCCATTTTTCATAGTCGACTTAACTACCTCGATTTCAAATATCATGATTTTCTCATCAAGAAAATCAAAACTAATGGCTTATAATCATCGACTATACAAGTTTATTAGGTGATCTATGATTGTGCTACCTTTTATTGATTTTTTTTTTAATAATATAGATAATATCATATTCCGTCAATAACACTTGCCTCATAATCTTGTTTGACGGATATGGCTTCTCAAAGATGTACTTAAAAGGATTTATTTTTAAAATCAATCATGTTATGTAATATAACATATATTATCCGATTCATCTAAGCACTCGGTACTAAATTATAATACATCTTTTTGAGTGAACTATACTAAGATTCATAATCCATGAATTTCTTACTTTGATAATAAATTACTTGTTTTTTTCTATCGTGGTCATCATGCTGGCCTAAAGCACAACCCGTTGTTGACTCGGTGACCATCGGATAAAGAATCAATGGTCGACTGGGCATAAATAGAACCAATTGAGAAGACTTTTATAGATAATGCTTGATCTTATTAAAGACTATCCGGTAGTCATCATCTTAAGTTCCTAGGTTTCTTTTTCTCAATAGTCAAAAGATGGCAAACAAGTTATTGTAAGTTGAGTAATGAATCGAGCTATATAGTTCGGGAAGTCTAAGAATCCTCTAACCTTTTTCTCACAACTAATTGTTGACATCTCCTAGATGGCTTTGACCTTATCATGATTAACTTTTATACCTTGGTTGCTCATAACAAACCCTCGTAGGTTTTCCGACTTGACTCTAAATATACACTTGGTAGGGTTTAACTTTAATCGATACCTTCTCGGCCATTCAAATAACTTCCTCAAAGTCTAGAAATGTTCTTTTTCGAGTTTTTTTTTAGCGATCATGTCATCCATATATACCTCAATTTCTTTGTATATCATATCATGTAAGAAAGTAACCATAGTCTATTCATAAGTTGCACCGGTGTTTATCAACCCGAAAAGCTTGAATTTATAGTAATAAGTCCTTTACGGTATGATGAAAGTGGTCATCTCCATATCTTCTTCCAGTATCTTAATTTGATTATACACCAAGAATGCATCCGTAAATGAGTAAGTGAAGTTCTTTGTAATGTTATCTATTAACATGTCAATATATGGTAGTGAAAAATCATCCTTGGTATTAGCCTTATTCAGATTTTGGAAGTCGAAATCATAATTTCTTCTTTTCTACTACCACGATATTGGACACCCAAGTTGGATACTTGATATCCTTTAGAAAGCCCACATCAAACTACTTAATGACCTCTTCCTTGACCTTGACTAGGATATCCGGCCTCATTGTTCTCAATTTTGCTTCATTGGCTTATGCCCAAGCCATAACGGGAGCTTATGTACCATTATATTAGTATCTAGTTCGGACATGTGTTTGTATGACTAGTAAAACACGTATGTGTACTCTTTTAGTAGGGCAATCAATCTTTCTCTTTCGGCTTCGATATCATGATCCTAATTTATAGTTCTTTTTTGTTTTCTTCCATCCCTATATTTATACTTTCTAAGTCTTCTTGGTGTGGTTTTATGGACCACTCAAATAGTTTAACTAGCTTCATAAATTCACCCATTTCTTCATTCTTAAACTCCCATTCATCTATTGTAACTAGATTTTCATCAAATTTTGGCCAAACATAGTCGATGTAATTATTTTAAAAATTTTGTAAATGTTCATTTTCTATATCTTTGAAAGTTAAAATGTGAGAATAAAAAGAATTGAAGAGAATAGGCGTAAGGTTTAAAAGAAAAATTTATGATCTCATATTAATATTAAATATAAATGCTCAACATAAGTTCTTTTTAGTATCTTGAGCTAGATTACTGAAAAATTAGGATGTCAAAATAGTAAATTACTTAAGATTATAAATTAGATGGATCTCTTCTTCTTTTTTGTTGTCAAGTTTCTCACCTAGTATGCATTTCTTAATTAGTGAGTTGATTGGCGACATCTCTTTAATGGTATTGATAATCAATTACGGCAGGATCATAATCGGGAAATAACCATTACCAACTCAAGATGGATGATCTTTTTATCCTTTTCTCCTTCTTTAGCTTCTATTTGGTTGATGGATAAATCAACCATTTATGTCCCCAAGTTTATTATTTCATCATTCTAGTTGATTACACAAGTTGGGTAAGGAAAGGTAATTTGAATATGAAGAACGAAAATCCTCTCTTCATTCGGCTTTTGGCTCTTAATTTTGGCCAACTCTTTCTTTTCTTCTACTCGATGGCTTTTAGATAGTCCTTCATGTTGGGTTTAAATCCCAATCTAAAACATTGATCAACATTTATTTCTTTTAGGTATTTACTACTCCCAACATTGCACTATCAAGACTATGGTATAATGAAAATCTATACTTCATCGGATACTTGGTTGCCATCTTCACGACTACGGGTATTTCGTCATTCTAAGCAAAGTATTTTTGGACATTAATTCTATATTCACAATCTCAAATGCATGAAGATTTCCATCTTAGCTTCCTTCGACCTTTATATATATGGCACCGACATATTCTTTAATAATAGTCATGCTTCTTTTGCCATTATAGTGACCAACTTGCTATTGGCTATATATTTGAGCCTTTGATGTAGCAAGGATGCCACGACTCTTGCTAAATGAATCCATGATCAACCTAATAACATGTTGTATGATGGTTGGATGTTAATGACCTAAAACATGATCCGGAATTAATTTACCCTATATGTTAGTGTTGTTGATGTTGACTCATAAGGAGGGTGAACAAAGAGTCACCACCTAGCTAATAAGGCAGAACTAAGAAAATCTAAATGTATTAGTCTACATAGATATCTAGGTAATGGGTCGGTTACATAGAAGAAAGATATAATATCATCGACATTCCGTCCTACATAAGGTAGGTCGCATTGTTTGCCTATGAACATAAAAATCTATTTTTTACTATGTTAAGCTTTTATGCATATTTAAATGAGTTTATTTTATGAAAATATAAAAACAGAGTAGTTTAGAGGTTTGGATGTAAAATATGATAGTTCGGAGGTCGAGTCGATTTAAGGCCAATACCCCTACTTAATGGGAAAAAGATGGGTGAAAGTTAGAATTTTAGATAGTCTTTAGTGAACACGATGTTAGTGTAGGTGCCTTAGATCTAACTTGTTTATTATATCATTATATTTTAAATATTAATAAAGAAGTCTTTCTATTAATTCTTGTTATTTATAATTTGAAAGAATTAGATAGAAGTTCATATGATATGCATTACATCAATGATTGATCAATAGATGCGAGATAAACTTTAATACATTTATATGATATCATTTAAATGTCCTTAGTCATGGTATTGTCAAGAATGAAAATTGATAATAAGTGATAACACTTGTGAGTGTTATGCTTTTGCTATAAGATAGCAATGGAAGATCTCATACCTATTAGCATGGTGATGCTAAAGCAAGCACTTAAGTGAATAATGTTAGAGGACATATCACTAGATGTGACTCGTCATGAGAACTCATTTGGTATTGTCTATGAAAATCTAATACGAGATGAGTACGAGTGGTCTTTTGACTTGAAGTCATCATTGTTATCTCATTAGAGGAATGACATACTTTGACACTCATTTTGATGGGCTTAGTAAAGAACTCGTATTTGGATGATTTGTTGAATGCATTAGGAATCTAATGGAGATATGTGAATGACTAATATAAGACATGCCATTCTTTATATGCTAAAAGTTATCATATTGTATTTTGATGAATTTCTACTAAAAAAATCTATGGTCATAGTGGAAATATACCAATAAAGCATAATTAGTTTACTTGAGAGCTAAGACATTTATAGATCTAAAAAACTTATGCAACCATAATTAAACAGTACTATAAATCATGTTTAAGATCGCATTTTGATAAATTAACATGAGGATTGAATTGGTATTGTCTATAAGAATCTTATACGAGATGAGTACAAGTGGTCTTTTGACTTGAAGTATCATGGTACTTGAAGTCATCACGGTTATCTCATTAGAGGATTGATATACTTTGACACTTGTTTTGATGGGCTTAGTCAAGAGCTACATTTGGATGATTTGTTGGATGCATTAGGAATCTAATGGAGATATGTGGATGACCAATATAAGACATTTCGTTATTTATATGCTAAAAGTTATCATATTATATTTTGATGAATGTCTACTAAAAAAATCTATGGTCACAGTAGAAATATACCAATAAAGCATAATTAGTTTACTTGAGAGCTAAGACATTTAGAGATCTAAAAAAACTTGTGCAATCATAATTGAACGGACTATAAATCATGTTTGAGATCACATTTTTATAAATCAACATAAGGATCTGAATTGTATGAAAACCATAGTCATGAAAGGTAATTATGGATTAATTAATTCTCTTAGAGAATTGGGTAGTCATGATGGCTTGCTAGGGGTTAATCTTGATTTATATATCAAGAGATAAAAAAAGTATTTTTTATCCTCTTGATACATTATCAGCATATCTTGGAGCCTATTAAGTCACATGTATAAGTTTAAAAATTCACACGATAAAAAAAACAAAGGTTTTTGGAAAAAATTTTCTATTTTAAAAAAGTTTCCAATTTAGAAAATTAGTTTTCTCAAATAATTGGAAATCAGCTTTTTTCTTTTAGAAATTAGTTTCAAATTTGGAATTTAGTTACCTAAAATAGCAATCAGTTTCCTAATTTAGGTTTAAAGGTAATTTAAAAAATTATTTCCTTATGTCGGCCACTACGAAAATATTTGACATAGTTTATTTAGATAATCCAAATTAATTGATAATTATTTAAGCCAAGAGAGTTTGGGCTAATAGGTTAATTAAAAAGCTTGCGAGATGTTCTTGGTGGATGAATAATCTTGAGCATTAAAGGATAAGGCTCGGGGTTTAAAAGGATAAGGTTGGATAAGTCCATATAAGCAACAACTCTTTTCCTAATAAGGAGTTGTTGCCACTCTTATAAATAGAGGAATGAGAGAGAGAGAGAGAGAGAGAGAGAGAGAGAGAGAGAGAGGAGGTAAGATAATAATAAAAAAAAAGTGCCTCTCTCCCAATAAGAAAAAATGCCACCCTTCCATTAAGAAAAAATTGCCACCCTCTCTTTCTCTATTGATTTGTGAAAAAATCCTTAGATAGTTCTTAAGAGAAAAATTTACTTTGCGAAAAAAGTTGGAGCTAGCACACTATGATTTTTTTTGCTTCTTATGTGAGTGTTTGTACTTGTATAGATAAGTGTTTGGATCTGTATAGATAAGCAATAGATGATGGACACTTAGATGGTTCCTTCCATAATGTTTGAATTATGTGCTACAAGAGGTAATCACTAATTATTATTATCTTGTTATTTTTATATGATAAGTTGATTCAACAACCAATCTTAGAAACTTTATATGGAGAAAAACAAAATTTTTTGTTTATTTTGCACCTTTATAGGATGTATGATCCTTCACATGACCTATTATCAACAAAAAGCTGAGTTTCTAAAGATAGATGACCTTTTATTAGCATGAGTAGCGAGTCCTTAATAAATTCACTCATACATGTGGGAAGCCATCGATGACTTTGAGTCATGAATTTGAAAAGCTACCGATAACTTCATCACACAAATAGAAAGTTACCGGTAACTTCAATTTTACTCGAGCAAAAAGCGGATAACTAGCTTAAAAGCCTCAAACGATTTCATCACATTAGTGAGAAGCCCTCGATGACTTTATTGCAAATAAGTAGATAATAAATAAAATAATCTCAAAACTATTAGTGGCTTCATCACATAAATGGAAAGATACCGATGGCTTTATTTTGAGAAAACAAAAAAAATAGATAAGATTGGTTTGAGGACCACTAGCAGACTTCATCTCATAAGTAGAAAGCTACCAGGTAGCTTCATTTCGATAAAACAAGAACATGTAAAATTATTCTGAAACCAACGACAACTTCGTCACATAAGTAGAAAGTCACCGATAGCTTATTTTCGGCATTGTAATTAGGCATGGTAAGTCAACCAAACCATAAAAACAAGCATAAATTTTGCATTAAGCACATAGGTGTAAAAATTAAAAAAATAGGGTAGTTTGTCCATAAGGGCCATTACGGTAATATTTACTTCAACCATATTTAAAATATGAATATTTAAATGAAATGTGATAGTTTCATTCATATTTTTAAGTAGTCCAACCATTTTTATTCCCATTTTAAGGAGTGTAGTGGTTTTAGAGTTTTTACCCAAAACATTACATAGTATAGATGTTTGATTTGAAGCTCGGTTCTACTCTCTTCATTCCTAATGATATCTTATTATTCGAGTTAGTCGAGAAAGGAGAGTAGCTACCCGTTGTCAAAATTTTATACGAGTCATATCAAAGTGACCAAAAGTCTCTCCAACGTCAATGCAAATGGCCAAGGTTGCTACTGCTACCAAAGTTATTGTAAATTTTCAAAATCTCTATAAGTTGATAAATTTGGCAATAAATTTATTGCTGTATTTTTCCTATAAAAAAATCAATATAAATGTATTATACAATATCATGTTGTTCCTATCAAACATAATCCAACAAGAACTTTTGTTTTTTGTGTTCTTTTTTTAGGTGAATAAAGAGGAGTAGAAGCCATAGGCTATGGCTAAGCCTTGGCTAGCTTGTTGGTGTCATATGAGAGTCTGTATCGATATGCAGTTAGAGCTACTATATGAGTATAGGTGTGTAAAAGATTGTTGCTTGCATGGGCGTGAGGCCTATTAGGGGCTGCTCGCTGCATAAGGGTGTGGTAGTGTTAGTTAGGTAGTAGGTTACAAGGGAGGGATGTTTGTACATGTGTGGTCGATGGCTTGTTTGCTCGAGTGTAAGGTCTGTTTTGGTTAGGCAATAGACTTTGGAGGAAGGTTGTTTTTATGTATGAAACTAGCGGCTTGTTTTCTTAGGCATGAGGTTATGTTTGGATGCACGAGGGATTGTTACTTGGGCGAGCGAGGATCGAAGCTTGGGTGTCTGCTACATAGGGAGGCCTGCCGAGTGGGCATGCAATTGGGTATGAATATGAGGTGGTGAAGCTATGTAACTAGCCACACACATGAGGGGAAAAAGTTAGTGGGGCTATGCTATGTGCATAAGAAAAAGAGGTTGGGCATGTAGCTAGCCGCGTGAGGAGCTACTACGTGGGTATATAGTTGCAAGCGTGAGTGAGGACTAGTTGGGTGCGAATGTAAAGGGGTGAAGCTAGCCATGCACACGAAGAGAAAAAAATTAATGAGGCTCCGTTGTGTGTGTAAGAAAGAAAGCTTGGGCGTCTTGTGAGCCATGTGAGGAGATACTACATGGGTATACAATTAGGAACATGAGTGAGGACTAGAGCTTGGGTGTCGTATGAGAGGCTGTGAGGAGGAGTCGCTATTTGGGGGAGAAGCTAGAGCTTGGGTGTTGTACGAGAGCTATGGAGAGGAGCTACTCGTATAAAGGAGAAGCTAAAGCTTGGGTGTTCGACTGTAGGGTTTAGGGTAGTACTCGTAAGGAGGTGTGTTGGTGAGGGAAAGGTTACGGAGCAAAGGTTATAAGGAGAAGGCGATGAAAGGGTCTGTGGTGGTTTGTAAGGAGGGGGATGTTATAGAGGGGATTCAAGTGAGAGAGTTGGAGTTTTTATTGTAGTAGAGGGAGAGAGGCGAGTTGGATGCATAATGTGATTCGAATATTTCATTATACCAAAGAAATACAAGGCTTTTATAGTTTTTTTTTTTTTTTGGAAAAAAATCAGATTTGGTCTTTGATTCTCCATAATCCATAATTTATAATTTAAGTTTGATTTTGGTTTTTATTTCAATGAGACTCTTAAATTTCCATTAGTTGGGAATTTTCTTTTTAATTTCCCCTAATTATACCCTTTTTAAATTTAAATAAGGAACTAAAGTCTTGAATTTTTTTTTTTTGATTGAGCCCTCCATTATTTTTTTTATTTTCAAAATTTTTATTTTTTAATTAGCCCCTTCCTAAAATTAATAAAAAATAATTATTTCAATCAATTTGATTGTTTTGAAATTTTTATATTTTATTTTTATACACTTGGCATTTTGTTTTGTTTTATCTTTTTTGGTAGTTTTATGATAAAAATATAAAGTAAAATAAGAGCATAAATTAGGAGCTAATAGTTGCTCCCTCTTTAGAATGCTTTCGTTACGAGGTCATTGTAAGTCTATTCTTTGACTTTGTGTAGAAATCTTTGTAGAGAGACAAAAATTGAAATGAAAACATATAGTGCAAACAATGAGTAAACATAAAAAGAAAATATAATCATTGAATTTAGGTGACAACTGATCATTCATCAAGACGCGATCAACCATTAATTTGGAAGGTGTGACGGACCATTCTAACCTCACAGGATGTGATAAATCACTACGACTTTGGCTGGACGTGACAAACTACTCTAACCCCGTTAGGTGTGACATATCACTTTTACTTTGCAAGATGTGACAAACCACTCTAACTTTGTAAGATGTGATAGACCACTCGATCTTGTAGGATGTGACAAGCCACTTCGACTTGAAGGGATGTGATAGACCATCTTAATTTTGCTACACTTGGCAAATCGCTCCGATTTGGTAAGAGGTGATAGACCATTTTAACTTTACTTGGTGTGACGAGTCCATTCTAACTTTGCAAGATATAACAAACAACTCTAACCTTACTTGGATGTGACGGACCACTCGACTTTGCAAGACGTGATAGACCATTCCGACCTTATAGGATGTGACTTACCACTTCAACTTAGAGGGACATGATAGCCCATGTTGACTCTACTACATTTGGTAGATCGTTCGATTTGGTAGGATGTGATAGACCACTTTGACTTTACTAGGATGACATACCACTCTAGCTTGATAAGACATAACATACAACTCTAACTTTGCAAGATGAGAAAAACCACTCGACTTTACAAGACATGACAGATCACTCTAACTTTGTAGAATGTGACAAACTATGTTGATTTGGTAAGACATGATAGACCGTGTTGATTTGGCAAGATATGACTGACCATTCTAACCTACATTGTTATGATAGACCATGTTGATTTTAAATGACATGACAGGCCTACTTTTTGACAAGGTATGATTGACCATTTTGGTTTTTACTTTGCATAGATAGCCTTAGAGAAGATATGAACTACAACAAATATTTTTAGGCTTATTGCTTCGGATGATTGATCTTCTATGGGTAAGATGGTTCTATGGAATTAAAAAGGTTCTATTTTATATGCATTTCGGCTTATAAATTGTATTTTTCATTATTAGAAGTATAAGTCCCGATCTGTTTGAACCACATTACGTCATGGTTATTGATTAACCTAGAAAAATATCAAGCAAGGAAATTTCTAGGAACTTACCTAAATTAATGCAACCAAAATCCACGCTTCCATGAAGCTTCATTAGGTCAAGAAATTAGCTCTAAATAAGGAAATGATTAACCAAGCTAAGTTTGATGAAAATTAGGCAAATTATATCTAAAAGATGCAAGATTGTTGGCATCATCATTTAAAGACAACATATTTACGTAGATATTTTATTCTTTTTTCTACCTTTAAGATCTCTAGTACCGACGATGGTTTATACCGAGTGATAGAATTCAACACAACCATTGATGTTCGGGATTAAGAAGAACTTATGAATTAAAAGGTTTCATATCAACTCTCCTAGTATCCATCGAGTTAAATAGTCTAGACATGGAAATCTTCAAGCTTGATTCCTCTCTTTCGTACTCTATATTATCAAGTGACACCATGTTTATTCTTTCCGCTCCAAGTATGATTCGATAATAGATTCGAGTTTACCTTTTGAGAACTAGGTGTGGCTTTAAATGTAATCCATCTTTGGTCAATTTTCAACTTAACTCTCTTCTGAAGTCGACATAATTTTCAATATTATGCCTAACAATCCCACTATGGTACTCATATGTCTCATTTACCCTATCCCATCTTAGATACAATGGTTGCAATGGAGGTATGTATATTGAAGTCACCTAACCGACGATCACTAGGTGCTTGAATAAGTCCTCTAAGGAAATGAGGAGCGATGGCTAGATGTTTCTATATTTTACTTACCTAGTATTCCTCTAATCATTTTAGTTGAATGAGGCTAACTAGTTATTGAACTATCTAAATGCCGATGAATTTCTAGGAATAGTCAACACTTGAGGTTATGCAAGGGTTGGAGACTAGGTTGTGAAACCTATAACATTGATGGGTATGACACATTAGTGTTATGAATTGAGGAACATGATTGGGCATATTACCTTATGGTTCAAATTTATTATTGGTCATACACGGAGTTTTCCAACGACCCCTTGGATAAAAGACTAGTGCCTTAACTTGATGCATACCTATATCTTTTCTTTTCTAAAGCTTACTCCTCTTATAGCTTAACTCAACAAAATTAGCCACTCTACCCATCTTAATGGCTACTCGATATAATTAGCCATGTACACAATCTCAATAAAATTGTTACATCCATTGCTCAACAAATAGTCATAATAGGTGGCTTAAAGGTGTTTATAAAAGGTATGACTAACTCCTTCTCTAATAATGATGGTTGAATTCTTGAAGTAATTTCTCACCACCTTTGAGCATACTCTTTAACGATCTCTCTAATGACCTTTTTCATTGCATATATGCTTGGATCTATCTAGGGTTATCTCTAGATTGAATTTGTACTACCTCATAAAAGCCTCAACCAGATCTCTCTACTTTCTAATCTTGGCCTGGTTTAAGTTGATAAACCAAGTAAGAACATATCCTTCTACACTTTTGAGGAAAAAATGAATCAATACGGACTCATTGGCTATTTCGACCATTTTCTTCAAGTATACCCTTAGGTGAGTCGTCGAGCATTGGTTGCCAATATACTTAGGAAACTTAGACGAGTTTTAATTTTTTTGGGATCATAACATTTGGCATTAAACATTTGTCTATTATTAGGAGAAGATCATATATGTTTCCACCCTCAATGGCTTAGATCGCTCTTCGATGGTAGTGAATTTTTCTCGCTTTGAGTTTAGTAAACATATTCTCTTTCCCATGATCATCAAACATTAGATCAATGGTGAAAGCCATTTGAGTTTGAAATATGTGTGATTATGGTAGAGCAATAGTTTTTGGAGGGGCCAGTTCGGACATATCCCTTCGCATCGATGTATGGGTCGAGTTGATAGTAGTGGTGTTCTTTTGTTAAGGCATGAAGAATGGAGCTATTTGAATTGCTCATTAGGAAGTAGGTAAGGGGATGGTGAATAGTGCTTTAAGGGCGATAGTAGATGACTGGGCTACATCGGGTTTAGTAGGTAGCTTGACACAAACCCATGCTTGTAGGCTCTATTTGAGTAGACTAGTAAGCCTTGTGACTTCTTCCTTCAATACTTCTATCTCTTGCAATTTCTTTTGCTCTAGTTGAGCTTTTTCCTCATTCTCCATCTTTACTCTCGGTTTGGTCTTGTAAATTACTAAAAGAAGTGGGGTGTTACCAATAAAACGTTTATTTTTGCATAGATAAAAAATGAAATGCAGCACATAAATAATATTCAAGATTGGATGTGGAGTAGTTATCTATGAGGGGTGATAAAAGAGCTCATTTTTTTAATGTTCTTTTGCTAGGAAAACTGCTTGTGGTTGGTTTAATGATGTGTTTATTCACATTACTAACCATCGATTTCCTTTTTCCATTAAGTTTTAAAGTAACCATCCAACTTCTCAAATTCTTAAGTAGAGTCACTTGATTAGAAAATACAAGTCAATATCATTTATCAATATGATCGTTAAATAGGGTTGGCTTGCCTAACTTATCGGATGAGATTTCAATAAGTATAATACATGATATAGAAAAATGCTAAAACTTTCATTAACTGAATATTCAAAATGATGAGAATGAAGCCATATATAATGAAAGATGAAATATAACCAAAAAGAGGGAACTACATGGTCGCTCAATCGGACTTCAAAGATCTTACCTCATTTAACCATTTTAAACAATAGGTAATCATATCTCCTCGGGTAGTTGTTCATGGTTTCATGATAGTCTTTCACTCTATGTTAACCGATGGTTAGACTCGACTCTTGAAGAGCTATAACTTCATTGAAGACCTCTTTCACTCGATTATCTAGAACAGCTAAGTGTTGGCCTTACTTGAAATTGACTTGAGCCAAGTTGTTATGTATGGTGGCCCAAGTACGAGGATAACTTAAGTAGTTCCCCTTCCAAATATAGGTTTTGTTTCTTAAGTACTGTGATTTGGCATTGAGCCTCTAATATTTGTTCCGTTAACCTTTGATATGACATTTGGCATCTATAGATATTTTCCACTTGACATTATCTTCTTTATGCTTCTATACTTCGCTCTTAGACTTTCTAACTCATGCTCAAGTTGCTTATTTTGCTATTGTAGCTTATCAAACTAAGCACATTTGGAGTCCAATTCTAGTTAACCTTGATAGCAGATTGGTTTCCAATATTCCTCCTTAACAACTATGCTTTGTTAGGTTTCTTAATCTTACTCCAAATGTAGCATCTTTTCTTTATCTTTCTCTCTCTTTCTTTTTTCCTCGACTAAGTCACTAACTAGTTTTAAATTCTCCATTTTGAGCAACTCTATTTTTCTCGTTAAGATCATGGTAGCCTAAAGGAATCAATTCTAAAGGGTCATCTATTTTTTTATTTTTTCTCATATATTGCTAGATGAGACATTTGGAATTTATGGAGAGAATGGTTTGCTTCCTTGGACAACCGACCAGTCTTAGCATTCAATGGTTCAAAAATATTTTTGATCCTTGACTAGCTTGATGATCGTATATCAAAACTTGTCTATCTTAACCTTGGTTTGTTTGATGACCTAAGTCTTTTACCCTTACATCTTGCCACAACAAATAACCCTTAGTAGTGACTATCTCACAACTATCTATTTTACCATTCACCATGCATGTGCTAACCGGTCTTCAATGATACGACTTAAAAAAGTCAAAAAAGCCTTTTTTTCAAATCCCTTCGAAGTTGACCAAACCAACCATTCTCAAAATGCATTGCTTATAGCTAAGTTGCCTAGACACCATGCTGGGAGAATAACTAACATATCCTACTGATCCAACCAAAGGGACCTAAGAAAAAGTTTTATAATAAGCCAAATATGATGCTTGATTCATCCAAACGACCATATAGAGGAATTATACATTTGGCGAGTGTCAAGTAGCATGGCACTTCATTCTCGTTTGGTATGCTTCTTCCATGGTATGGTTGTAAACTTTTTAGTAACTCCTAATCTTTCCAACGGATAGAATCGAAGCTTGATCTATGTACTTTCCTATGACTAACCATCCATATGCACGGTTATTGCATATAACATCTCATCCTTCATTTACCGGATCTTTGATAGTGATTCAATGATAGGATGGTCTTATTTAAAATTACAATAGTGGGATTAACTAAGTTCTATTCTATCTTAATGAAAACATTTACAACATCAAGACTAATCAATCTAGTAGAGGGTAGAAATAAAATTAAATCGAAGATACATAAAGCTAAGACTCAAAATTTCTTTAAACTAGTCATGGGCTCTCTTAAGTTTTGTTTGAATATGCCTAATAAGATTTCATGATGCCATCTCTTATTAGCACCTTTGGCTCATGCTTGACTTAGACTTACACCTAGCCATGTTTTGACCTTATCATTCACTTCTTTGAGTCGATAGTAGAGATAGGCTTGATATGAAGGGCTCTACATTTGTAGCAATGGATGGTGCTCTTCTATTATACGAGTCATAGTTATGTTTTCTATGATTAAACATCGATATGAGGGGTCTCATAGAGAGATGAGAGCCCTCAACATAGGCTTCTAAATTGATATCTTTATTAATACAACAAAGTTTCCATATTTGTACTTGAACACCTATTTATCATCAATAATCAAGAGCTCTCAACATTCAAAGAGTTTATTGGTGTCATTAATCATTGATCGTAGTTTGGTTATCAAGCGATGGTTACTTTGAAATCCTTCTTGAAGCAGTCTCCTCTACTTGCTGAAGGGTTTTGAATTTTGTTTGGAAGATTGATAGTAGCTTAAACTCGTATCCGAGCTCTTTTTTCACCCATCTTAAAACATCGTGACCAAATTATTTTAGTCAAGGTTTCTAACATGTCCGACTTTCCTAGTGTATTTAAACAAGGAGATATCGTCTTAGAGTCCAATTCTAGCCATTTATGAGTGGATAAGCTCTATCTAGGTCTCAAAAGGGTACCTTTTAGACTTGTGAGTGTTTAGTAAAATCACTAGGACTATCTACAATGATATTAGAAATCATAAAAAATCATTGATTATTCATCACCAATAGCGAGTTAGCTAGAAGGCTTGAGGTTTCATGAGTGTTTACCGGAGCGAAACCCATCGAGGCACCAAGTACTAACTATCTAGATCTTGAGGCAAATGTAAATGATAGTTATAGTTATGTAGTGTAGTGTGTGGGGCCCGAATCAATATCCGATCTAAAAAATATGAAATAAAAGGTTAGAAATTAAACAACTAAAGTTACGGGAAAAAATAACACAAACAACACACATATATATACACGGACATGTTTTCATAACACAAAAGCGAGTTAGAAAATTAAATAACAATCACTCAATAAAAATAAATAAGCATAGAAGCAAAATAAAAATAGAGATTTATGAACATAGGAATTCAAAGCTTGATCAGTAGCGGACTCTAATAGAGTCAACATTATGTCATCGTCGACCACTATGAGGGGGAATAAAGAGTCTCCACCTAGCTAATTAAGGAGAACTAAGAAATCCTAAATATACTAGTCTATATAGATATCTAGGTAAATGATCACTATCCTATCCTATCTAAGATAGGCAACATTTTTGCCTATCAATATAAAAAATCTAATTTTTACTTTATTATACTTTTATGCCTATTAAAATGAGTTTATTTTGTTAAAATATAAAATAGGATAGTTTGGAGTTTTGGATATAAAACAAGATAGTTTTAGGGTTTGGATATAGAACATGGTAGTTTTGGAGTTCGGATATAAAATAGAATAGTTTAGGGATTCGAGGCTAGTATAAGGTTAATACCCCTACTCAATGGGGAAAGGTGGGAGGAAGTTGGAATTTCGACTAGTCTTTAGTGAACATGACCTATTATCAACAAATATGTGAGTTTTTAAAGATAGATAGCCTTTTATTAGTACGAGTAGTGAGTTTTTGATGACTTCTCTCATAAAAGTGGAAAACTACTAACGACTTCGAGTAATGAATTTAGGAAGCTACCGACAACTTTATTACACAAGTGTGAACTTATCAATAGCTTTAATTTTTCTCAAGCAATGAGTTAATAACTAGTTTAGAAGCCACCGATGACTTTATCACATAAGTGAGAAACGCTCGACAACCTCATTTCGGACAAGTAGGCAATAAATAAAATAATCTTGAAATCACTAGTAGCTTTGTCACATAACCGAAAAGCTACCGATAGAGTCATTTTGAGAAAAAGCAAAAACAAATAAGATTGGTTTGAGGGCCACTATTGGCTTCATCATATAAGTGAAAACTCACCGATGGGTTCGTGATATAAGTCGAAACTCATCGACGACTTTGTTTCAATAAAATAAAAAACAAGTAAAATTATTTTGAAACCAATGATGACTTCATCACATAAAGGGGAAGTCATTGATGGCTTCATTTTAGCATTGTAATCGAGGCACGATAAGTCAACCAAACTACAAAAACAAGCATAAATTTTGCATTAAGCACATGTGTAAAAAAGGAAAAATAGGGTAGTTTATCTTTAATGGCCATTACAACAATATTCACTTCAATCATATTTAAATCATGAATATTTAAACAAAATATGACAATTTCATTTATATTTTTAAGTAGTCTAGTCATTTTTTATTCCCATTTTTAAGGATTTAGTGGTTTTAGAGTTTACCCAAAATTTTTTGTAATTTAAATGTTTGAAGGTCGGTTCTACTCTTTTCATCCTTAATGATAATTGATGATTTAGTTAGTCGGGAAAGGAGAGTAGTTGTTTATTGTCAAAATATTATATGAATCTCATCAAACCGACCAAAATTCTCTCTAAAGTAAGTGCAAATGGCCAAGGTTGCTATTCGTCGTTAAAGTTACTATAAATTTTCAAAATCCTAGTAATTTGGTAGATTTGGCAACAAAGGTTCTGTTGGTTTTTCTTATCCAAAAATTAATATAAATATAGTCTACAACATCAAGTTTTTCTAGTCAAACATAATCCAATAGGAAAATTTTGTTTCTTTATGTTCTTTTTTAAGGGACTGAAGAAGAGCGAAGTCGAGGCTATGGCAAAACCTTAGTTGGCTCGTTAGTATTGTATGGAAGCTATCCGGGCATGTAATTGGAGCTATTATGTGGATGTTGGTGCAATAAGGACTACTACTACCAAGGCGTGAGGCCTGCTAGGGTTACTATTGCATGGGCATGTAGGGCATTAAGGCTATGGAGGAAGGGATACTTTTGTATGTGTGGTCGATAGCTTATTTGCTCGGGCATGGGGTTATGTTGGTTGGGTAGTAGCTATGGAGGGAGGCTATTTTTGCATGTGAAGTTGGTGGCTTATTTGATTAGGTGAGGAGTTGTGTCTAGGTGTATAAGGGGTCGCTACATAGAGTACGGCTAGGTGCATGAACGAGGGATGGAGCTTAGATGTCTATTGTGTAGATAGGCTCTATTTTATGGGTATGTAGCTGGGCACATATGTGAGGGGTGTTTCTATGCAACTAGTTATGCATGCGAAGAAAAGAAGTCGATGGGGCATGTCCCATGTATATGAGGAGGAGTGGTTGGACGTACAGTGGTCGTACGAGGAGCTACCGAATGGGCATGCATCTAGGTACGTGAGTGAGGATTAAAGCTTTGATGTTACGCAAGAGTCGCTATATGGGGGAGAAGCTGGAGCTTGGGTGTTGTGTAAGAGTTACAAGGAGGAGCTACTGTTTAGAGGAAAAGTCGAAGCTTGGGTATATAGCTATGCGGTTCGGGTTAGTGTTGGTAAGGGAGAGGTTACAAGTGAGAGTTCAAAAGAGGAGGCGATAGAGGGGTTGTAGTGGTTTATAAGGAGAAAGGCTGCAGGTAAGGGAGAGGAAGGTGAAAGTCGGAGGTTTTTACTGTAGTTGAACGAGAGAGATGGCTAGATGCTTAAGGTTATCATGAATAATTTGTTAACCAAAAAAATGGAAGGCTTTTATAGGTATTTTATAGGTTTTTTGATAAAAATTCAATTTGGTTATTGATTCTCCACAATCCATCAATTTAAGTTTGATTTTTGTTTTTGTTTCGATGGGAACCTTAAATTTTAATTAATTAGGGTTTTTATTTTTGATTTTTTCCAATTATGCCCCTCTTTAATTTAAATACGGAACTTAAGCCTTTTTTAATTAGGCCCTCAATTTTTTTTCTAAACTTTTTTTTTTTAATTAGCCCCTTCCTAAAATTAATTTAAACTAATTGCTTTAATCGATTTGATTTTTTTATTTTTTATATTTTATTTTTATACTCATGGTATTTTGTTTTGTTTTATCATTTTTTTGGCGTTTTTGCAATAAAAATAAAAAATATAATAGGAGCAAAAATTAGTTGATAACAAGTGTCTATGTCTCCTATTACTTACCTAAAAGTATTGTCATAAGCCCTTACCATCATGTTACTTGGGCATTTATAGGAAGCATCCACCAACAAATGATTTAGGATATGTAAAGGAAAAACATTTAGGGCTAAATTGTTATCAATTAAAACCTTAGCAATCAAATGATCCTTACACTTGACCGTGATATGCAATGGTTTGTTATGACCAGGTACCTTTTAGACCCGGTTTGTCTTTAGAAAATGACGGATAATTAGTAGCTTAGATTCTTCCCACCAAATTTTCTATGCTACCTTCGAGAGATGTATGCTTCATTCAACACTTTTTCTAATACTTATTAGTGTTGTTTAGAAATTAGAGTAAGTGAAAGTAGAGAGCTCTAGCAAGCATCTTCTTTAATTGGTCTACCATATTATAATCATACTTTTTCATCACTTTCAAGAATTCAACGGCTTCATCATCATCCATTGGTCCGTTTACGTCTCTTACTTTGGCAAGATCTAGAACTTTTTTACCTTTCGCCTTTCTCGATATTTCTAACTCTTTTGGCATAAAGCGTCTCCTAGTTTGAGTAAGGCCAGCAATATCGATCCTAGAAGATAAGTTCATTATTGGATACATATGACCTGCTACATTATATGTTGGAGCTAAATGGTTCTTCGACATTGAGATAATCATTTTTTGGGGCTCGTTGCTTGTTAGTTGATATCTGCATACCTTAGTATCGTTCATTTCTTATAGAGAGAGCATCCCTACAATTAGTTCTCATTAACTTTTCTTAACTCACGGGGTTCTTAAAATAATCATGGTTTCCACCTCATTATGAAACTTCTTATAGTCATCGATATCATATCCTTGCCTTTGATGGTATCGATACTATTAACTCTCATCACATCCTTCTAGATTATTGATAAGTTTTTTTAAGATAAATTATTTATGATAGTATTGAGCGGAGCTTATCCATAGACACCTTAACATATTTTCTTCTATCAAACCCGACCTTCTTAAAACTTATTTTGCTTACCTCTCCTCTTCAAGCAATATGGTTTGAGAGAGGATTAGTATTGATGTTTAGGGTACTTGGGTCATCAAAACTTAGCCGTCCATACTTGATGAGAATCTGTAGTTTTTTTTTTAAAGCTAAATAATCTTCTATAGAATATCATGTGATGCTTCCGTGATATTCACATCGTTCATCTTTCTTATGTCATAAAGGGTATAGAGGTCTAAATGGTTCTGTTAGAATTAAGGTCACTTGTCTTATATTGATCATGTGCTTAGAACAACTCCCTTAAAAGAAAAAGAGAAGAGGTAGGGTTTAGAAGTCTTCTATAGTGTATTGGTTACTATGGTTAGATTAGTTATGTGGTGATTGGTTGTTAAAATTCGGAGGACTATAGAACGGTATGATCGAATGAGGGAACTAATTATTTTGGTAAGCTAAGGTTATTGGGTAGTATTGATGTGGTGGGTTTGGTGGGTATGGTTAATATGTTTGGTTTGATTTATGTGATCGTGTTTGGGTGGTAGAGAAGGTAGTAACTATTAAAGCTATTTGATGGAATGGTTAGGAATAAGGTTATGGTTAGATAAGGTAGTGGCTTTAATCGGTATATCTATTTTGGTTATTCTAATGGTTTTTTGGTTGGTGAGTTTTCACTTGATGGACTTTTCCCTCTCTTCCCTTGATGCCTACATCGATTTTCTTCTCTCGTTCCTTTAAAGATCTTCCCTAATTTGATTGCTAACTCAACTCACTCAATAATGATCATAATGTCGGTAAAATTCAAAAAGGAATTATCAATCAAATATTCAAAGCTAGGTGACTTAAATGTGTTAGAGAATATTGAGAATAGTTTTGACTCGGGAAGAGGTGGATGAATTTGAATTACTACTTCACACCACCTTTGTGTATGTTCTTTGACTATCTCATTTGGTCCCTTCTCCATGTCTTGTAGATTAAAAAAATTTGAGGCTACCTCTATATTAAACTTTTACTACTTGATAAAAACATCGACTGTCTTTTCATTTTCTAATCTTAGCTCTCTTAAGCCTTCTATATGAATTTAGTGCTGATCCTCCCAAACTTTCATAAAAGAAGTATATTGATAGCTTTTCATCATATACTATTCCAACCATCTTATTATAGTAAACCCTTAGGTGGGTTATAAGATGTTGAGTGTCGATGTATTTAATGAATTTTGGTACTTTGAATTTCTTCGAATTACCACGTCGGGCATATCTCCATAGCTTTTACAAGGTCGTAAATGTTGACCCTTTAGATAGCCCTGCGGTGTTCCTCAATGGTAGATAGTTATCTATGTTTAATCTCTTTGTTACCTTGTACTTGGTAGTTTCTTCACTAGTAAGGTCTACGGTAGGTACACCAAACATCTATAGAACTCATGGATCCATAACGAAAGCAAACTATATAGTAGGATAAGAAGTCTTGATATGGAATATTATTGCCCTTGTGTTTTTGTGTGGTGTAGTGGGTGTTTTAGGCTACAATTAGGCATCTCATTATGAGCATGTCCTTGGTTCGAACCATTTCCCCCATTCGGAGAATTTTCATGGAGGTCGGTCAAACAGGTGATGTCTCATTTTATAGATTCAAGCTCCTATTGGTCAACTTGTTCCAACAATACTTTTTCTTGATTTTCCATTTATCGATATTTGAGTCGGGTATGGTGGATGTTAAAAGAGAGTTAAGCTTTGACGAAGCGATTTATATTTCGAGTTTTAGTAAAAAAAAACTCAAAGAGATATGTACAATGAATATATAATATATACATATATGATGTGAACTAAATTGAATACATTGCTTTATCGATTGAACACTAAATCATGATAAAGTTTGTATCGAAGATTGGCCGACTTAGATTTAATACTCATTGAGGGTTCAACCTCATAGACATTTGAGTAATTCAAGAGACATATCTATCCCATTTTGGTCATGAGTGAATCTTTTGATATGTTGAAAAGATTTAAGCCATGGTAAACAATATTGAAAAAATCTCAAATTTAAACTTCTAGCACATTCTGAATGTGACTTAAAAAAAAAATTTTATTAAAGAAAAATGAAGTATAACTTGTCTCCTATTGCATAGACTCGAAAATAATTAAGCATAGCTATTACATCAACTAAAGTTTGGACTTTTAGCACTTTCTAACTATGACCTATAGCCATTTTTAAAAATAATAAAAAATTATAATCATGAAAACCCTTACTTCATGGAGATTCTTATTTTATATTTTGTCATAAACTTAAACTCTCATAAAAAGTAGCTCCAATTATAAGCTTTACGAGCTCGTCGTAAAAAAGCTAGACTTTCTCATTAGTAGGATGTATCTTGTCAACTAGGTGCTTGATGGTAGACCTTATCCGTATGGTGTAATTTTTGACATTTTGAGCTCGTAGGCGATAATCCATGATTCTAGACCCTCACTCGGCCACTTCTTTTTTCAAAATGTCTTTTTCCTTCATCATAGTTTTGGTGGTTAGATCATACTCTTTCTAAGACATAGCTAATCTTTCTTGGTTAACCTTATCCCTCCTCTTAAATTCCTCCACGTGAGTATTCGGATGATGTATTATTTCAACTTGGTTTGTCATCCGCTCTCGAGTGGAATCTTTGAATTCCTCAAGATTAACCCATTTATTCATAAGCTTATCAATCTCTGCTTCAAGTCCTATCTTCTTGTCATTAAGACTAGCATGTTCCTTAATAAATGAAGTTATGAGATTGGTTGTGCTATCGTACTTCATATTCGGTGATTGATGGTCCGCTCGTAACTACCTTATAACTCCTTTAGTTTGTTAAAGCCGAGGCTTAAAGCTCTTTTTTCTACTTCTAAGGCATCCATCATATGGTCCTTAGCCTTAAGATTTTCTTTTATCTTTCTCTTCTCTTCTTCAATTCTTTAATCTAGGAGTTCGATTTTCATTATAAAGCTCATGTTGAGTGTTCACCTTCTAGTGGACATCATTCATTATTTCATTCATTAATCATGATAAACCCTCAAATGGAGAAACTTAGTATCCTTTTTCTCTAGCTTATTTCCATTTTGGGTAACTAGGTGAAGTCTTTCCATCCATTCTTCTTGCTAGGGTGATGATCCCTTTGTTCTTTCAAGTGGTCTCGGCCTCTTCTAAGAATTTTTAGAAACTTTGAGGTTTTCATGACACTCAACCAATGCGGTAGTCCGCAAGATGAACTATTCAAAACTTAAATGTCTCGAAACATATTTAATCGGTAGCTAATATAACATCTAGCTTTGATTAGTGGTACCTAGAGAAAGTTACTATAGTTGGCCAAGTAAGATCAAAAGAAGGCATATTATGCTTTCTAGTAGAATTTTATCCATTCTAAACCGAAGAACATTCCGATCTTTGTGGTCTTGCCAATCTCATTGAGTGAGTGATTAGCAAATTTTTCTAATTTAGCGTACATAAGCCATAGTGTTTGAAAAATTTTAGTAGCCTTCCTAGTCACCACATGGCTCACAATCCGTATAAATAAAAGCTAGACACGACACCTTAGATATCCATCCTTTTTTTCTTCTACGAAGTTTAATGATGAGAGTTTTTTTTTCCAGAAGCTGCAGCTATGGGATTGACCTCGAGGGACACAATACTCTTGAATACGTTTACTACCTTAAAGTTGATCACACCATTGACTAATGGTAACAACACCAAAACATATATAGCCAATGCCAAAATTCTGAGTTTGATGTTGTTATCATGATCCTATAGGTGTTTTATGAATTTTGTTTAGAGCATGTTCTAAAGCCAACCCTAACTCTAACTCGCTATTGGTTTATTTGCTTTTTTATAGTTGCGGGATCAATTCGATTAACCATGTAAAATGGGTAAGTGCTTTCTTAGGTGGACTATAGAAGTACGGTGTATTTTATGAAATGCCAACAAGGCCTCATACTATTCAAGTGTGGGTAACGGATCCATACTTTCAAAGGTGAAGCAATGGTGTTACGAGTCCTAGTATTCTATCATGGATTGGAAGCATGAGATTTGGATCTTTATCCTAAGTAGTTGAGCAATATCATCGTATGTTTTTTGAAAGAATAACTTATCTTAGAAAGTAAGCATTTCTTAGCAATGGATGAGTGGGCCTATATTAGCCATCTTATTAGCGATTCTAAACTTTTTTGGTAGATTTGACATAAAATATGAGGGTAGACAGTCTCCCTACTCAATTTAGGCCATTTCGATCTAGCATTGAAATTCTTAATAATGCTTCCTCCTCTCTCGTTATGATTTGTGTTGGTGATAACTTGTAAAAACTAGAGTAAGAATTAACATCATTTGAACATATTTTGTGTTTTAACAATTCATCCTTAATGGATAGGATCTAGCTTTTCTAAAGATAGGTAAAACTTGTCTAATCCTAAAGTCTCGTTCAAGTTTTTAGACTATCTAGGTTACCGATAAAGTAACCCAACTTCAAATCTTATGCACCAAGAGGTATAGAAAAGTCATTCCACAATTTCCTACGCATAGAGTGAGTTTTAGTCCAAACAAGAGTCGAGACGAGCATCAATAGACTTTTGTCATACTTACCTCCGAATCTCTCTATTTAAATCCTAGTAGAGTTTTAGCTCGGATCCGGACCTTTTGCAAGCTTTTTTGTGGTATGTGCAATAGGTCAAAGTAAACATATCCACCCATTTCATAAAATAAATATGTGCATAAACTAAAATGCAAAAAAAGATAAATTGCATAAAGTGAACAACTTGAAATTCAATAAGTAAATAAATATTGGAAATACAAAACTTAGATATAAATGACAAAATAAATAAAAAGGATAAACTTTGAAAAGACCAAACCTATCGCCTAACTCTTTGTCTCTAATGAGTCGTCATTCTGTCGTTACCCAATGTTTGCGGGACTCCAAAAAAAAAAACTAATGCTTTATTGTATGAAAATTTTATTTTGTTTTAGGAATACGAGTTATTTATTAATTTTAGAGTTGACACCAAGTAGTAAAGAAACTAGGAACCAAAAATGGATATTGATTTAGAGATTCTCGGGTAAGGAATTAGTTATGTCTTTAGAAATATATTAATTACCCAAAAGCATTCTTTTCTAGAAAAGATACCATGTCTCGTTTAATCACAAGGTTTATCTCCTAAACAAAATTTTATTTTTGCCAAGATTAATCCTAATCAAAATTCTAAGTTTTAGTTTTTATGCCAAACTAAGTTTTTGATTTTTATTTGTGACATCATATTAAACCAATCGTTTAATCCCTCAATTAGGAGTCTCATTGATTCAACATTGGATCTAGTTTATTTATCAACATAATCGGTATGTCGGAGAACAACCTAATTATTAAAATACGATCGATTTGGACTAAAATCTTTATATATATATATATAACTTACACACCCTAGACTCCTAACATAACTAGTCCGTTAAGATTTGAACTCTTGACCTCTTGCAAGAGACTACTACCACTAGGCAACAAACTTTTGGCATTTGGGCTAACATCAATTCCTATTAGATAAGAGACTTTGTTAATTTTTTCACTTAATATTTTAATATATTTTCTTTTCCTTTTTTTTTTTTTTGGTTTTATTTTTATATAAAATGTTCTCTCCTTTTTCCTTTATCAGTTCCTACATTTTTTTTATCATTCTCTTCTTCTTGTTTTCTTATGAGGAGTTGTTATCGGTCCCTAAAAATTAGGAGACTCGATGGTTCTTCTACTTATTAATTACCTAACTTAATTAATGACATAAATCTTAAAATTAAACATTGACTAAATAAATTAATTCAAGAAATTCAAAATATTAAATCTAAATTAGGCATAAACGAAAAAAAACTTGTATATATAAGAGAAATTTGCGGTTAATTTAAGGAAATGACTAAAAATAAGGTTATTGGGCTTTTTAAGGTCGATGCGCCCTTAGCCCATTGGGCCAAACCCATCAGCGAGGCTCGGCCACATCTTTTTCCTTTTCTCTCTTAAGCTCGAATTGGACTAAGTGCAACCTAAATTTTGTTAGACGCATGCTCGGGTCGAAGTTCATCCCTTTCGCCATTCATGCTTACTCCAAACAACCAAACCTACGCTTCACAAAACATCCTCTCCATACATTTCCAATTTTTATTGGATCAAAACACAAACCTCTTGTCTCTCTTGTTTCCTTTCCTCTCCTTCAAACCTAATCGAAAAACTCCCACTACGATCAAAATGATCTTGTTTCCTAAGCCATCTCCTTTTGAATTTTAAAGCACCACCCAAAAAACCTTCTTACCTCTCGAACTAAAATCCTAGATTCTTTACCCTTTTCCCCAACTATAAGATTGATTGACCTCTCATTTCGTCATCTAGAACCCTAATTTCTATTTTTCCCTTAGTCTCTTCTTCTTCCTCTTTGAACCGAATCCCAAGCCTTAAGTCCTTCTTCAATCAAACCTTAACCCTAAATCGAAAACCTATAATTAAATAGATTATTTCTCGATCAACCCTCTATAAAACTTGTAGACCCTTATCCCTCCTTGATCTCAAAAACCCACATCAAAACTAGGGTCATACCTCTTATCTTCGTTATTGAGATCGATCGATCTTTTCTCCTATTTCATATAAGGAGATCCCGAGCCCTTATTTTTATTCTAGAAACATCCTTTAGAGAAACCCTTAAATCTCATTACTTATATCTTTCTTTTTCTTAAAAATCCTAGAAACCACGAGGCCTATTTCAATCAAATCGTCCGGATAACCAAATCCTCAAACCCTCCCACCCAAAAGTCACTAAAGAACCTTATTTCTTTTTTCTTTTTTTGGAAAACCTAATTCAATCGATTATACACTAATTGTTCAAATAAGTTGAACCTTAAAGGGATAAATCATAGGTAATGTTTTATGATGATAGTGACTATGTCATTGTCATTGATTATTAATGAATTGGTTTAATGCATTGCATCAAAATGAGTGGCTCGAGTGAGAAGAAGGCTTATCTAGTTTGTTTGATTTAAATGAGAGCATGTGGCAGATGATGATGATGGATTTAGTTGGCATGAAAATGTATTAGAGAGTTGATGGGAGATGCCTAATTGAAGAGTACTAAATGGTAATAAACAGTTGCTACTTCAACTGGCGAAACCTAGGTTCGTTGAACCGATGGCAAGGATCCTAAACTCCTAAACTTTCTAGTGGTTTGTTTCTACTTCAATTTCTTTGTTCATTTCCTTTTCTCTCTTTTTCTTTTCAATTCTACTCTATCTATAATTTCACCTCAATTTGTCTATCCTTTTATAATTTTCTCTCAATTCCTTTTTGCTCTTTCTCTAACTTTACCTCAATTCATCCGCCCTTTCTACAATTGCCCAATCCCTATCTAAAATCCTAAATTCGACCTCTATTTATATTTAGAATCCTTCTTATCACTCTTGAGGTCAATTTCCTTAAATCCAAAAACTTCTCCCTCAACTGAATGATTTTTCGGTTTGTTGTCAATTTTAGTTTTGTATGAACAAAGCCAAAACAATTATGTTTTGTGACTACGTATTGTGTTTTACCTATTTTGGTGTTTTTTATTTGCGAGTCGGTGTAGGTGTAAGAGGATAGTCGCATAAGCTACGGGGTTAACTTGTTTTATCCCTTTAGCTATTAATGCGGATGAACAATGCTAGAGGATAGTGTAGCATAGCGCGAGCATGTCATGGTAGGATTTGAGAGCATTTGGACTATAAGTCGTTTAGACGGTCTTGAATTGGTTATGTTGTCTACACCTTATGTCAATTTAGGCCCCGAGTGGGTTTAGTTTTGCCTGAATTATACCCTCTATGTGAGTCATTATAGTCTTTGTACTTCTATTTTTTCAATTAGGTCCTTGTATCTAATAATTTGGGTCTTAGGGTTTTCAATTACTTTGATTTTCAATAATTTAATTTCGATTCTCTTTTATTCAATTAGGCTCTTTAATGTAATTGATTTTTTGCTATTTGCTGTTTTATATTTTATTTTGTATTTTTGATTTTTTTTGGGTAGTAAAATCCCAAAAAAAAAAAATGAAAATACACATAAAAAAACAAAGTAACAACAAAATAAAATAAATTAGAGATTTAGGGAGAATATTTGTGTAACACCCCCGACCTAGGACCTAAATTGATTAGGGATATTACTAGTATTGACTTACATTCGAAGTGCAATGAGTGCAAGACAAGAAGCCTCACCTCCTTATCATTCTATGTTCATGAGCAAAGGGGCGGTTCCTACATTAGGTCCTTAATGAGTATGAGATATTAAATCCACTAAAACTAACTTAGGTATAATTTTCCTTAGGTTCAATAAAACCTTCACCGATTTCATTTAACCCTTTATTAATTACTTATCCATTTGTAAAAATTTAGGGCTCAAGGAACTTTGGTCCCTAATTTATCTAGGGTATCTTCTTTCTAATTTCCTTTTTTATTCCTTAAATCATCGTTGTATTATATCTGAATTTTTATCCTTTCTAATAATTCAATCAAATATATCATCCTAGCAATATTAAGTAGCTAAACACTAACTATGAAGCATTAGCATAACATTTAAACATAAATCTAACCATGTTATTCTTATTTAAAAGAATATATTTGATTAATTTCTATACATGGAAAAATTTGCCTAAGCTATTCATATAACCAAAAATCAAGTTAAGCTAAGTGAAATTCTCATGCAATAATCCATGCAATACATGTAATGCAAGTGATGAAACTTTTATGAAATCATTTTCACACCTTTTGAAATTCATTTTTCTCTTTGGACGTGCATCTTATTGATTGTGTATATAACAAGTCCTCTCGTAAAAACATGCAATTGCAAAAAATTACAAAAGCACTAGGTACCTTCCCATAATCCTCAATATATAAAGCGTGCCTATTTCCTCAAGAGAGGGTGATCAATCATCTCCTATAAACCTTAAGAGAGGCCACCCTTTCTTTGCCATAAATACTCAAGAAAGAAAGCATTGTTCCTCCCTTATAAACCTCATGAAAGGTCAGCCTTCTTTTCTCATAAATCCTTAGGAAAGAAGGGATCGTTCCTTCCCCATAAATCCTCAACAAGGTATCAAGCCATTTCCTTTGAAAACCTTTTTTTTTCCTTTTTCCTGCATTAAATCATGAATATAAAATCCTCTTTCATAATTGTGATGTACATATGCATTTAAATAAAATACAATGCCATATTCATAAACCTTAACAGGTATAGTAATTCAATCCTCAAGAACATGTACAAACATAATAAATCAATTACTTGTTCCAAACCATAAGTATGTAAGCATAATGAAAACACTATGCATAATCAATGAACATGGAGAGGATCATATCATGGCTAATCATAATAAGCATCATAAACAATCATTTTTCATATAAAAATGACAATTTTCATACCATTTATACCTCTAAACCTCACAACAAACCTTTGCCTCACATTAACCTCTCTTGCCTTTTGTTTCTATACTTGGTCGAATTAGACCAAATGAAAGGGCAACAAGAATTTCATTCAATTAGTTTAATAAATTTTCTCTAAGACATTTTATCAAACACTATGTAGGCATTAGGTGATATAATCACCAATTTCTACATACTTAAGGTTGTTCATCTACCTTGTTTAGAGAACAAGGCCAATATTCAATCATTCAAATATCATAATTCTCACTCCATAAATACATATCCAACATCACATTATTACAATTCACTCATTACATATCATTGCTCAACATCATGTTCATCAAAACTTAATCAAACAAACTTTAAATTAATCACCAATCACAAAAAAAAAAAACATCAATTTTTTATGGTTCATGTGAGGAATTACACTTACCTCACTTAGAGTTTGGCCTTTCTTCTTCTTTTCTCCTTGGCTCTCTTCCTTCTCCTTCCTTCAAGAAATTAATTAGGATGATTGGGATTGATGGTTTAGGTGGTTGGATTGTCTTCTTCTTTAAGGCTACTTCGAAGCTTTCATAGAGTAACCCTTCCATCTTCCTCATTCTCCATATTTATAGTTAGGATTTTGCCTTACGGTTAAGCCAAGTGTGGCACACTTGGATTGATCTCATGGTGGTTCATTAAATGCCACTTTGAGTTTTCTTCTTCTTCCTCCTTTCTTCTTCTCCATCACCGACTTATCTCTCTTTTTCTCTCAAAATTGATAGATTTATCTTGCTGGAAACTCTCTCCCAAAATCCATTATTAAATTTCCTAATACATTGCACTTTACACTTTAGTCCTTAAATGTTTAATTATCTTATTTGGGTGCCCGAATTCCTTCTATTTCGAGTCCTAAAATTTTAATTTTTTTCATAAATAAGCCCTTAATCTTATCATTTCTAAATTACAAAATGGTAAGTTAAATTTCTTATCCATTATAATTAAGCACCTAGACTTTTAATTTCTTACAATTACACCCTTAGGTTTTGCAATTACGTCCCTATGGCAAAGAAAAAACATATTAATTAAAGATACAAACCTCTAATTCAAGCCTTACTCCTTCCGCTAACGTATCTCATTAATCTTACTTCGTTTCTTTTATTCCTAATTGGAGTTTAAACCTATTCACACACTTTAATAAATAGACTTTTTATTAATTAACCAAAACATCGATACATGCATTTACATTTCTATAAGGGTTTTAGGTCACGAATATTACATCCTTCCTTCCTTATAAAAAATTCCATCCTCTAAATTCTCTAACTAAATAATTAAGGATATTTTACCTTCATCTCTTCTTCTCTTTCCCATGTTGCTTTCTCTATGTTATGGTTTCTTCATAACACTTTTACAAGAGGAATTTATTTATACCTTAAACATTTTATCTTTCGATCAAGAATTTGAATAGATCCTTCCAAATAGCTTTAATTGAGCTAGAGGTCTAGTGATTCGTCTCTCAAAATATGGTCGAGTCTTTCACATACTTTCATAACCTTGACACATGAAATGCATCGTGTACTAAGGACAAACATAGAGATAGTAGCTAATCTATATACATGATCTTCAATTCTCTTTAATATTTTAAATGGTTTAATGTATCTTGGATTCAATTTTCCTTTCTCCTTGAACTCGTATTACCCCTTTCATCGATGCCACCAAGTAGGAATACCTTCTCATCGACCTTCAATTCCGAGCTTTTTTTGGAAATATATGTGTAACTCTTTTTCTTGCTTTGATCTATCTCCATCCCCAATCCGATATTCTTAATCACTTTTATTGTATGTTGGACCATTTTTAGTCATAGCAGCCTTCGCTCACCAACAACATCCCATTGTATAAGTGATTAACACCTTCGTCAACATAAGGTTTCATGTGGTGCCACACCACTACTAGCTTAGTTGCTATTATTGTAAGCATATTTTATAAGTGGTAGATATCTTTCCTATCTAGCGGACTAGTCCGAATGCGAGCTTGCAGTATATCCTATAAAATCCGATTCACCCTCTCTGTTTGTCTATTAGTCCGAGGTTGAAATATTATATTAAAATTTAGATCAGTTGCCATCACTAGGTGTAGACTCTTTTAGAATCTTGATGTAAACCATGGGTTCAATATCAAATAATCAAGACTTGAATACCATACGAGTCTCATGATCTCCTTTAAGTATAACTCTACATTAGAAGTCAACCCAAACAATAATGAAAATAAGCATAAAATAAATTTCAATACTTGAATTAAACAAACTGATTTGCATTAATGTTTAAGCACCTCAAAATCTTTGGTTTTCAAAAAGCTTCGACTACCTTCACCAAGGCAAATGAATTAGTTGCTCATAGCAGCCGTCATAGCATGAGAGAGGGAAAATAAAGTTGCCTCTACTATGAAGAATAAAGGAATGAAAAAAAGTGTTTGCCCTAGTCCGCAATGTTCCTATTTATAGGGGTTGTCTATTTCCCAAAAAGGGTACCAAATATTCGCTCCTTGTTTGGTAGGCTGGAGTTTCTTTACGGCAATTCGCAACAAATTTTGTTTCTTAGTTAAAGTCACGTTGTCCGTTTCGTTGATTTCAGCATGCCCACATTAAGTTGCAATGTGCCCATGCCTTCATGTTCTTGTGTGTCCGTGTATGCTACATCTGCGTGCCCACGATATGATTCTTACGTGCCCACGCCTCTCATGCTTTTTAGTGGTTGAATTGGTTCGATCATAAATTCTCTTTATATGATTCTTCTAACGTTATTTGTCGGTCGGTTTCACATCCTAGCACATAGAATATAAAAGCGAGTTAAGGTTTATCATTTGGACATCTCAAGCAAGTAAAATGCGGGGAATTAAGCAATCTAAACATATGTATTTTGAGCATTATCAAATCCCCCACACTTAGCTCATGCTTGCCCTCAAGCATGCAATAATCCGGACTCATCAAACCAACCTTTTGAACCCCTCATTTTGTATCACCCGGTATGTCAATACATCGAACACAAATCCTCAAAGAGTTGAACTAAAAACATGACAAAAACGAGGCAATTGCGAAAGAAACTCCATTCTTTTCAAAATCATGCATAACGAACCCCCAACCGTTAGTTTAAACTAGAAATGCAATCGAATTCATCATCCTTATCAAGAATTCACTCAAAAGCGCTCATAGTATTTATGGTGAATGTATTTGTCAACTCTCAAGTCAATGCATAGAAGAATCCTTACCATAAGCTTGCAAAGATATCTTGTCTTCACTATCAATTATTGAATCAAATGCAAAAATCAAAGGGTCTTATGATAGGGTGAAATGGGGTCGTAGTTAGGGTTTGATGGATGTTGATTTATTCTAAACAATTTAAGAATCCTACATAAATTTCACCTTTAAAATTTGATTCTTCAAGCGATATATGCTCACTTTTTTTCCTACGTTGCTAATCATAATTTATTTCTTTTATTCTTTCTTCCTTTTTCTTTCCTACTTTTTTTTTACTTGAATTAAACAAAATTGGCATAGAAGAGCATGTGCACTAGTGAACTTCAATAATCGGGATATCAACCATTTTTGGTAATTTCTTCAACAAAATCAGAATCTCACTTAATTAGACATGTGTAAAATTCTTGACTTAGGTTTCAAATAAGGTTTATGTATCAAATAAAGGGGTTGATTGGTTTATATTATGGTTATTCAATCAAGAAAAGGCTATGGCTCAAACTTGGTTCCTAGGGGTGAAAATGCGGGTAGGCTTTTAAGAGGTTTAAAATTGGTTAATCCTAGGTGCTCTTATCACCTTAATGCATTTAATCCAAAGGTGTAGTCTCAAAATGTATAGCAAGGAAAGTTCTAAAAGGATTCAACTTACAAAGACAAACGGACAATCAAGAAAGGCTCAAAAGCTCACATATGTATGTTTTGTGTGAAATCCGCACGTTTCTCATTTAAATCGATTATTGGGGGGTTGTTATAAACAAAAATATTAAGCAAAAGTGTCCATATGTTTATGCCCATTCTTATCTCATTTTTATCCAACTCAATAATTCAAATAATTCCAATCCATTTCAAAAAAAGTTTCAACAGAATTAAAGATTTCAAAAGGAGTTTAACTAGCAGAATTACAACAAAATTAAGGATAGCATGATCATAAATGAGCAAAAATTCACAACGACTAGCATCCACAAATGCAAGATAAAATCCTCCTCCACACTTAGGCAACACATTGTCCTTAATGTGGACTCCATGCAACAACAACAAATCAACAACACAAGCGAACCAAAATAAATCGAGGTACACTCGAGTTAACGGAAAAATAAAATAAATGAAACAATAAACAAAAATAAAAAGAAAGGGAAAGAAAACTTCTCCAAGTGTGGGACCACCATGAGGTAAGGGAAAATGGGAGGGTGAACCCTTGAGTGGCGAAGTAAACCATGAGCTTATGCTCCATACGCTGGAGATGGCGATCAAAGTGAGAGAGAGCATCGGCGAAAGCGGGAGCGTGAGGAAAAGGTCTCGCTGGGTATTGTCGGCTACCATGGCAGCAGGGAGCGTGGTTCCGCCTCCCGGAGGAACATCGTAAGGAGGAAGGGATGTTGGGTCCCGATGGTGCAAACACATGGCACCATTGTCGTCGAGAGTGAGAAAGCCCATCCTATCTAAACAAGAAAGATCAAAGGATTCCATAGGATAAGCAATACTCAAATCGTTATCAATCGGATTGAGGACCTTTAAATTGACGACCAATTGTGTAATATATGACCCTAAGATCGGTGGTTTAGAATATTTATGGATAACGGAATGTAACCGGTGAAATAGCTAATACCCTAAAATAGCCATGAGATTCTATTCTAAACACCACAAGAAGAAAAATTCGGTCTTAGTTAAGGTGCTAACACCATCCCTCCGACTCGAGAAATTGTATGCTAAGAACCTATGAAGGATACGCAACATAGGTTTACGCAAATAGGATCCTTTAGAGTGGTTGGGTCGATATGGTTTAACATCAACGGACCAAACATTCCATTAGGTTGATGGGTGAAAATGTAAGCTAAAGTTGTGTTTATCATGTAAAAACCTATCGGACGAGAGATTTTAATTACGAAACAAACCCTATAGCCACATTAAACGCAACAATAGACATGAAAAATTCATGGCCCATTAATCTAAATACAACCACATTTTTTGAAAATAAATTAAATTCTTAGGGCTCATTAAACCGAAATGTGGTGTAAAATTCGCTAGTTAACTCGAAGAAAGCAAGACAATTGACATTGACATAAGTCGTCCATCATTAACCAGCGATCAAAGCATCAAACTCATCAAGAACCATTAAGTGAGAAAGGGAGTTTCGATGAATATAGTTACATGGGTATATTTTACATTCACAAATCAAACCGTACCTTAGTTGATGTGGGTCGATAGAAAAAGGGATGAACTCACCCATTTACAATCACATATTCTAGGGTAGATCGACCGACCGGGTCAATAAAGAATTGAAAGCATGAGAAGCATGACCGGTGTCCTTAGTGGGTGTAGCGGACGAGGATAGATGGACCGAAGGTCGTGGTGGTGGTTCGATTGTGGATTTTGAGACGACAGGAGGGTGAGAGGTCGAGGCACTACCGATTGGTCCGGTGAAGACTCACTAGAGTCATCGTTTAGATGCCACATCGTCCGATTAAAGCGTTGAGCTTGAGCTTTGGTACACATGGTGGAAGTAGTGGAGATGAGTGAGGGAAAGGGAATGTGGTGAGGGGAATAATGGAATTTAAGAATTAGTGGCGACAGCGAGATATGGAATGAGGGAAGAGGGGAAAAAAATATTGGTGTGAGTTTAGGGTTTGGCTTGGGGTTAGAGTGTTGCATTTTGGTGAAGTAAAAAGAAGGGAAGGGAGTTAAGGTGATGCGTTTCATTAAATGGAAGAGGGGTGGTGTTTTGTCCATTCTACCCTTATGTACAATCATAACTCGCCGTGCTAAGTGCTCAAAATGGTCTTTTACAAAGATTTCTACATGTAAAGAATGCCATCCCCACCTTCTATAAGCGTTAATTGGTCCGATAACTCGCACAAAAACTAAAGGAAGGAGAAAACTTCATAAAAAAAATTTAAAAACACAATGCCGCTTGCATATGACCCTACGGACGTAACCCGAAGCGTGGGCATGCTAAATTTGAAGTGTGGCCACGGTGACTCCTAAACAAAATAACAAAAACAATTATAAACTGAAAAAAAATGAACATCAAAAGAGATAAACATGGGTTCCCTCCCAGTAAATGCTAAGTTCAACTTTGGAAGCTCGACGTGATTGTTGTTTATGGCTTTGCATAAATAGGTTTTATTAACTCTACCTCATCCTCATCCGTAAATGGCACTCCTTCGTGGAAGAGCATAAGTTTGTGGCCATTCACTTTGAATGATTTTAAAGTTACCGAACTTTGGATTTCGACTCGCTCCATGTGGGAATATGTTGGTTATGACAAATGGTCCAAGCCAATGAGATCATAATTTTTCCGGGAACATTTTGAGTTTGGAATGATACAAGAGAACCTTCCGACCAATGGAGAACTCCTTCCTTAAAATCATCTTGTCATGAAAAACCTTAGTTTTCTCCTTACAGATTTTGGAGTTTTCATAGGCATCATTTCGAATTTCTTCCAACTCTTGGATCCGTAACTTTATGTGGGCAATGTTCTCATTCCAAGTTCAAATTACATTGCTTGACGACTTAGAATGCTTTGTGTTCTATCTCGACGGGGAGATGACATGGCTTACCGTACACCGACTTGTATGGGGATATACCAATGGGTGTTTTATAGGCTGTTCGGTATGCCCATAATACATCATCAAAACACGGACTTCAATCCTTGCGATTTGGACTAATAGTCTTCTCAAGGATAGACTTGACTTCTCTATTTGAAACTTTCGCTTGCCCATTAGTTTGAGGGTGGTACGAAGTGCTAATCCCGTGAGTCACACCATACTTTTCATCAATGCTTCAATGGTTCCGTTGTAGAAATACGTGCCTAGATCACTCATTATGGCTCTAGGAATTCCAAATTTGTAGAATATATTAGTTTTAACAAAATCTGCAACAACCTTAAAATCATCGATCCTAATGGCTTTTGCTTTCACCCACTTAGAAACATAATCAATAGCTAATAGAATGTAAGTATAGCCAAAAGAAACAGGAAATGGCCCATAAAATCGATACCTCGGACATCAAAAATTTAATAGACTAAAATCAAAGTTTGAGGCATCTCATGTTTCGTGAGATATTACCCGTCTTTTGACAATGTTCACAGGACTTGTAAAAAGAGTAGGCATCCCAAAATAAATTTAGCCAATATAAACCATATTCCAAGATCTTTTTTGCTGTTTTATTGGCCCTAAAATGTCCTCAACATGCATATGAGTGGCAAAAAGTAAGGATGGAGGAAATTTCGGCTTCGTGTATGCACCTTCGATTACCTTATCCGCACAAGTGTTTCCACGTGTATGGGTCATCCCATACATAGTATTTGGCATCACTCTTGAGTTTATCCTTTTGAGCTTTAGAAATACCTACGGGAAGAATGTTAGCGGCCAAATAATTCATCATATTTTCATACCATAGGAGCCGTCCACTTACGGAGAATAATTGTTCGTCGGGAAATTCCTCTTTTAACTTTTCCTATGTTTTCACATTATTCAAACGACTCAAGTAATCAACCATGCGATTTTCGGTATCGCTCTTTTCTTTGATTTCTAAGTTGAATTCACTCAAGAGCGGGATCCATCTCATCGACCTTGGTTTTGCATTTTGCTTCGTCATTAAATATCGAAGGATCGTATGATCGAATACACCATGACTTTGGTGCCCGAGTAAGTAGGAGCGAAACTTCTCCAAAGCAAACACAACTCGTCGGGAGTTCTTTTTCGGTAGTGAAGTAGTTCCTCCGCACCTCATTTAATGTCATGGATGCATAGTAAATGACATGGGGTGTTCCGCCCATTATTTGCCCTAAAACAACCCCTAAGGTATTATCACTTGCATCACACATTATCTCTAAAGGAAGGCTCCAATCTAGTGGTTGGATAATTGGTGCCGAGATGAGCATTTGTTTCAGCTTTTCAAAGGTGATCTTGCAGTCTTCATTGAACTCAAAACTCATGTCTTTCTGCAGCAGCTTGCATAATGATTGTGCGATTTTGGAAAAGTCTTTGATGAAACGTCGATAAAAACTTACATGACCAAGAAAAGAACGGACTTTCTACACACTATCGGGGTAGGGTAAGGATTCAATAACATCAATTTTTTCCTTATCTACCTCTATTCCTCTAGCTGAAACAATGTGTCCTAATACAATGCCTTGTTCTACCATAAAATGACATTTTTCATAAATTAGAACAAGATTTGCATCGATGCATCTTTACAACATTATAGTTAAATTATGCGGACATTTATCAAATGAGCCTCCATGGATCATAAAGTCGTCCATAAAAACCTCTATAATATGCTCAACATAATCTAAAAATATGTTTACCATGCATTTTTAGAAGGTGGTCAGTGCATTGCATGCTCCAAATAGCATCCGTCTATAAACAAAGGTCCTAAAAGGACATGTGAATGTGATTTTCTCTTGGTCCTCCGGAGCTATAGCAATCTAAAAATACCCGCAATAACCATCTAGGAAGCAAGTACTAGGCACGACCAGCGAAGCTTTTCAAGCATTTGATCAATGAAGGGCAAAGGAAATGATCTTTGCGGATTATCGCATTCAATTTTCTATAATCTATGCAAACCCACCACCCGTTTTAAATTCTAGTATGGATCAAGTCTCCATTCGATTCTTTACCACCGTGATACCAGTCATTTTGTTGATAACTTGTAATGGACTCACCCATGCACTATCCGAAATCGGATAAATTACCCCGACTTGAAGTAGTTTCGAATTTCTTTCTTTACCACTTCTATTATGGGTAGATTCAATCTCTGTTGTGATTGGCGAATTGGCTTGACTCCCTCTTCTAACAAAATTTGATGCATGCATGTCAAGGGACTAATTCCTTTCATATCAACAATGGTCTAACCTATTGTTGTCATGTGTTGTTTTAAGCACTTGTACAAGTCCGTCATCTTGTTCCTTTTGAAGCTTACTTGAGATAATGACAAGTAGTGTCTCTCCCTCTCCGAGATATACATATTTGAGATGGTCGGGGGAGGTTTTAGCTCTAGAATCGGGGCTTACAACACGGATGGTCAAAGTTGATCGGTAGGTACCGAAAGCTCAACATAAGACACGTTGTTGGAGCCTTTCGGCTCCTCGAATTCGTTCATCTCGGTTATGGCTTTCTATATTTCGGACTTGAGTTGAAACTCGGTGCTTGCTTATAAAAGGTGCTCATGATTAACTACCTCCAACTCATCTCTCGCCATCAACTTCAAACACATCATGTGCTAGAAAATCAATTAGATCAACCGAATACACAACATCATCAACATAGAAGTCGCAAAAAAAACCGGTTTGTCATCAACTTGCACAAGCACATCCTCGGTTACTCCTTTAGGATGAACAGTGGACCTATTAGCTAATTAAATGACAATATTTGTTTCCTCCAAAGGTCCAAGGTTAAGAGTGATGTATATAGAATATGGCATAACATTAATGGAAGCTCTTAAGTCTAAGCATGGTCTTTTTAATGTCGGCATCACCTATTGTGCATGGAATGTAAAACATACCCGGATCCTTGCACTTCTCGAGAAGGTTTCTTTGTATGATTGCTGAAATATTTTCACCTACCTTAATTTTCTCCCTTCTTTTAAGCCTTTGCTTCCTCTTTAGTGTACACAATTCTTTCAAGAATTGGCATAGTGAGGACTTGCTTGATTGCATCCAAGCAGTGGAATGTTCACCATATAATTTTAGAATATTTCATATAAATAGGTATTGCTTTTAAAATTATAAGTGCAAACTAAAGCATCGGAAAAGGAGAGGGGACTCTACCTTTTGGTGATGGTGGAGAATTACCCGTCATTTCTTCCTTCTTTTGAGAGGCTTGTTCGTCACCTCTCTTCTTCTTCTTCTTCAATGTCCTATTGTATTGGTACAATTGGTACCTTCTTTAGTGGTTTCAACTCATTTTCACTTTGCAAGACTACCGCACTCGTATTTTCGTTTGGATTTACCATTGTTTACGAAGGTAGCTTGCTCGAATTTTGAGCTTTGATTCTGCCGACAACATTAGCCAATTGGCCCACTTGATGCTCCAATTTTTGAATGCTATTCTTTAGCTCTTGTTGAAATTTCACAATGTTAGTAGCTAAGGTTTTGACAATATCTTCAAGAGACATACTTGAATCGAAAGTTTGAGCATGTGGTCGCTATCTAGGTAGGTACTCGCTACTTGAATGGCTAAAAATTATTGATGGGTTAATTCATTGGGGTATTGCCATAGCGAAGATTAGGGTGATCCCTCCAACCTCGAGTTGTATGTGTTGGAAAAAAGGTTATAATTTTGCTCGTGGCAATCTTGAGAACCCACTCGCGACATTTGCTTTTTCAAGGTTATCATCTTGTAGAGTTTGACATACGTCCGTTGCATGTCTCACCACCGAATAAATTCCATAAGCAATTGCTATTTCTATTTTTCTTTTTTTTAATTGACGCACAAGAGTAGTAAGATCATCAAAACGATTTTCAAAGGAAGAAGTACTTACCTCATTTACTCGTCGAGTGGCATAGTCGGATCTAGTTCCAAATTGTTGTGTGTTTAATGCCATATTTGCTATCAAAGTTCGGCTTCTTCGGATGCTTTGTCGACTAAAGCACCACCACTTGCTGCATCAATCATGTTTCAATCTAATGGTAAAAGTCCTTCATAGAAGTATTGGATGAGCAACCGATTTGTGATTTGGTGGTGTGGGTAGCTTGCACGGAGCTTTTTAAAGCGCTCCCAATATTCATACAACAATTCTCCATTATGCTACCTAATACCATAAATTTCTTTCCTTATGATGGTCGCTCTAGATGCTAGAAAGAATTTTTCAAGAACAACCTCTTTATCTCATACCAAGTAGTTATGCTCCCATCGGGTAAGTAGTAGAGCCAATCTTGGGCATCATCCTTCAAAGAGAAAGGGAATGCCTTCGAGTTTGATTTGCTCTTCGGTGACTCCATTTGGTTTCATACTTAAGCACACCACATGGAACTCTTTCAAGTGTTTATGAGGATCTTCACCCACGGATCCTCAAAAGTTAGGCAAAAGATGTATCGACCTAGATTTTAACTCAAATGTAGTGTTGGCGACAAAGTTGGAAAAGTTGATACGGTGAGATTGCTCGATCCAAATCGGGGATAGCAAGCTCTCTTAGTGTTCTATTTACTGAGTGCGTTCTTCATGGTTTCACTAGGTGCTTCATCGCTTCCGTTTGTTGCTATGTTTGTTGTTCCGTCTATTGAGTAATGATGTGGGCACACTACTCGCTGTATGGCTTTCCTAAGACTTCTTACGATGTGTTCTATTTCTAAGTTAAACGAGTAGGTTTTTAATGCTACTAGACCTTGTAACGTATATAAACAACTGTGAAGTTCCCCAACAACGGTGCCAAAATTTGGTGAGTGTTGTTGTGTACAATCCAAATTAACTCCTAAACTCCTTCAACACAAATGTAGTAAGGGAGAGTAGGGATCGATCCCATGAGGAATTCAATCGTCTTAGTCGTCACAAGTCTAGAAGAAACATGAAATAAATAAAAAGGAGTGTTTTTTATTTGATTGAGATATAAATGAAACTAAATAAATTAAATTCAGAGAATAAGTTTAAAATAAATGTTCAAGTAAACAAACCTTGGTTTAGGTCACATCCACTTTTACAACTCAAGATTTATCCTTGGTACAAGAAATATCGATTCTCATTCAAATATTTATTGTGATATTGAAATCAATCTTTCCTTACGATTAGCCAACTAGAAACATGTATTGTAATCAACCCTCATTATTTAACAACCCTAGATACAATCTAAGATTTAATCAAACAATGGCTTTATGTATTAGAAAGATCAACAAAGCAAGACAACACAATACATGTAGTTGCATTTGATCTAGTCAAACAATCTTCCAAAGAGTTATTAGTTTCGACGCAACGAAACCATACACTCCTAGTTGCTACACAAATTAAAGGGATTGAACAATTATGGATTCAATATTTAATCTAGCTATAGATTATTTTAGTCAATAAAGTAAGTGCGCACATTAGAAATCAACCCAAACAATCATGAAAATAAGCGTAGAAGAAAGTTTAATACTTGAATTAAACAAACCGATTTGCATTAATGTTTAAGCACCTCAAAATCTTTGGTTTTCAAAAAGTTTCAGTTACCTTCACCAAGGCAAAGAAATTAGTTGCCCATAGTAGTTGTCATAGCACGAGAGAGAGAAAATAAAGTCGCCTATACTATGAAGAATAAATGAATGAAAATAAAGTGTCTACCCTAGTCTATTATGCTCCTATTTATAGGGGTTGTCTATTTCTCAAAAAGGGTATAAAATATTCGCTCCTCTTTTGGTAGGTCGACGTCTTTTTCCGGCAAGTCACAACACATTTTGATTCTTAGTTGAAGTCCGTTGTCCGTTTCTATGGATTTCAAGCATGCCCACGTTAAGTTACAACGTACCCATACCTTCATGTCCTTGTGCATCCGTGTCCGCTACATCTATGTGCCTATGCTATGATTCTTATGTGCCCACGCCTCTCGTGCTTTCTAGTGATCTGAATTAGTTCGATCATAAATTCTCTTTATATGATTCTTTTAACATCATTTGTCGGTCAGTTCCACATCCCGGCACATAAAATATAAAAGCAATTAAGGTTTATCATTTGGACATCTCAAACACGTAAAATGCAGGAGAATTAAGCAAATTTAAACATATGTATTTTGAGCATTATCAATACTACTACATGAAATACGTGGACTTCACTTCAAGAAAGTGAGTCGATTTAGTCAATCTATCAATAATGACCTTTATACTTGTCGACTCCTTTCTCGAATCATGGTAGTCCGAGTATGAAGTCTATATTGATGTGCTCCTATTTCCATTCGGGTATGTCAAGTGGCCTCAATAATCCTAATTGCCTCTAATGTTTAATCTTAACTTGTTGACACGTTAAACATCTTACCATAAGTCCGCATTGTCTTGCTTCATCCCTTTCTACCAATAGTTTCCTTTCAAGTCTTGGTACATTTTAGTACCTAATGGATGGAATAGGTTATAACATATGATTCCTTCAAATTGTCCTCTTAAAACTCTTTATTGACGAGAACACATATTTTTCCTCGATAACGTCAAATGTATTCACTATCTATGGCATCTTTTATAACTTTTCCTTCGATTACATATTTCAAAACTTTAATCGATTTGGATCCCGTAGCTCATTATCCTTACTCCTCTACCTTATATCGAGTTGCAACATCATTACATCCAACATCATTTCACTCGCTTCCTCTTGGCATGACCTCTAACTATAACCTTTCCACATCCTTTTTAATTTATACTTGTATAGCTACAAATGCCTTCCGACTTAAGACATATGCCATGACATTTGTTTTACCTAAATGGTAATAAAAAGCAATGTCATGGTCATTCACGCTTCAAGTCATCTTTTTTGCCTCATCGTTAACTCTTTCTAGGTGAAGATATAATGGAGGATTTTATGATCGACATAGATATTATACTTGACACCATATAAGTAATGCCTCTAAATCTTCAAGGCAGAGATCACAAGCAGCTAACTCTAAATCATGAATGAGATAGTTCTTCTTATAGTTTTTTAATTATTTAGATGCATAGATAATAACTCTCCCATGTTGTATCAAAATTGCACCTAGTCTAATTTCGATGCATCGGTATAGACTATAAAGTTTTCATTATCCTCATGTAGAGCTAAAACAAGTGTTGTAGTTAACCTAAACTTTAGCTCTTGACAAATCCTTTCACAATCTTCATATCACTCAAACTTAGTGTTCTTTCTCATCGGTTTAGTCGGTGGAATAACTATTTTGAAAAATTATTTTGCAAACTTCTTATAGTATCCTACCATACCAAGGAAACCCCTCACCTATGATACATTCTTAGGTGTTTCCATTCCATTACTGCTTGTACCTTACTAAGATCAACCATAACCCCATCACTGGAAATGACATATCCAAGGAGTGCTACTTGCTCGAGCCATAATGCATATTTCTTAAATTTAGCATATAATTTATGCTATGATAAGGTTTGTAGTGTCTTAGTGAGATGCTCCACATATTCATCATGAGTCTTAGAATATATGAGGATATCATTAGTAAAGACTATGATGAAATTATTCAAGTACTTATGGAATACTTGGTCCGGTCGATGCATTGGTTAACTCGAATGGCATTATAAAAAACTCATAATGACTCTATCGGGTTTTAAAGGTCATTTCCTTAATATCATCTTTCTTAATCTTTAACCGATGATATTCTAACTATGAATCAATTTTAGAGAACAACGAATTCACCCTCAACTAGTCAAATAAATCATCTATGTAGGGAAATGAGTATTTATTTTTAATGATCACTCGATTTACGTCTCGATAATCGACGTACAATCCTAAGGACCCATCCTTTTTCTTCGGAAAAAATACTAGTGCTCTCTAAGATAAATAGCTAGACTGAATATATCCTCTATCCAAGTAGCTCATGTAACCGAGTTTTTAACTCTTTTAATTCAAATTGGAGCCATTCTATATGGGGCCTTTGATATGGGTGTTGTTCTTAGTTCTAACTTAATTTTAAAATTAATTTCTCTTCTAAGGGGTAATCCCAATAAACAATCAAAAAAGACATCAAAGATGTCCGTACTACCTAAATATCATTCAATTTTGGGCTCCCCTCCTTAACAATATGAACCATACTTGCTACGCATCCTAAATATCCCCCTTTTATTAACCTCTAGGCCATCATCATCGAGATAATATTTATCAATTCAACTTTAGTCTTGACTAGCAACTCAAAAGATTACTTTTTCTACCTTTAGAAGACTACCTTCCTTTCTATGTAGTCAATTAATGCATAATTCTTGGATAGAAAATTCATGCCTAAGATGGCATTGAAGTCCCGAATTCTAAGGACCACTAAGTCCATGTACATAATATTTTTTCCAATTTATACTTTATAATTTCTAACCATGTGTCGAGACTCAATTGTCTCGTTTAATGGAAGAGTCACCTATTGTATCATTTCTAATGATTTAGGTATCATACCTAATCTCCTCAAGAATGACCATGAGATGAATGAATTTGTGGCACCTTAATCTATTAATGTGTATGTAGTATGGTTATGGATAAGACATTACTCGTATATAATCTTTGCATTTCCCTTGTCCGCCTTATCTACCTATTCTTGGTCATATTATACACTCGCCTAAGAATCCTTTGTTTAGGCGAGTGCCTTCCTCTTTAGACGGTCTATTACCAAATGTTTATCTTCTCGATGGAAGTAGCACATATTTGTTCTAATCGGACGATGGCCGATATATGGATGACCATATTTTGGATAGCTTCACTTGCCTCGTACTTTATTACTTAATGGTAGAGTAGGATTCTTAGCCTTCTTGGCATTTTCTCTAGTATTCCTTTACCAATACCTCATAAATGGTTTCCTCTTTCCAAATGGGTAGTGGGCTTACCAAGAATATCGAGTCTCCTCATTAGTAGGAACTGGACTCATTCTTTTTTATTCGATTTAATTTCGAGTGCTTGATTGATCATCTTCAAATAACTATCACTCGACACCCGTACTAGGCTTTGGATTTTAGCTCTCAAACTACAAAGGAGGTGTTCCTTCTTCCGTGCTTTAGTGCTTGAAATGAAAATGGCAAATCAATAACCATGCTTGAATTATCAAATGTATTCTACCACCATCATATCTCTTTGTTTGAGCTTTAAGAATTTTTGGATATTTCGAGACTTGAATATGTTTGAGAAGTATTTCTCATTGAAGACTTCCTTAGGTTATGCCCATGTAAGTCTTGGCTTATCTAGGGTGACTCTTACCGACTCCCATCATATACGTGTATCACCCACTAACATAAAGGTAGCACAAGCTACCCTATCCATGCCCTTTAATGCCAAATGCTCAAAGATCGTCTCCATCAATTTGAGTCACTCTTCAAAAACTATTAGATCCGGCTTGAAACTTTCGGATTAAACTTTTGAAAGTGCTCAACTATGTCCACTCATTATGGCAATCTAGCCACTTTTGAATTCTATTATTGTTGGTGCTTGTACCTTGATCATTATTTGCATAATTTGCATTATGTCCTACTACTATCTAAGTAGGACCATAACCTATTCCTCCCTATTTATGGTATCCCTACTCGGACTCGTTCCACTATTATTATTGTTTTTTTTAGTGGCACCCTTACTAACCACACATACATAATCACATACCTCATTAATTTCCTCTTCCTTATTTGGTTAATACTAATTCGACCATTAACATATTCAAATATCATGATTCATAACATTTTCATATCATCACATATCATTCAATCAATGATCAATACATAATTCAACTAACATTCATACATTTCATGTTGAATTAACTATCATTCATTACATTCTTATAATGGATTAGGGTAGTACGCTAAGCCAAAGTGCCTAAAACAAGACTTTTAAGGACTTAAGAAAACATATATGAAGTTCAAAGGATAAGCCACATAGGTAGAAATCCTTTTACACGGCTTGGAGAATAAAAGAGACACATCCATGTACATGTCTATGAGAAAGTATCATTCAAGGAAGAACTAAGGCATATAGGTAGTAGCTTTTAACGAGTTTGATGGGTAATTGAAGCATGCCCTTATGTGTTTTAATAGATAAACACATTTCTAAAGAAATATAGAGGCACACTCGGTAGAATCTTAATGCATGGTTTAGAGAATAATTTATACACGTCTATCTTGCTTCATTGATGAAATACTCATCTAAGGAAAGGAGGAGACATGACTACAATTGATTGACACGATTTAAGGATCAATTTGGGACATAGTTGTTTGTGTTTTAAAGAAAAAATGCTAATCTAAAGGGAATTAGAGGCATATGGACAGAATAGCCCACACGACCTAGAAGAAAAATATCATACAGACCATATGCATGCATTAATAGAACATACCATTAGAAATGAAATGGAAGACACATGTAATAGCCCTTTATTACAACTTGAAAGGAAAATATCACACATCCATACGTATTTATCAATGAAAATGTATCATCTAAAGGAAAATGGGATACACGGCCGGTAACCCTTTATCGCGGTTTGAATGGAAGATGTCACATGGCCATATGTGATTCAAATGAAAATATATCATTCAAGAAGAATTAAAGCATTGTCATGCATATAAATTAATTGAAATATACCATTTAAAAAGGGAAATGAGACACATGGGTAGAATCTTTTAGCATCGCTTGGAAGGAAAAAATGTCATGCTCGTGTGTCATGTATTCTTAGCCATTTCATAATTTCAACCAATACTTCTTCTTCACCTTTCTTTAATAACATAGCATGCACTTATCATTAAATTTCGAGCAATATTTCCTCTTCGCATATCCTTAGTAACATTTCATTCAAGCATATCATATATAATCCTTAATAACATTCAATACGATCACACATTTACCAAGCACTACATACCTTTAAATCTTACTTATCGTCAAGACATGACTTATGTATGCTTAATAGATCATCTTAAAGTAGATAACTAGGGTAAGCTTGCTCTAATACCACTCTGTAACACCCCCGACCTAGGATCTAAATAGGTCATGGATATTACCAAAATTGACTTACATTCAAAGTGAAATAAATGCAAGCAAAAAGCCTCATCTCCTTAGCATTATAGGTGCGGGAATAAAGTGAGCAATTCCTACATTAGGTCCCTAACGGGTATGAGATACTAGGTTCACTTAAAGTAACTTAGGTATAATTTTCCTTGGGTTCAATAAAAGCTTCATTAATTTCATTTAACTCTTTATTAATTACTTGTCCATTTGTAACAATATAGGGCTTAAGGAACTTTGATCCCTAAGTTATCTAGGGTATCTTCTTTTTAATGTCCTTTTTTTATTCCTTAAGTCATTGTTGAATTATATCCGAATTTTTATCCTTTCTCATAATCTAATCAAATATATCATCCAAGCCATATTAAGTACTTAAGCACTAACTATCAAGCATTAACATAACATTTAAACATAAATCCAACCATGTTATTATTGAGTGCATAATTAGCATAATTTTTATACTCTATTACATTAAATTTTCTAGTATTGATTGTATTATATTACGTTGTTTAAGAACAAGATGATAACTTTAGGTTTCATAGAAAAAATGATGAATCGGAGCAAGAAAACCTAAAACCTAAGCAAGGAAGAGAGAAACTTTAAGGAGGCTTAAAAGGATCACATGAATGTGTGACATAACAAAGGAAATAGCTACCGGCCATATGACTTAAAGGAAGAAACCATGTGGATTCTCAAACACAATAAGTCACACGAGCGAAGCATTCCACACGACCGGAGGAAGGAATCTCACATAACCATGCAGGTGATTTAACCTAGCAAAAATGAAGGAAAGAAGAAGACCACACAAGCGAGTAGACTTTGCACATAGTTTATAGTGTAAAGCAACACACTCGTGTTTCTAAGGTAAAGCGGATCTACACGAGGCGAAGCTTGGAATGAAGAGCAAAGGCAAACAACCATGTAATACTTATTTTTTAAAGCTCCACAACATGTGATACCAAGCAACAAACCATGTAACTTTATACATTAAGCCATGTGGACATGCGAGGCTAACACACATGATGTAACCCTAGTTTTAGGTATAAATAGCAAAGCTAGGGTACTATTTTCTCTCTCTCTTTCTTCTAATCTTTTGCAACCATTTTTCATAGAAATTCTCTCCGTAATAAATTATGAAAACCTAAACTCCGTTCTTGGTTGAATCAAGTTGAAGCTTTTGGTGAATCGCTCCGAGATCACTAGTTTTATTTCTAAACTTATCTTTATTGGGTATATTATATTTTTCTACATGATTGGTTCATAGCCGTATGATTAAATTAATTAGAGTGCACGCTAGTTCTTTAGTCATATTACTTATTACTAGCTAAGCATTCAAATCCATGTAATTGCTTATCTAAAATTGATTGTGGTAGTAACTAGGGATTGATGATTATGTGATATTTTTCTTCAAGTCCTTGAAAAACATAAAACTAGGTTACGTCTTCTCTAATGCTTAGGAAGGTGGCTTAGCTTCACCTATCTTTTTCATCTTAATTTTTTTATTAGATTAAATCCATCGATCGCTTAGTAAGTCGTTCAATTACTAGAGAATTAATTGAGTATCGTATATTCCGTTAACGACTAAGTAAGAAAAGACTAAGGTCTACATAAATGTTGTTTCCTTATGATGAATATGCATGTTTAGGATAAGTTAATTATCGGTTCAATGATCAACGATCAAATTAAAAGTGGATACTAAATTTTAATTAAAGCCTCTTTAATATTGTTATTCTCCATTATTTTCTATTTCTTTCAAACATTCAAAACACTCAAACAACCACAACAATCGATTGATTCCCTTTTCCTATGGATTCGACTCCTACTTACTCGATTGTATAACCATGATTGAAAGCTCAGTAAGAGCAAATATAAATTAATTTATTACGATGCAACATGTCATCAAATTTTGGCACTATTGCCGAGAACTACGACCGAAGTTTATAGTGTTTGGATTTTTTTATTATTTTTGTGTTTTGGTTATCTATGCTATATGACCAGGTCTTAACTAGGAGAGTTGATTTTCAATCCCAAACCAAAAAGAGAATTAAGCAAGTTGAGGAAAGAAGCAAGGTTAACTTCAATTGAGCAAATTAAGTCATCTATAAAAATAGTGTCACTAGATATAACCACAGTTCTTAAATTCTTATCGTCAAGTGACTTAGAAGAAAAAGATATGGCTACGAGTAGGACAAATAGAAATAAAACTAGGTTACATCTTCTCTAGCATTTAGGAAGGTGGCTTAGCTTCACTTGTCTTTCTCATATAATACTTTTATTGAATTAAATCTATCTAGTGCTTAGTAAGTTGTTCAATAGTCTGGGAATTAATTGAGTATCGTATAGTTAGTTAACAACTAAGTAAGAAAAGAATGAGGTTAACATACAAGTTGTTGTCTTATGATGAATATTCATATTTAGGATAAGTTAATTACTTGGATCAATAATCAGCAACCAAACTAAAAATAGATACCGAAGTTTAACCAATGCTTCTTTAACATTGTTATTCTATACTATTTTCCGTTGCTTTCAAACATTCAAAACACACAACCCCCTTTTACACTCGTAAGAACACTAAAAACAACACAACAATCGACCGATTCCCTTTTTCTATGGATTCAACTCTTACTTGCCCTAATTACATAACCATAATTGAAAGCTCTATAAGGATAAATAGAAATTACTAATTTGTTGGCTATACAACACGTCATCGGTTATTCTTATTTACATGAGAATATTTGATTAATTTACATACATGTCAAAATTTACCTAACTTACTATACATATAACCAAAAATCAAGTTAACCTAAGTGAAATTCTCATACTTTTTAGTCCTAGAGCTTACGGTAGGCAAGTTTTTAACATGTCTTGGTGATGACTCTCCATTTATCTTTATCTTCTCCGACACCATAAGAAACATGAGTGAGCAATGCAATATTTAGTGAGTATAATCCATGCAATGCATGTAATATACGTGATACAACTTTTATGAAAACATTTTCATACTTTTTGAAATTCATTTTCCTCTTTGAACGTGTGCCTTGTCGATTGTGTATATAATCGGCCCTCCGTAAAAACATGCAATTGTAAAAAATCACAAAAGCACTAGGTACCTTCCTATAATCCTTAACACATAAAGGGTGCCCATTTTCTCAATAGAGGGTGATCAATCCTCTCCTATAAACCTTTGGATAGGTCGAAGGGATTGTTCTTTTCCCATAAATCCTCGAAGGTACCAAGCCATTTCTTTTGAAATCCTTTTCCATTTCCTTTTCCCTTCATCAAAATCATGAATATAAAATCCTTTTTCATGATTATGATATGTGTATGCATTTAAATAAAATGCAATGCCATATTCATAAGCCTTAACATGCTTACCATTTCCATCCTCAATAACATGTACAAACATAATAAATCAATTTATGTTCCAAACAATCAAGTATGCATGTATCATGAAAACAACATGCACAATGAATGAACATGAAGAATATCATCTCATGCCAAATCATAATAAGCATTATAAACAATAATTTTTTATATCAACATGACCATTTCCATACCATTTATACCTTTAAACCACACAATAAACCTTTGCCTCACATAAACCTCTCTTATCCTTTGTTTCCATACTTGGTTGAATTAGACCAAATGGAAGGACAATTTTAACTTCATTCAATTGGTTTAATAAATTTTGTCCAAGACATTCTATTAAACACTATGTAGGCATTAGGTGATATAATCACCAATTTATACATACTTAAGAATGTTCATCCACCTTGTTCTTAGAACAAGAACAATATTCAATCACATGTTTCCATTTAATTCAATCATTCAAATATCATAATTCTCACTTCATAAACATATATGCAACATCAAATCATTCCAATTCACTCATCACATATCATTCCTCAAGCATCATGTTCATCAAACCTTAATCAAACAAACTTTAAATTAATCACCAATCATACATCAAAACATCAAATTCTTATGATGTAGGTGAGGAATTACATTACGTCTCTTGGAGTTTGGCCTTTCTTCTTCCTTTCTCCTTAGCGTTCTTCCTTCTCTTACTCCAAGAAATTTGGCTAAGTTAAGGATCCCTTTCCTTTCCTTGCTTGATCCTCTAAATTGGTTTGGAGACTATTTTAGAGTGTTTATAAACTAATTAGGATGATTGAGATTGGTGGTTTAGGTGGTTGGATTGTCTTTCTTTTTAGGGCTACTTGGAAGCTTTCATGAAGTAACTCTTCCATCTTCCTCCTCCATATTTATAGCTAGTGTTTTGCCTCAAGATCAATCTAAGTGATCAAGCCATGTGTGGCACACTTGGATTGATCTCAAAGTGGTTCATGAAATGCCCCTTTGATTTTTCTTCTTCTTCATCCTTTCTTCTTCTCCATCACCGACTTATCTCTCTCTCTCTCTCTCAAAATTTCCAGATTTATCTTACTGGAAATACTCTCCCAAAATCCATTATTAAATCCCCCGATACATTAGGACTTTATACTTTGATCCTTAAACCTTTAATTGTCTTACTCGGGTGCTTGAATTCCTTCCATTTCAGTCCTAAAACTTCAAAATTTTCACAAATAAGCTCTTAATCTTGGCATTTCTAAATTACAAAGTGGTCACTTAAATTTTTTATTCCTTTTAGTTGAGTACCTAAACTTTTAATTTCTTATGATTACACCTCTAGGTTTTGCATTTGTGTCCCAATGGCAAAGCATAACCATATCAATTAAGGATACAAACCTCTAATTCAAGCCTTACTCCTTCCATTAACTTATCCTATTAACCTTACTTGTGTTTCTTTTATTCATAATTGGAGTTTAAACTTATTCATACACTTTAATAAATAAACCTTTTATTAATTAACCAAAACATCCATACGATATATTTACATTTCTAAAAGGGTTTTAAGTCATAGATATTACAATTTAGGTTATGACAGAAGTCATCGACAACATGCACGTTTCAACCCATTCAATGCTTCAATTAGCTCGTCTTTTGATGTTATAAAATCAACGACAACCAACAACAATCATATCAGGTCTTTAAATTAAGGAACAAGAAATCATGTGTGACTCTGATGAAGATCTTGAATTTCATCAACCATAGCAGAATGCTATTCATTGAAAGTTTAGCTTCCGTAAGGTTTGTGGCTCAAGATCCAGTGGAGCTGATTGAGTACCGAGTGCAATTAGCTAGAAGATTGAGTTTTGTGGAGGAGAGGAATTAGCATACCAGACAAGAGCAGTACTCCATGTAATAGTAAGTTTTTTCCTGTTCCATGGATACCACCATTCTTTGTTGCCTAAATTGAAGGTGGAGTAGGTCTAGTGGTAGCCGTGGGAAAGGAAGGAGAACCTGCAACAGTACTACTAGGAGGAGCCTGCGACAGGTTTGAATGTTACAAAATCAGCATATAAACTAATTCCTGACAAGGGCGATATTGACACGAAAGGCACAATAGCAGACGGATATGTTGGAATTTTACTGAAAGAAGGAGAGGTACTGTGATCTTTAGAAGTGCCTCAATGTTTGGAGATATTGGAGGTAGCAGCCAATGTTAATTCGGACAATTATGTGACAATTAATGACAATATCTTGAAAATACGAGTGAACTTACCATATTCTCCCTTTAGTCTATTGGAATGGATTAATTTGATTTTAATAACGAACAAACGTTGAATTAATTTTTGAATATATATGAAGATACAACCATTATACAAAGACTAAAATATATTACGCAACAGGAAAGAGTACATATAACACAACACGTAGAGCAATATCGTCCTTGTCATTATAAAATTTAAGGCTTTAGAATTATTTGCTATTAAAATTTATAAATATGTTAAAACACATATTTACGTTAATTCACCAAAAAAAGTATTATATTTTTATTTTAAAGTAAAATTTTCTAGGTACTGATTCTCCCAACTCAATCTTGTAAATCTACTGAAGCACAATACATAATGGGTATGGTCTACTTATTCTCCCAACTCAATCTTTTTCACATGAAAGATCTTGTTTATATATCTATATATATGTATGGTTTGGGTTGGTGGGTGCATGAGGGATTCAAATTAATGTTCCCATAATCTTAAATGCATCAAAGAACGTAATAATATAATTAATAACAAAGACTCAAGTGTATGTGATCTAAAATAGGTATCTCTTTCCAACGACAAAGTCCTGAATGAAGTTAAAAGAGGAGATGGTGATTTTACTAGTGAGAGTTGTTGCATTGGGGGCAGGCGCCTATGCTGCCTTCCTTACCAATAATTGAAGCTTAAAAGACTTTAGTTTATTTCAGTTAAGGCACCAATGATGAATGTGGAACCTAGTGGACTCCCTCTTTCCACGTAAGGAAACCGAGGTTGTCAAAGCATGGAGCCAAGTTATTGTCCCTACGCAAAAAATCATGTGTTTTCTTCACATCAAACACACCTCCATAAGTGGATTCCAACTCCTCATTCAACCATAGATTCCCTTACCCGAGTGGTGGGCTTCCCTTTCAAAAACCTAATCAAAAAGTTTATCCTTCTCCGACTCCTTTGAAAGCCAGAAAAGAAATCTATTAAAAATGAGCGAGGTTCTATTCATCTCTAAGGTGGGGTTCCTCGAAATCTAAGTACCCAGTGGGGTACAGTTATGTTCTAATGTTTTCAAGCAATCACACTACTTGCTGTCACATATGTACAAACTAATTAATACTACATATATAACCTTAATTATGCATTAGACTTGTTATTTGTGGGGTTTGTAATTAAAGCTTCCTCCAATGATTGTTCTTTTTCTTTTTTTTCAAAATGCTTGTATGATCAAAAACATACCACAGCTTTTTTAAAAAATAGATTTGAATTAATAAATTGGTATGACTTGTGTCGTATTATGGTGCTAACTCATTTTTCTACTCATAAAAGTGTATCTCTGAAGCATATATTAAAATTCTTTCCAAATCTCTCTCCTTCCTTGTCTGAAAAAAGGTCGTATACGTGTCCATCTTTAGTATGCCAAAACGGAGGCAAGCGTCCATCTTTAGGATGCCAAAATGGAGGCAGGTATCAACCTAAGCAAGCAAACAGTTTAAATTTGATTATCACATAATAGTATTATATATATATATATATATATATACACTTCTAATAAATAACTCTTAGATGCATTTGCTCAGAGGACTTTCTTTACAATGGATGAATTTTGAGCATTTGAACACAGCCAGAGCCATTTTAAAACACGATTTTATAATGTTTATTCAATTTGTTTCCAATAAGAGAGGACTCATCATAGACACCTAGAAAAGAAAAGAAAAAGCTTCGATCAATTTGTTTCCAATAAGAGAGGACTGGTCATAGAGGCAACCTTGGGAGTGGTTAGGCTTTCTCTTGGAATCTGAGAAAGTAGAAAAGAAAGGAATTTAACCTAGCTACTGGAATCAATAATTCCCAACATTGGAAAAATTATTGTTCCATGATCACATTGGCAGATACAAAATCCACCTTGATATATGGATATAACTGTTTACCAGAACGTGCATGAGATATTATAGCTAGCTTTGATCATTGCACTTATAATTAGTATATCTACTTAGTTTTTACGTTATCATGATTCGTACATCCATGTTTCAAGGCCAGGATGCAAAAAAATATATCCATTGTATGTCTTAATCGAGATAAAAAAACGATCAAGAGACTTAGCTAGGAGTGTTGTATATAGCACCTTGTAAAGAAGAAAAAAAAACTCAAAATAAGATAGCACATACAACATTTTTTTGGATCATCTGTCTCTTGGATCATCCGTCTCATAAGTCTCACCTTTTGACTCAGCATGAAGATAATTAAAGTAAAAGAGGAAAGTTTAATCTATAACATGGGGCCTGCAAATTGCCAAAGCTCCAAATGATCAAATCATAAATGGAAACGATAATCTTATCTCCAAATTATGGATTTGTCAGTGAGCTAGCTATGAAAAGTTCTATCTACATACCTTTTCTTTTTCTTACATTGCATTTACCATAAATTTTGTAATCAGTGAGGCGTCCCTCCTGTAGCGCTAAAATAGAGATTCTTGTGAACTTAATCAGTGTTGATGCTAAAGAATGTTACTTAATAATGATTGATCTGTACTAAATGTATATGGTTATGGTGGTCTATCATTTAAGATCAATAATTCATGTTTGTGCTGCTAAATGGCCATGCCAACCTATCTTCTTGGAAAGATAAAGCCCTTTAATTTTCTTGAGTCAGAATATTTGCCATACAAGGCTTTTCTTTCTTTGTATCTAGTAATTGATCATTGGCATCATCTTTTCTTTATAACTTTCATACCTTCCAAATATATTGTAAAGAGTATATATACAAGTAGTTCTTGATGAGTGATGGGGGATAATATTATTGAGTGCATTGTGGAAAACAACAAAAAGAAAGGCAGCTTCGAAGCCTTCCCACCTTTCCGGAAAAAGATAGATGGCCTTTGAGATTCTTCTAACTGATCCATTTTAAGATTTGAAAAACAGTTACCTCATGATACCTTTCCTCTCCAACCTTCTAGCAGGGGTAGCCTTGGAAATTATGAGGAAAGGAATATTCACAACGCTGGCTACCATGGGCATAAAGACCTTTCTCTTACAAGCATTGTTTTTGAAAAACTTGTACTACATTATTGAGCAAATGTAGCAAAATTTCAAGGCAATTATGATGTAAAATTAGAGAGCTGTTCTTTGTCTATTGGAAAGTTCCCTTTGAACCAAACATTAATCTGCACATATAGCTGAAAGAAGAAGGTTTCAAAAGACGTGTGTTTTCATAAACACTATTGATCGCATGGTTGTACAAAATCTTCTTTCTAACCATTTATGTTACTAAAATAATTGATTTCTAAACTATGTATTACATCAATATAATTTAAAATATAAACAAAAAAGGCATTAAAGATCAGGAATTAAGTTATTAATTTGCTCATATCAACACTGTCTCGGGGCTTTGTTTGGGATCTGAGGTCCCAAACACATGCACGTGTTTGAGCCAAAGCATGCCAAGAGCCCAAGCTGCAATAGTAACAATAATGTGAGGCCACACCTTTGGATGCTAATCAGACCCAAACATATTTTAGTTTTTGGTTTGGTCAAACGCAATGCCACACGCACTCTTAAATTGTTCATCGAGCTAATGTTCTGTAGTTTGATAATGAGACTATTAATTAGATGATGTGTAACGTTAAATATGTTGTTACATCATTCTCTCAAGAACAACATAAAAATTGCAAAGAAGTAGAGATTAATTAGTACTGTTGGCCAAACAAAAAAGAAAAATAAATAAATATTTTAGGATGGTTAAAGATGAAATATTGAAAACTCTAATGAAGACTGTAACTTGAAAGTAATTCTGAACTGCAGGTTAACATGAATTTAGTTCCCACACATATATATTTTCTTAGAGATGACAACTGAATGCCTTAGAATGAAATTATTCTCGTATAATAATGGAATATTAACTAATTATGGAAAATATGATCATCTGTAGCTCCCCATATGCGCTATATATATATATATATATATGAGGAGACTATAATATTGTTTAATTATTGGCTAGGTTTGGTTGTGGTGAGTAGTACATTTTCGTACACACTCAATTTAAAATAAATCTTTTTATTTTACGATCTATATATGTGCTCGAGTAATGTAGAAGAGAGATAAAAATATACATGCATTTAGATTAATTATTAGCAAGTTACAGATCTTAATTCCCCATGTACCCAGCCGGCAAGTTCCTTCCTACTTTTCTTGTTCTTACTTCGTAACCTTGAACAAGAAAATTACATAGTCTAACATCCCACCCTTAATTACATTTCTTGAAGGGGTGGGTATATCTGTACTGTTTCAATTTTTCTACTACTCTTTACACCCCTGACTGCCCTTGAAAAACTGGCCGTTTCCACTCCACTAGACGTTGCAAAAAATCCATAACCTGTAAGAATATTCGAAACTCATAAGCTATGTGGCTGGCATAGCTAGGTGCTACCGAAAAGAAAAGAAGTCTACAGAAAGTGAAATATAGATAAACAAAAGAAGAATTATGCATGTATCGGAGACTTGCCTGAGTGGGTTCTTGTAGGGAATAAGATGCACTAGTTTCCTTTGGACATTTAGAGACCAAGATACCAAAACCTTGTCCTCTTTCTCTCAGTACCTAAAAAAAAAAAAACACAGTATTAGTCTTAAAAGATCTGAATTAAAGTTTGATGAAGAAAGACAAATTTATTTTTTATTTTTTATTTTTTTAAGCATTGGATACCTTAAATGCATCTTCATCTGTTTTATCATCTCCGATGTAAACAGGAAAAACATCAGCGCAATTGGCGAATCCTGTAAGAGAAATTAATTAGTAGAGTTAGAGGTAATTAATTAAAATACATTATTTTATTTTATTTTAATTCGTGATTATTATCCATCAAGTACAGGAAAGCAAAAAAGAAAACAACAATAAACTTACCAAGTGACTCTAACAAAAATTCAAGAGCCTTTCCTTTGTCCCATTTAATGGTTGGGCGGATTTCTAAAACCTGTGTAAAACAAAATGGTCTGAAAGTGAGACATCCCTTATTTTATATACTCACAAATATTACAAAATTAAGAAATAAATAAAAGACTGTTAATTTATTTATTATTAAATGCCATGCCACACCTTTCTTCCTTGTGTAAGTCGAAGCTTTGGGTACTCCTTCAACACTGACTTCACTACTTGAGCCACTTCACTCCATTTCTATATATATTTTTCATGCATCAAAGTTAAGTTAAAATAATATTATTAATACAACAGTAAATATTAATATAATAGTAGTAGTGATATTATTTGGTGCTTGACTCCTACCTTCTCGTCAACACAGCGATAGTGCACAGATACACAAAATTTGTTGTTCTCCACCTTAGCCCCTGGAGTTGTTTTAGTTTTCTCTACCAATTCCTTGTAAACCTGAAAACCCATTATCAAAATAATGTAAATATTGACATCCTCCATTCTTTTATTATCATTTTTTTCCCCTGGTAACTACTAAGTAAATTACCTCATCTATTATGGGAAGAAATTCACCGGCAGCTTGAAAGACAACACCTTCACTGCCCTGAAGAAAACAAACACAAAAGACAAAAGAATTTCTATCATCTTTGAGAAAAAAAAAAAAACAAAATTAATTAGTTTACGGTACTTGCAAATACAGTCGTAAAGCTCACTCACTTTCTTATATTTGGAGCCTTTTGCTGGTCCTTTAATATCCATGCCATGGCTTCCAGCATAATACAGTTCTGCCAACCGTACGAAGTTATACACCTATAAAATATAAACAAAGGTTACAAAATTAAATTACTGGCCACACGAAAAGCCAAAGCATTTTGCACTCATTATCCTCATATTGCGTTCAAAAAAGAAAAGAATCAAAAGAAAAGGCTTCAAAATGTACCTTGTCCCTGCACCTGCCACTCACTATTGCAGTAGGGAAAAATCTTGCAAGCTTTCTCACTGTTGCTCTCATCTAATTTTCACCACAACAGAAAACTTCAGTAACAATAACAAGAGACATGGGAGAGGTAGAGTCCAAAAAGGGACTAAATACCAACCTGCTTGGACATGAAAGCTCTATCTGGATCATCGACAATAGGAGAAAGTGTGCCGTCATAGTCCAAAAACATGACAATTTGCTTTCCTTTAGAGGCATCAATTATCTGCTCAAACATCTCCAAAGCTGATGGGTGGTGAAGCTGCAAATACCACGTTAAAAAATTAAGTTAACACGAGTCATCATTTGATAATTGCAAAAATGGTCATTTCTTGAGCTTATATTCGTATAAAGATTAAGCTTTTTTTGAGGGTTTTTTTTTTCTTTTGTACTCACAATCCATGAGCTTTGGTCTTCATTAACTGAAGGTGTGGACTTGATATGAGTAGGTGAAGAGGCTCTCATGGAATCAACCCAAGCATTAACCCTTGCTCCTCCATGAATTTCGAGATTCTTTAAAAGTTTCTTTCTAGAAATGGAGATGTAACCACCAGGAGCCGCCGGAGGTTTCTGCGCCGACGTAGTGAAGATAGAGGAGTTTGTTACATGCACTGTGATTTCCAAGTTGATTCCAGAATTTCTATCAGCCACTACGACATTTTGGTTCGTCATCTTTCCTCTACAAAAACAACCCAAAATCACATTTTCTTTCAAATTAGTATACCCAAGATTTTGAAGCCAATCAAGAATATAAAATCGAGAATCATGAAAACCCATTTGAGAAAACTACACTTTTATAAGGTTCTTGAATAATACCTTAATAGAAGACAGTAATATTAGAAGCTAGAGCAATTAAACTGTAGTGGAGAAGAAACAGAGGAATTAAAACAGAGTGCTCTGTTTGATCACTCTTTAAGCTTCAAGAAGAGATATAGAGAACAAACAAGAGAGTAGAGATAGAGAAAGTAAAAACAGAGAGGCAAAGAAACAGTTCACAAAGAATTGTGGAGAGAGAGAGAGAGAGAGGGAGGGAGTAATGTATGCTTGCAAGAGAGACGGAGCCGAATGGTCGATTTATAGTTGCCAACCAAGACGGACGAGAAGGCCTCATGCACTCTCTCCTTCCTAAACTCCAAGCTGTGGGACCCACAACACGGCCCACCACCCGAAATCCTGAAGTGGGACCCACACGTGCCTTTGGCCCCTAGCCGTCTTCCATAACTTCCTTGCCAGCTAACGGTGTGTGTACGTGGAAGACATTCTTTGGCTGACTTGACTCCTGTGGGTTCCTGCCACGTGTAAATACTCACATGCCAAGACCCACCCACTCACATACACCTGCACCTTCGGATGCAACACAATTTGCCAAAAAAAAAAAAAAAAAAAAACTACCCTCTTAAGTCTTAACCCCTCTCTCTCTCTCTCTTACGTGGAAACCAAACCACAGGAGAAAGGTATTGATCCGTATAGTCTTGACCCTTCTTCCCCGTCCTTAAACTAGGAATGTGATGGTCGCCAAATTGTAGGGGTCAGGGTGCTTGAAAACGCCCCTTGTAATCACAAACAAAACCAACACCTCAAACCTACCAAGTTGTATGCTATTCTGCAAAACCACCAGCGATCTATCTATCTAACCCTTTATGGTCTTCGATTTTAGAATTTTTAATTTGAACAGAAACAGTCCGTGCATCTTTTGCTTGCAGCCATTCCAAAAAATAATGTTTTTATTGATTGGTATATAAATGCACTAATTAAAACGAATAAACAGCTAAGAGATTACGATTATATATATATATATATATATAAGCTAGATAAATGTTAGTTCTCATGCTTATGAACACATGCAGCCTTCGGTTTTAATTAATTATCATTTTCAAATTATCTCACTAATTTGCCAATGTAATCATTGAGTTATATAAATCCTAAAGTTCTGTAATTTATGCTTTGCTAACTTTTTTTTTCATAAATACATTGCTTCTTTTTAAAATGTCAAGCGTTTCAGTTTTAATTCTTTGATATGTTTATTAGAAAATGATATAAATCATATCTTAAACTTCATTTAATATGTTAGATTTTTAGGTAAGATAATCTTTTGACATGATATCGAGTTTTAATAATCAAAAGGTCATGAATTTGAATCTTATTATCTCTATTTTTCTTCTAATTAATTAATTAAATATAAGGTAGTATAATTCTATGAGTTTTCATCTAAAGCTTAAAATTTTAGATAAAATGATCATTTGATAATATTTGCATCAAAATTTTCACGTCATTTCAAATTGACAATAGTCTATGAAAAATAATATTTTTTTCTTATTATAACCAAAAAATTCAAAGAATAATAGAACATAGATTTTTTGCAAGTGCATGAACTAACACATACACACACACACAAAATGTTTTAAATTCTAAAACTCAAAGATAAATTACTGAAAGACTATTTAAGAAATAAATATGAACTAATTAGAGCAGTAAAACACTATATTACTTTCTTTCTTTCTTTTCCTTTGAGAGGCCGAGACCGTACTTCTAGCAATAATTTTGCTGAAATTTTTATTTTAATTAATTCGATAAATACTTTATATTTTTGGCTTTGTGAATTAGTGATATTTAATTCTGCGTGGTTTCTAGATTGAATTTTTCTTCGTTTATATAGCTATAACTGAAATATTGACTTTGCAACGAATGAATCAAATTTCATTGACTTTGTACTCAAGTATATGTTGTTATGGTAATTTGGTAGGCAACGCACCTTTTCAAGAAAAGAAAAGAAAAGAAAAATGGTAGGCATCACAGTCCCCAAACAGAACTTTAGTAGGTTGAGTTGGATAGATTACCACCACATAGCATACCCAAAACTTTAGTAGTACATTTGTTTGACTATGGAAAGATCCATACCATTCCTAGATTTATAATTTAGTACAATTGACTTATAAAGCAAATCAACCAAATACTTTACATAGGAAAAAAAAATCTGCATTAGTAAAGTGGTTAAAAAAATTGAAGGAGCCATTATTTTTTTATTTCTTTTTAATCCTCACCAAAAACAACGTTGTCTTATAGATAAATTTTTTTTTTCCTATATTGTCGCATAATTCTTATGCTTTCCAAGTTCCAACTCAACCAAGCAAATTAGAAAAAACAAAAACTCTTCAAACAACTCTTTAGAAACCATGATTAGGGATTTAAGCGATCAATCATAATACAAGGATTTACTATATCACCTTATGATAATATTAGGGTTTATTGTACCAACATAATTTTAATTCACAAAAATAGTTTTTATTTTTGATAAAAATCGATATTAAATTTTAAAAAAAATAGAAAATCAATTGATAACTAACAAAATTATAGAGTTTTGACATACAAAGAAAGAATCATAAATTTAAAGAATAAATCTTACATATCATAACCAAACTATGAGATCATTGTTTCTATAAAGACTTCTATTAATTAAAAAAAATCTATCATTACATTCATTTTCTTGAAGTGATTAAAAAGGATATGACTAAGGACATAATCATAGCATCAATATAGTCAAAAAGACTCTATAGTCACCAAATCTTAATATGAAACTTTTTTATTTATCCAAATAACAACATTAATTGAATTTGATTCAATAATTCAATTAACTTGGTGAGAATATGTGAAAGCGATTTTTTGATAACCGGAATCTCAACCTCATTCAACTGATTAATTCTCATTGGAATAAAATACGTACACCAAGAAAATTTCTTTATGATTTCTTAAAACTCTTTCAAAACTTAAAATTTCAAAATTGTACGGAGACAAACCATCTATATTCTATTTCAAGGAGTCTAGATTAGGTTTTTACCAAACAATTAGCGACTAACGCCTAGGATGATTAGTTTATTTTTACAATATGAACATTGCTCAAGATTGTTTCTAGTACACATAGGTAAAATCGTCATCCATAAATTTCATCTAGTAAACTACTCGTGAAAAAAACTAGAGAAAAAATTTATTCTCAATTTGATATTATATCATTGAAGATCCTGTTATTTCTTGCTAACCAAAATGACCAAAGTGCTACATTAAAAATTAAGAACCAAACCTTTTTTTCTAAATAAGACTATGACTAAAAAATTCTCATTAGTGAAACAAATCATTGATTGATCCTAACATAACCCAAGAACCTCCATACCAAGACATAATCCGACTTCACAAAACCCACACAACATCACAATAGAGAAGAAGATGTTGAGTTGTCTTCAATCTAGAAGAACCTCCACACCAAGTCATAATCTAACTCCACAAAACCCATACAACATCATGATAGAGAAGAAGATGTTGAGTTGTCTTCGATTTAGAACTATAAAAAAGACAAATTTAGCATCCTCGACTTTTACCTTTTGCAACCAAGTAAAGGCTTAAACCTTTGCTTGGAGCAAGGTTTAACCATATATAGGAGCAAATTATTAGATCTCTATTAAGCAAAGAACAATAAGATTTGATTGAATAAACGTCTTTGTTATCATAAAACCATATGATATTATCAATAGTCTCATTATGCAAATGAATACCAAAAATATCATTTAAGACTAAATATTCTTGTTGCCTCTCATTTGACCGAAGAGGCCTCTTTCATCTAAATTTCCAAGACTAATAAAAATCAGTCTAAAAGCTTATATCCGCCACTTTACATAATCTTTCATCAACTAAATTATCTTTTTGAGTTGTATTTATTTTCTAAATTCGGATGACTAAAATAATAAGGAAAAAAAAAAGGATTTTCAGCTCGAGTTTAAACAAACAAGTAGTTCAAAAGACAAAATCAAACAAATATCAATTAAATAACAAAAAATCCTATCCAAGAGTAAATTTTACCATCAAATTACAAGTCGATCATTGACGATACTTAAAGACATTTTTCATGATTTACCATTTTGTTTATACTATCTTAAAAACCATAAATTAACTATGTTCTTCTTACTTAATCATTAAATACAAAAAGTATGCAATTTGAATACTTATTATCAAACTATATAAGACAAGCTTTCTACATGTAATTCAACAATAAAATTAACGAATTAAAGAACAAACAAAATAGATAATCAACATATAAGCTTGATTGATTTAATCTATACTCTTTTCTTTTATACTTATAATGATATCAATATTAGAAATTACTAAACTCTATTGCTATTATGAATAGGTTTTACAACTATTACGTATTATAAACTCTAACTAGCAATTATTCGTTGATCACAATTACTTAGTAAGCCTTTTAAGTAATTAAAAGCAAGAATATTAGTCAATTAATTCACAAGAAAAAGAGATAGTAAAGATAAATAGACTATTAAATCAAATTAAAAAATCTCACGACTTGTTTTTTGAAGTCACGTTTTTTTTAATCGAAAAAATTAAGCCTTATATATTTAAGAAGAATTCGAGAAAATAAAATAAGCTCTCTTGTTAATCTAATATGTTTTAAATGTGCACCTCTAAAGGTTATTTATATATGTGTATAGATAGATATGACGACCTACGAGTCCTATTTAGGATTGTTTTCGAAATTAATTAGGACTTGTGACTAAATAGAACTCTAAGTTCTATATTATAGATTATAAACTTATTTCCGATTAGATGGTGGCAGAATTTGGTCTTTGGCTCTTCATAAAAGTTGTAGGCTTGGATGTCTTATTTTTATAATCTTTTTAATCATCTTAATTAAATCTTTATAACTCTAGATATGATCCAAACACTAGGTAGTGTTTCGGATTGTCAAGAGATCCGAATTCATTATCCGATTTTATAAGCGACTTTGATAGCCTAAAATAATATAAATTTATGCTTTTAAACTCAATCTAAAAAGATTAATATGTCTAATTCAAACCCTAAGAAGGTCTTTTTTATGTTCAAGATCTCGGAGAAGGTGAAGTTTTTGTATCTTCTTTTAAAGGTTAATCTGCTAGTAATAGAATTTCATCTAAATTAACAAAATTTTGCTCACTTATCTTCAATCTCTCCTAAATCATCAAATAAATATTCAACACTTATAACCTTAAATCATACTCAAAAGACTAAATATATAAGAATAATTATAATCAATACTACTCATTATCAAATTCTCCCACACCTAGTTTTTACGCATCCTTGGGCAAAATAAAAAACTTAACTAAGACTTTATACTAACTCTTCAATGATATCAAAATTGAAAATTTACAAGAAAGCAAAAAATCAAAACTCTCAAGTATCATAACACATCATGAATCAATATTCTTAACAAACTAAAAAATTAATCAACATAATAATTTTCATTCAAAAAGGAGCAAACTAAATTGATAAACGCTCACGTAATTAAAATCTCCAACTTTCAAGTGTTTAGGGTAAGTATTTTGCTCAAATTCATTCTATGAAAATATACTATCGTAAGCTTGCTTATCATCTAATCTCCACTACTCAAATCACATGCATAACATAAATCAAAATGACTTTTTCAAAGGGTTGTAATGGGACCGAGGAAAAGTAAAAAATTATATGGGTATGAAAATATAAAATAAAAAAAATTAATAAAGCATTCAAAACATAAACTTGGGTAAATAAAACTATTAGAACCCAAAACGTATCATCTCAAATTTAAAACATCATCTAACACCAAAATAATTTTATTATCCAAACTATTCCTCTACCCAATTCCAATTAGAATCCTCACAATAGAAAGATGAGAGAAATAAAGATTTAATTTATCAAAAAAAAATCATATTTCCATAAGGGATACATGACCTACAATATAATTCAAATACCATACTAATTAATAATGACAAGTCATGAATTTTTAATCAAAAAAATTTATCATGTGCGCCATCCATAGCAATCCAAGGATAAGCCTCGTCAAATAACAATTCCATAACGAGTATCATAATTGTGAGAGGCTTAATATATCTTTGTTGTTGAATCAAAGATGATTAGAACTCATGAAGCACTAGAAATCTAAATCCCACAAAAACCAAGATCACAAACTTACAAATCATGCTTAAGAGTATTGTAATCTACCTCTTCGAAATTGCATAAACCAATTTTTTTTAGCCATTTAATACCTTCTTTCTTACAAAAATAAGTAACTCGAAAGTTTTTTTTGTGCTTTTACAATAAATTTGTTATTGCCATAGGGTTGACAACCTTGACATAAGCTCTATCTTCTTGTAGTTTTAACAATTCTCCAATTACTTGTTTAGTAGTGCCTCTAACATTTTGTTTCATAAGGAAAACTTTACCTTTAGTATTATGATGATCATATTTTGCTATATTTACACACAATTTAAAAGTATCAAATAATATATCAGTTATTCTAACCAATAAAGCTTATAAAGTGAGAATAGTCTTCATACGAACAAATCGTAAATGCCTTTCCATCTTTGTCTTTTTTCTTTGTAAAAAATAGTTGCAAAACCTCGATATACTTGGCAAAAATTTTCTTGATTGCCTTGTAGTCAATCCAATTAGGAAATATTTCAAAATAAAAGTAAAAAATTTAGGATGTAGAAATTTGATGGCTAGGGTTCGTTTGGTGGGGTAGAGAATATGTGTGTGTGAGTGGGCTTAGTTGTCTATAAATAGGGTTAGGGTTTTTTTGATGAAGGGTTCGAGGGAGGGATGTTTTTGTTAGAGAGCATTCTTATTAATGAGATTTTTTCATTGACATGAACTAATTGTTATGATATTTTTCTTAATGTGTGTTAGAGAGTCATATAAAACCATTTTTGAAGGATCACTTAACAATTTAGGCTTTTGGGCTAAGATGGTCCTTCAACGTGGTATCGAGCCTTATTGATGAAGTGGTCATGAGTTCAAATCTCACTACTTCATTTCTTTTCTAATTAATTAAGCATTAGGTAGTGTGGACTCGTGTAAGTTTCAAATCCAAAAGGTTTTCACTTAAGAAAGTGTGTTAGAAAATCATATAAAAGAATTTCTAGAGCCTTACCTAACAGTTTAAATTTTTAGATTGAAATTACCTTTTGACAATGTGAAAGGATAATGATTTATAGCATGTAAAGTATGTAGTGAAAGAACATGAATAAATATAGTTAATAAGTATTGAATTTGACACTTCGAGTTTAAGTTACATTTAAAAGATTTAAATCTTATAATGGGTTATTCATTCTCAATCACGTATAATGATTTTTCTTTTTGTATTTATTTGATAGTTGGGTTTTTTTTTTTATCTCATTTTCTAATTGTTAGAATGTTTTCTTCAACTTCATTACTATAATTTCTTAACAATTTAAAATTCCTTCAAGTGACAACATGGTTCTAATCATGGGGAGGTTAGGTCCATGACAATTGGATAGTTTCATCCAACTTTTATTCTTTATTTCCCATAGCATAAATGACAAAGAATATTCATCCGAGGCTTTAGATATGATCATGAAAAATAATTCTTTACATACCCTAAACTTCATTATAAAAAAAAAAAAAAACCATGAAGTTCATTACCGATGAAAGCCACAAAAGTTCAAATAAACAAAGAATGGGTTTACTCCATAATTTTTTCCTGTACAATTTTAATTTTTTTTTATCGAAACCCTCTATTATTTTTTAATTTGATTGAAACCCTCTACTCTTACAAATTTACCCTTTGTTATAACTTCGTTAACTATTCATCCTATATGGCAAGCTAAAATTAACAATAACCAATCGGACAATGACACATGATAATGTGGACCTTCTTTCCTTTTCCCTTTCCCTTCCATTTCTCTTCCCTTCCCTTCCCTCACACTTCGACTTTGTCGATCAAATCTCCTCTCCTTAACTTTTTTTTTAAAAAAAAAAACTTGAACATCCGCAATTTATCAATAACATAGACTCGGTTCATGAACATAAATGGTTCTCTATCCCATTCATTCCGTCCTAACATAAAAGTAATACATAATTAAATAATGCTTTCATAAGATAACATCAAATTCTAAAGTCACAAACTATCAAAAACCAATCCCCTCTCATACAATAACATTGGCGAGACTGGCAATTCTTGATCATAAATCAACACATTCCTTTCCTATGGGTCTAGTGACGGTAGATCCTTTCATTTCTTCCTTAGGTTGACAATGACATCAACATTATCTTCAAAATACATGAAAACACCATCCTTTCTATGCCAAGGTTTATTACGCCCAATAATAATGGCATGCATCACTTTTTTCGTTAGATCGAGTTTTCTTTTCTTCGTTGTAGCCATCACCATGTCTCCAACACAAGCCGATGGCAAATGGTTAAGGTATCTTTTGATTCTTTTCATTCATATGATGTACGGATTCTTCGCTCTTGTGTTTTCCTCATAGTTCACCATCATTGCCATCGGTAAACCTAGCGATATGCGAACTTATTTCTACAGCTTCCTCCCCTTTCATGATTTCACATTCTTCATCAATTCGTTTCTATCTCTCGCCTTCTCCTTTCTCTAAATAATTTGGGTTTGTGATTCAATCAAGGTATGTGATTTCTAAAGCCACTCTTACTCCAATTTTATGGAGATTACAACCATTTTATTAACTCATCCGGATAGTCGCTCGGTTTTAAGCTTAAGGCTCACATTGCCACATATCATTTTCCGATTGGCTATCGTTAATTTTAATTTACCACGTAGAATGAATAGCTAACGACATTATAACGGAGGGTCTTAATCAACAAATTTATAAAAGTAGAGGGTTTCAATCAAACTTAAAAATAATAAAGGGTCTCAATAAAAAAAATTGAAACTCGTATAGGGACAAATTAAGGGGTAAACCCAATCAAGAATAGGTTATGATTAAGGTATTGATGAGAAAACAATGAAACCTTTTCCTTTAAAAATATCAAGAATACCTTATGAGAAAGGTATAAACGAGGAAGACAGAGTGACTAGGTGGTATTGAATTAGGTATTAAAGGACTACTTGTTAACTTATTACTCTTTCTCATCTTATTCTTTAATTTATAGCTTAATAGATTATCCTGATGAATACTCCACTATCGATTCATCCAAAAGCTTGGTTAGATCGTACGTGGATGATTGTTTGGAGACACCTTAAAATGGAAAGGCAATTGATGGATATTGCTTTGAGGGAGAGTTCATTAATGAGTTTTCTCATATGGAGGTGGATGATGTCACTGTCATTATTGTACCTCATAATGTTGGTGATGTTAAGAAGAGTCCTGTTAGAAGGGGTTTAGAGAAGGCACATGTAACACTTTGAATGAAAATTTGAAATGGCATAAGAAGGTTGAGCAAGTAACTACCCACCTCTAAGAAGAATACTAGAAAAATTGCAGCATATGGATTTGAAGTCCCTATATTCTAGTACAATCCATTTACAAATCCTATGATAGGTCACTTTACTTTAATATTATATTAAATTCGATAGTTGAGTTTGGATTCATTTAGAATATTGAAGTTTTATGGTTGATGGCTTATTTTCAATCTGTTATATTGATTTGTTTTTTTGTATTTATTATAAGTGTTATAATTTCTATAACAACAAAAAAGTAAAAAGTTGTATAAATTAAATTACCTTCCATGCATTTTTTTTTCATAGTTTCTATTAGTGACATTTTTGGGTTATTAGTTCATGCAATGTAGCATCATCTTAAAGTAAAATATAAATTAGTTATTTTAGTTTCAAAAACTAAATAATTAATTTCTTATCTAATATTGACCATGCTTAATTTAATATTATTTTATTTTTTTAAATATTTTTTTCTCATCAATCTGTTCATTTTCTTTAATTTTTTATCTCCATTTTCTATAGAAGAAAAAGAATATGAAATGGACGAAAATAATTAAGTTATAAATATATTTAAAAACATAATGACTCGTTATGAAATAATGAATGTCTATAATTATTTTATATTTTCATTAATCATAATTTTTAATGTAATTCAATTCACCATTCAACATAGAAATTTAAACAATAATGCATTTGATTCGGTTATTTATGGATTTGTTTATATATTGTTCATGGTCCCTTTCAATTTTTTTTAAAAAAATCTTAAAGTCTATAAATAGACTTGATCATTCATTAGTTTAAATTGTAAAATTTTATAAAAATTGAGAGAATTGTTTTGGAATTGAACGCTGTCATGTATATTCATTTTCTCTTATAATAAATTTATTTTTTCATTTTTTTCTTCAGTTCTTTTACTATTATTATAACAATTTTTACTATTGTTATTATTATTTAATAATGATTAATTAATTAGTTTTAAAACTTAAAAAAAAAAAAAAACTATTCAATTCATCTTATAAAAATAGAGAAACTAATGTATATATAATTTACTGCATCATCTACGTTGAATCTTACTGTTGTTGATATATGTGTCCTGCAGGCAACAATTCACTTTTGGGTCTAAGAACATTATTGTGAATCAAGCGTGTGCGATTTGATCACCCCAGTGTTACATGAAGCCAAAATACCGAATTCAAACTGATGGTTAACTTCCTTTAATAAATTAGAAACGTTTATTATCAAAACTGTACGAGTAACTTCAAGCAAGCAACTCAAAGGGTTACATCGTTTCCCATCAACAATCAATAGAGCCATAGCACTTTTACTTTTAACTTTCCCACTACTCCTTTATTTTTGGGAATAAAAAACAAACCTAACAACTGGAATACAAGCGTCGACGGACCCATAATTTTCTGTGCAGTTTGAAATAGACTACTCTTATGCGAGTATGGAATCGCCACCTAGCCTTGTACATAGGGTGGACTAATTTTATTTATCAATTTGTTTGGTAAAATTGTATAAAATGTATTTAATAGTATAAAGTTAACAAGAAAAAGTCCAAGAAAAGATGGTTAGGTTCCTTCTCCCATTGGTCATCAGTCCAATGTCAAACAAGGAGTAAAAAAAAAAAAAATTTAAGTGCATGAGAGAGCAAGCAAGAAAAGAGGCAGAATATGGCAGGCAAAAATAGACTGGACAGTTCGTCTTTACTCTCTTTGTTCTCATCTCTGTACCTAGTCTTGGTCTTGAAGCTAGAGAAAAGACCCAATAGCTAGTGACTGGATTTGGAATAGTTTCTTTGTATTATATTCTTCTCACCTTTCTAGATCAACATTATTGTCATGAGAGAGAAGGGAAACCATTTTAATTCTACATACAGTATGGTCGCCCTATATTATGTATATATGCACCAACATTAACTTAGTTCTCTTTTCCTCTCTTCTTTGTGTGTATGTTTATGGGTAAAATGATATATAACATGCAGACACATTATTATATGAAAGATTTGATGTTCTATATTCGATCAGTTTATTTATACAATAATTTTTGAAAAAAAATAATAAAATTTGAAAGAAAATTATGTCAGTTCATGCGTCATAAGGTAAAAAGTTCGCACCTAAAAATAAAAAAATAATGGGGACATTCATCCTTTTAGATATTTAGTTACATATGTTACAAAAAAAGACAATGAATCTATAGCTCAATCGTATCAATGCACCCCACCTAAAAGTCCTGTTCTCCCTTGTAGAAAATAAAAATAAAAATAAATAACAATGATAAAAAAAAAAAAAAAATACCAAACCAAGATGACTTGCGTGCCAAGAATAAGAATAAGAAAGATTCTGAATTGACTGGGGAAATGAAAGAAGACTATATGATCAAAGATTTGAATCTCTCGTGTTTTATTATGTTGATTAATTAATTACTATAGATTCTGATATTAAATATATTGCCATCACGGTCAGATGCATTGCTACGTATTTTCTTCTATAACAAAAGTTTTTGGTAGCATCTGTGTTTCACCAAGCATTTTTCTTTTTTATAAATTAGTTCACACTGTATAATTATTAAGAGAATAAAAGATCTTTCTTTCGGTTAATTATACTTTATTAGTCAAAGCATGGAGCCTTTGAAGATGCTAATGGAGAACTATTGGCTTTTAAGTTCGAGGAGTTAATTAAATAGGAAAAGTTAAGTAATTATAAAGTACAAAGAAACATTTTCATAATGTAAAAGTGATTCCGGGTTCTTCGCCTAAATCTACGCTTTTAATCCCTTTTTTTTTTTTAATGTCATTACCATCGCACTTAATTTGCTGGCTTCTAGTCTGGTTCCCTCCCTTGAGATATCTTTAACATCCCACAGCACAGCCCCCTGAGAATATGCACACCACGTTAAGAAAAAGAAACAAAGTTAATCCCTATTAATTATTAGTTAGCAAATTAATCTAGGTAGCCAAAACGAGCAATGTTTACTTTTTGTGTAGTTAAATTTAGTTCAATCAACTGCAAAATCTTTTTATGATGAAAAAAAAAAAAAAAAAGAACTACATCATCTTTTACCAGTTTAAGTGATAAATTTTTGGATATGATCCAAATCTGATAGACTATATATATTTTCTGAATCTAAGCAATCAAAATTGTATCATCAAAATTGAATATAACCCACATTTCGACCTAAATTCTTTTTTGGTTAGTAAGAAGGGGTCCATTAAGTTTTGAATTTGAATTATACAACCAATGAATAACTCTCCACCTTTTTTTTAATAAGATCGAAAGTTTATTAGCGACAAAAAAAATTATAAATAAAAGATGGAGAAGCCATCATTTAATTCAAATTCAAAAAATTAATAAACGAGAAGCCATTGAGGGATACTGCTTGATAAACGAGAAGCCATTAAGGTTTTTAAGAAAAAAATAATAAAAAGAGAAAGAGAGGGAGAGAGCTCCACTTCTAATTAAATTGTTTTCCTTATCGTAATATGTGAAGAATACACTTCTACCACGTTAAACCACTAACCGGCTTAGCTGACTCTAGACGGTGCTAAGAGGTTTTTATTATGCTGTTAAACAAGAGTTGATTTGTAAGTAAAGTTTAAAATTCAATTTTTAAGATTAATATTTTTTAAAATTTATTTTCAAAATATTTAAAGTTATAGGTTGAAAAATATTTTTTTAATCACGTTCAATGAAAGATTAATGTCAAACTATGTAAAAATTAGCTTGGAAACACTCCTATTGCTAGACCTAAAAAAGATATTTTTATTACATAAGGATAAATTTACTCTTACTTATAGTTTTGATATAAAAACTTTTTACTAGACATGAAATTTAATTTTGTGTCTCCATTGTCAGAAACCTTCAATAAGAAGTTTCCGTCCTTTAACATTTTGAGTTTGCATTGATATTCACATAATTAATTAAACATTTTTTTGGTTGCATTAAAAAATGCAATTAAAAAAAGTCTTAATTTTTATTACATAAGGATAAATTTACTCTTAATTATAGTTTTGATATAAAAACTTTTTACTAGATATGAAATTTAATTTTTTGCCTCCATTGTCAGAAACCTTCAATAAGAAGTTTCCGTCCTTTAACATTTTGAGTTCGCATCGATGTTCACATAATTAATTTTGTTTTTTTTTTGGTTGCATTAAAAAATGCAATAAAAAAGACCTAATTTTTATTAGTCATTTGAAAACTTGACATTATTTGTTCATATAAGATTAATTGAGCACGAATTATCTGTTTAGAATTTTAGTATTACCCAGTAATGATAAGCATAATATATTTCTTTTAATTTGCCTACCTCCAGGAATTGTGCTAGCACCCGATGCACATTGGAGCCTAAATAAATGTAGGTAGAAGGTGTATGTCACCCTAGCCTAAAGAAGGATACTTACGTCGAATAACTAAACATGCATGAAGATGCAGCTTTACAACAGGTATTTATGGGAAATAATTAATTTCAATTTCTTTATATCTTGTGGTTTCAAGGTAATAAAAGCCTAACTATACTTATTAAATTAAATCAAACGAAGAATGCTAACTTTATTTATCAAGTGTGAAATCTTTAAAGAGTCAGGTTAATTAAAGAGATTTATTTATTTTTAAATTTTTTAGATTCAAAATTTGAAATCTATATTAAAAAAAAATTAATAAATAATATATTAAGATCATGATAGAATGCATTCAATTTCCATCAACGTATAAATTAGACAAGAACATAGAATGCATTCAATTCAACAAAAGCTTGGCAAAAATAGGAGGGTAAAAGGTTACTCCATGACATAAAAAACGATGTGAATGAACAATTATTGACGTTAGAATATCCAAGTTTTACTTTTACCAAAAACCTCCAACATGTTACAACAATATGCTGACACAAAACTCGAAAGCAAGTACCTTTTCTTTTCTTTCTTTTTGATTGTTACAGAACAAGATGAAAAATGTTTGCCGTCTAGCCAACAAATGACTTCCACGGATCCCCAAATTTATATATATAAAAAAATTGAGTGTTGCAGAAGCAGAGCTTGAGCCTATTTTAGCAGGCACTACTACTTACTCGTAGTCATGGCTTTATCGCAAGAGCTCGAGCCTATTTTAGCAGGTACGAGTACTTCCTCATAGGATATAGGGACAATGGCCACGAGCATTGTTTGTCTTCAATGCGACACCACACGTGTGATTAATTAGGCATCTCTCTCTCTCTTTTTCCACTATCCTACACATTATGCATCGATAAACAAACGTGGCATAACATTGTGGATTCTGTGGATTTGTTGTTGTGGGTCCATAGCAAAACCACATGGTGAGAAACAAAGGTCGGCGGATTCGAGAATAAAACACGCACAAAAAAAAAAAAAAAAAAACATTCACAGACTCTCATGTACATAATGGATGGATGGTGGTCTTGTGTTGTAACGTGTCCTCTTTATTTCATTGGTACACCGATTAACGAGGAGTAATAAGCACCATCACCACGAACGTGTTAGTTTCAACTGATGATAGTAGTCGCAGGTGAATATTTGCTTTGGCTTCCGATGGTGTAGAAAGAGGTATTTGTTGAATTTATCGGACAAATTTTATTCTACGAGCACTTGGTTTAATTCCTAGCATGTATACATCAAATTGTATTACTTCTCAAGGCCTTGTAATATCAGAGTTATATCATTAGTCACATCAATTCACGAATCCTTTTCATTCCAAATTAAATTTTTATTCCACGTTTTAAGACATTGATTACATAGATGGAGCCTAGAGGTATAATGTGTGAAGACATTCATGTTATATCCAATAAAAGAGAGAATAATATCTTCTTAAAACTACCATTTATTCGAAATATCATTCAAGTTCTTTAACTTACTTTTGTTCAACATATTTTTTTTATTTTTTTGAGGAGATTAATGAGAATTTTACTTTTCGAAATCCTGTCTAAAATTTGAATCAAAATGACTAAAAAACACACACATCTCTAATTAATCATCAAACCTACCCCTCAAATTAATAGTCAATATATATATAGATAGATAGAGAGAGAGAGAAATAAAGACATTTTTTTTTTTTTTGGGTGGTTTTGCGTAAAGAGAAACATATGTATATATGATCCTTTTGACATTGGGGAAAAAATTTGTCAAGTTTCCAACTACTGAGACGTCTCTTAATTTGTTGAGTTCATGCACAAGAAATTTGTAGCTGGTCCCTTTCCTTATTTATTCAGGTAGTCCATCCCAAGAGAAAAGGGAGAAGGAATTGGGCAGGTAAAATGGGAATGAAAATACTTTTTCTATATTTGCGGTGAGTGGAGTTGAGCACAAATGATTAGAACTCCTTGTGGGGGTAACTAACCCTAGCTTCCCATGGCCCAAATGAGTCACTAGTCAAATTCTCTCTCTGCGCGTGCACCCAAGGCTTGTTTTTTTCATGTCGGCCCACACTTTGACACGTAGGTTTTGACCTAGTGTGCCCCACTTGGCCACTGCCTACTGGGTGTTCTTCACATACTTGTCATCCTTTGTCAGGTTGTGAAGTGAAATTCGAAGGCTTAATGAGCCAAATTGGTCAAGTCGACTTCACAAATTTGATGAAGAACAATGATTTCGGTTTAGTTTTGTTGGGTGACAGCCAATTGCCACTTGTCATTATGCAAAAAACCTGTTTAATTTTTGTTTATGATGGGACAGGATTTGTAATGGGACCTCTAGGTTTTGTTTCTTTTCTCCCACTCCTAATTGTGGATATTGAAGACACAAACACCTTTCCCTTCAAATTTCCGTTCACTATTAATTCTTGTTTTATTTGTTGTAAATTTGTATCTTATAATTGATTAATATCAGTTTCAGAATAAAGAATAAACTAAAGTTGTTCATGTATGCTGCTTGTAGCCATATGGATGACACAGAATTTGATTATGCAAGATTACCTTGTCATCTCCGTCTCCTAAAAATCAATGAGATGTTGATTTATGAATAAACAAGTCGATGCAGCCACTGCAGGATTTCTATTACTAATATTTGAATTCGCTATCACTTTCAATTACAAGTTCTTTAATATGCATTACCCTTTTTTAAAAAATAAAATAATATATATTATCAATTACATTTACATCATGAGTTATTAATAAATTCACAATTATTTGGATCTCTAAGGAACCATGCCAAAGATTAAAATTGAAATTTTAGGTTCTACCTAACGATGGCCATTGATAAACCGGAGAAGGTGACGCGATGAAAAGGGAACAGGGTCTATTCTATGTCAAAATCTCACAGACTAAAAGACAATAAAACTGTTGAAGGAAATGCATGTTTTGTTCAAAAGTTTGTGTGAATAGTAGTAATCCTTGTAGTCTTACTAGATATATAAGGGCAACCTTAAGGAAAATAGGATCCCATAATATTCGTCACTGACATGATTCGTCCCTGACATGATATTTATAGATTGAATCACAAAAAAGTCTGAAACTAAAATTTGGAATTCTTTTTTATCCTACTGACTTATCTATAAGTTCTATTGGCAACATGAAACTCTAAAAATTTGAATCAATTTTTTTAATTGAACTTATAAATCCCAAACATACACTTGTATAAAAAAATTGTGGCTGTTTAAAATTAAATTATCTATTTATCTTTGTGGAACAAATTTTATGAATGTTTGTATCTATCTATTTGTTTCATTTATTCTTGAATTACCTTTTTTATATCAAAATAATTATTCTTATTATATGACTTAAGACTCGTTCAACATAACATTGGGTAAAAAATAAAAATAAAATTATATATTTAGATTATTGATTGCACAAATCGGCTATAACATATATATTTAAAAACTTCAGAAAACAAATTAGAAATGGTCGCAATTCATACAGTTAATTCTATCTTTCAATTTTCAAGTGTGGGCAAACTAAATAGACATTGAAATTACAGTACACAAAATGATCAGGATGCTAGTGCAGATATCCTAATCTATTGACCATGTACTTTCCAAAACCTCCAAAGATACGTGGATAAGACATCAATTTGAGTTGGACATCATGAAATGTTGGACTTTACACTAGTAAAATCTAAATTGGGTTTTACGTATATCGAAATTCTATATAATTTGAATTTTTTTACCGAGACCCTAAGTTTTTTTTTCTATTCAATTTAAGAGTTTTATTCTTATATTATTGTTATTTCGGATCATAATATGCTACATAAGCACATGTGATCAATTTCAGCTAATAACAACTTATCACGTTTCATGATGGGTCCAAATTGAATGCTAGTGAAGATATTATAATCCATTGACCATATACTTTTCAAAACCTCCAAAGATCTATCAATAAGACTGTCGCTACACGACGTCGGATGGGGTCTCCAAAGAAATTAAATCTTTGAGCGTTAATCATTTACAAAATTATTTACGAGTTTTGGAGTTGTCACCTAGTATTTAAGGAACTAGGAACCTAAAAGTACCATTGGTTCAAAGATTCCTAAGGTAAGGAGTTGATTACGCTTTTAGAAAGATATTTAATCATTTAAAAGTGCCCTTTTCGAAAAAAAGGTACCATATATGGTTACGTTCTAAATTCATCTTCTAAAAATTCATGTCAAGCTATTTTCTAACTTCTAAACTCCTATTTTTTTTAGACCAAGTGAATTTTTTAGTTTTGGGTGTGGCATCATATTGAAACGATCGTCGGTCCTCTTCGTCGGGTGACATGTCGATTCAAACATCGGATCCACTAACGACCTTGACCCAACCAGACGTGTCGGAGGACGTCTTAATTAAAAGATGATTTTTGGTGACGTTAGCCCCTATCAAATAGGAGACTTCGTCAAAAATTTTGAATTTGGTGACGTCGATCCCTATTAGATAGGAGACTTCATCGAATTTATTTATTATTATTTTTTGATGACGTCGGTCCCTACCATATAAGAGGCTTTACCAAAATTTTTAGGCATTTTTTTTGTGACATCGGTCCCTATAAGATAGGAGACTTCGTAAAAAAATTTTATAATTTTTTTGCTAATAATACATATCAAAAAAGAAAATTGAAGTAAAAATTCTAAGTTAATATAAGAAAAGAAAAAAAATGACAAAGAATAAAAATAAACGAGGCTAAAAACAAAATAATAATAATGATAGTAAAAGAAAAAAAAATAGATAGATGACTAATAAAAAAAAATCATCCTATACCTAAACTATTAACCAACAACTTATTTTATACCCATCCTTTTTCCTTTTTCTTTCTTATTTTTTTTTAATTTTTTTCTTCCCTAATTCTATTTTTTTATTACCCCTTTTCTTTTCTTTTTTCCTTTTTTTTTGGGAGTTTTTTTTTTTTTTGGTGAGGGACACGAGTCGGATCGAATTCCGGACCAATCCCTTTGTTTTATTTGGGGTAAGAGGCATGGGTCGGATCGAAATCGATCCAACCCATGCATGTTTTGTTTTTTGTTTTTTGTTTTTTTTGTTTTTTTTTTAGAGAAGGGCCATAGGCTGGAATGGATCGAAATCGGTCCGATCCTTGTTTTTTACTCTACTTAGGCTACAAATCGAAAAACAGGCCCACTTCCTTTAATGGTTTGATCAAAACGCATTTTTTACGTTTCGATTCTTTCTCTCTCCTGTTCTTCACGTTCTTAACTTCCTCTCTCTATTTCTTCAAACTTTCAAGAACAAATGATTAATTACACAAACTAACGAGTTCATGGCATGAAGACAACGACAAGCGGACAATTATCATCGAAGCAACAACGAAATCAAAATGGGAAGATCGAACACGAGAGCTGACACGGAAATCATGGTCGAAGAACATCAAGCAAACCTAGAAAAAAAAAAAGAAGAATTGATGAACCCAAAAACAAAGATTTCATGCAATTTTTTTCGACTATTGACCCTCGATTTCTTGTTTTAACACTCAAAAAACAATGATATTCCTCAAAATAGCCTACGAATGATCCTTTTCAATCGACCCCAAGATGAAGAACGCAAACCCGGAATGAAGAACACTAACCCGGAAAAACAAGAACAAATTCAAACTAGTGCCTAGAAATTCAAAAGAGAAAACTCGGATGTGGAAGAAATGAACCCCAAAATATTGTAAAGGTAGTTGAGAAATACTTGAGGATGGAAAATTAACCCCAAAAAACAACAAACAAAGGACTAAAGGAGATTGCCAAGCGATGAACTAAAACCCGGAACCCTAAGAACACCAATAACACAAACCCGTAAACCCAACGAATCTGTCACCCCAAATTTTCAAATCTTTTGCTCTTAGTTTCCACTCTCTTTAAATCCAGAATCCCCCTTTATTCCTTATGAATTCAAACCCTTTTTATAGCCACAAATCTCCTTGAATTCCTCCTAGAATCAACAAACAATCCTGAATTTTGCTATCAAGATTTCAAAATCTCAAATTTGAGATTCGATTAACTAATCAATAAGGAAAGGAATTAGTGATTGCTTGATTCTCCGTCAAAAATTAATTCGATCAAGAATCGTGATAAATGTAGAATCAAAACAGAAAATTTGTGAAGGATTTGGGAGATTTCTCCCAAAGATTTTCCGAGGGAAATTAGAATTAGAGTAGACGATAGGTCGCCATCTCCACTTCGATCCCGTCGTCCGCTCCAAAAATTCAACATGGTCCCTATGCATTTCAATTTTCCACGATCACACCCTTTTGTTGTAAATTTCAACACAATCTTATTAATTGGGTCTCGTGAGGTGCAATTTATGGCCTAAATTTTTTTTAATTGACTCGATTACACTCCTAATTACTTCAATTATGTCCCTAAATGATTTTTTTTACGTTTTTCATCATTTTTTTCGGTAAACTTCAAATTAAAACAAAACAAAACATACATGAAATAAAAATAAAAATAAAAATAAAAACAAAAAAAGGTAAATTTTGGGTTATTACAAAGACATAAATTTGAGTTGGGCACCATAAAATGTTGGACTTTATAGTAGTAGAATTCAAATTGGGTTTTGCTTATATCGAAGCTCTATACAATTCGATCGAATTTTTTGGCTAAGACGCTAAGTTTTTTATTTAAGAGTTCTATTCTTATATTATTATTGTTTCGAGACCCTAATATGTCACATAAGTACATGTGACAAACTCTAATTAATGATAACTTATCACGTGTCATGGTGAGTCTAGATTGGATGATTGAATTGGTAACGTCACAAGTCGTCGGTGGCCGTGTGCTTAGGTGGCACATTAGGGTTTAAAAAACAACAACATAAGAATAAAATTCTTAAATTAGATAGGAAAAAAAACTTAAGATCTTAATAAAAAAAATTCGAATTATATGAAATCTCGATATATGCAAAACCCAATCCAAATTAGTGTCCGGAATACACATTGCTTAAGAAATATTGGGAAATGAAATTTTTAAAGTACTTTGCAAGGATTTTTTTATTTTTATTTTTTCAATCTTCATTTCCATGGACAACAAAATGATATTTTGTCGCAAGTGATAGTATATATTGTCTCATAATATGGATTATTGCCAAGACATGTAGCATCAAATCCTTGTTTTCACACCTAAATCAAGGCCCAAAATCTTGTTTATGTATCAGATCCTTGACTACTGAGCTTCACCTAAATCGATTGGTTGTCAAAATCAGGCTTCTCGGGGATAATATATATGCCAGGCAAGTTTGGTCCCATTTGATTAACAAAACGAGGAAAGGAATAAAAAAACGTCCTTCTGTTATGCGTAACCATGCGGTTTAGGAAATCGTATGGATTCCACCGAACTATTCTACATAGAATGGCAAAATTTGAATACTGATATGGTTATAAGGGGCCTGTTGCAACGTTTGGGCCTCTTGCTTAGCTTGTTTTTGGGAAAGCTAATTCAAAAGTTTATTTAGATATAGGAGAAGTTGTATTCTGTTCTGTCAGAAAAAAAAAAAGGAATTTATCACGAAAATAAATCATAGATCCTAAGTTTTTATGAAAGAGTGGAGTAGAGTATGTTGTATAATGAATAATTCTTGCTGGAAATAAACTGAGTGAGTATTAATTAATATTCAATTCTTCTTTCTTAAGAATTTGATTTATTAATAGGTATTAATTGGTTTTTCACTTGACATGGCTAAAGTTGATTTCTTAGTAATGTAGGATTTGTTGTTGGTTAGTATAGAGCTCCTATATATAAATATTGGAACTTGGTTTCTCTCATGCGTGTCTATTGGTTTAAAACAAACATTAGTGGATGTCTATGAGTTGAGTTACAGTCAATTGGTTTGTAAGTTTTAAACAAATTAATGCGTGCACCCTTAATGTAGGTTTTTTGAATAATAAAATAAAATATTGTGTTTCGATTTTTCCCCCTACATCTGGCAACGCAGATTTGGTCAAGTATAACAAGTGGTATTAAAGATTTGAAGTTGGTCTTGGGAGTTAGGTGCGAGGATTGTGAAATTGGTCCTAGATTGGGTGTGGTGCGACTTAATAAAATCAATCCATTAAAAAAAAAAATTGGTGTATTAGCAAGTCAAAGCTCATGAGATGCCAATGATGACAACAAAGTTAGAAGGACAAAAAAAGATAAGTGAAGTTTTATCAAGGTAAGTAAAGAATATTTCCTTTGATGATTTTTAAATATTATGGAAAAGAATTTTTGTGATTATAGAACTTGGAGTTCGCTAGTACAAAAATACATGGAGGAATGTAATGTTTAAGATATGATTGATTTGAAAGAAAACTTGATGTTTTCTTCACCATTAGATATTTGGGACGAAAGAAGGAAAGAACATTATTTATATTGTGTGGAACTTCTCATATTTGGAGTTGGGATATTTTGATGAAAATATTTAATTCTGAGTAGTTGAAACTTAAGTAAGTTTTTAAAAAAGAAAAGGTTCTATAAAAATAAAAATAAAAATAGAGTTATCGCGAAATTCACCAACAAAATATTAAACAACATAATTTGGATCTTCATAAATATAATGAAGTAAAGTTGTTTGTTTTAAATAAGAAACTCTTGAGATTGACACAAATTGAAATTGAAGAACTTGATTTGTGGGATAGAAGTTTAAATTAAAAATTTGTTGGTGAATTTCATTGTCTCTCAAGAATTCAAGTTGAAGAATTATGCTCGTCAAATTGTAATGTGGATGATAAATTTACGAGTCAAGTTGAAAGGTTATCAAAAATTAATGTGAAGAATCTATCATTGTCAAAATGTAGTTAGGAGTCTAAATTCAATGGTGAATATTTAAGATTATCAAACTATGTTGTGGAGACATTATTTTATGAGACAATAAAGTGCAAAGATAATGATGAAGGAAAGTTTATGGATGGAGAAGAGATAAAAAATAATAAATTAATGAAGAAATATGAAAATATAGAGGATAAATGTTATTTTATTAGAAGAGAGAAAGGTAAGACAAAAATTAATTTGGTGAATTTTAAATTAAAAGACAAGATTGAAAGTCCAAGTTTATTTTTAAAGAGGTGGAAGAAAAGATTGATCTTTTGGATATCAATAAAGTCTTAAAGTTAAAAGATGGTAGTGGTATAAGTGATAATAAATCAAACCGAGTGGAAGAAAGTTGAGTGTTTATGTGATCATTAAGAACTAGCAAATGAAGTTTGTTCCAAATAAATTGTTCCACCATTGAAACATGTGAAAATGAATAATTGGTTTGATTATAGGAAGATAATGTTTTTTAATTCATGTTTGAGTCGCTTGTTGCAATGACAATAGCATTGCAAACATTTGCAATTGATGGGGTTGGTTATAATGTGTTTTCTTGATCTTCAAAGAAACAATGAGTAGTTGCCTTTTTTATTATCAAGATAGAATATATTGCATTTGAAAGTTGTGCAAGTCAAGTTATGTGGTTGAGAAGAATGTCTAATGAGTTATAACATTGTCAAAACAAGTCAACAACGATATTTTCCGACAACAAATATGTTATTGCATTAACAATGTATTTAATGTTTTATGGTCATAGAAAACACATTGACGAGTAAGTAACATTATATTTATGATTTGGTTAAAGATCAAGAAATTATGATTGATTTTTGTTCGTCCGAAGATCAAGTTATCGATACCTTCACAAAGTCACTTAAAGTTGATTTTTTTAAAAAAAAAGTTTAACAAGATAATGGGCATGAAAAATTTTAAGAGTTTGGTTTAAGAAAGGGTGTTGGAAATAAACCATGTGAGTATTAACATTCAATCTTTATGTGCAAAGAATTTTATCTATTATTATATATTAGTTTTCTAGTTGACATAAAACTTGTTACAAATCCTTGTTAAAGTTGGTTTTCTAGTAAATAAAGGACTAGTTATTAATTGGTGTTGAGCTTCTATAAATATAGAAGTTTGAACTTCTATTAACACTAGTGTTGAGTATAGTCTAAGTTACAACCAATTGATTTTGTAAGTTTTAAACACATTAGTATGCGGGATTTTTTAAGTAATTAATTAGTTTTGTAAGTTTTAAATAAATTACTATGTGTAGATTGTTAGTGTAGATTTTTAAAAATATAAAATAAAGTATTGTGTTTGAGTATTTTAATTTCTTTTTTACAATTCTTCGATGATAGATTTATTCAACTCGAAAAATTAGAAAAAGTAAAATTATGTTTTTCTTCTAATTATTTATTTTTATTTTTATTATTTTAGGGTAGCTCCAAGAGTTGTATACGGACCATTCAATGGATAGCTACCCTACAAATGTCCTCCAATAGAAAACTTAAACATCCTAAAAAGGCATCTATAAAGTAAGTGACATCCTAAAGTAATAAGCATGTAAAATAATTTAAATAAGAGAAATGCTCGTTGTACCTAAAAAGCATAAATTTTATATTTTTAATTATATCAACAAATTCTTTCAATATTTGATAGAAAATGTACAAACTAAACTTCGTTAATTATATTAGTATGCATGAATTTTTTCATCTAAAATTCGTTTATAATATGACGTGGTAAGAGAGATAGATTGATGCAAAGACTAAATATCACATAGGATCCCATGTAGCATATTTCAACCTAAAAAAATTTCTCTCTCTCAATCAAATTCCAAACGAGAAAATTGAAATGCGGAGACACAAACTTATTCTTTCTCTCCTAATTTTCTCTTTCCTTCCTCTTTTTTTCTTTGCTTGCCGGAGGGCGGTGAGTGGCTAACGAGTTATGTGTATTGGTTGTTGAAAGAGTTTCTACGGTGGGTTAGAGTGGTGGTTGGCGACTTGGGTTGTTTTTAGAGAGGGTTTCAACAATGGGTGTTTTGGCATTAGAGATGGCTAGTAGTACTACGTTTGAGTGGTGGATGTAAACGAGTTCTAGCGATGGGGGTTTCAATAAGGATTTAGACAAAAAAATGGTTGGGAGGAT